>QRFJ01000004.1:1687117-1988175 GCA_006176705.1 Cocos nucifera | reverse complement strand
GATGTCCGTGACGACCTCGCTGAAGAACGAGCTGAGCCTGCAGAGGACCTCGTCTCTGTGTCATTAAATGATGGAAAATCAGACCATGTGGTGCAGATCGGCTCCAACCTGGCAACCGAGGTTCGGGAGCAACTCGTCGCTTTTCTCAGAAGGAACGCAGACGTCTTCGCTTGGACTCCAGCAGATATGCCAGGAATCGACGCCGAGGTCATGGAACATCGGCTGGCCGTTGACTCGAAACACCGGCCGGTAAGAGAAAAACTACGCCAACATGCCCCGGAGAGGCAGAAAGCGATCGCTGAAGAGGTAGATAAACTCCTTAAAGCCAATCTAATCCGGGAAGTTCATTACCCGACTTGGGTTTCGAACGTGGTTCTTGTCAAGAAAGCAAACAACAAGTGGAGGATGTGTGTCGACTTCAAAAAGCTAAACAAGGCTTGTCCAAAGGATAGTTACCCCTTGCCCAGGATCGATCAGTTGGTAGATGCAACCTCGGGTCATGAGCTCCTCAGCTTTATGGACGCCTTTTCTGGTTATAACCAGATACGTATGGCGCCTGAAGACGAAGAAAAAACAGCCTTCATCACTAGCCGAGGTCTTTACTGCTATAAGGTCATGCCTTTTGGACTCAAGAATGCGGGAGCAACATACCAACGTTTAGTCAACAAAATTTTCAAGGAGCAGATCGGCCGCAACATGGAGGTGTACGTGGATGATATGCTCGTCAAAAGCCGAGCTTCAGCTGACCATCTGGCCGACCTTGAAGAGACCTTCAATGCATTGAGGAAGCATAAGATGAGACTGAACCCTACCAAATGCGCCTTTGGCGTAACCTCTGGAAAATTTCTTGGGTTCATGGTGTCGAGACGTGGAATTGAGGCAAACCCCCTGAAAATCCGAGCTATTCAAGAAATGACCACTCCAAAGACAATTAAAGAAGTTCAGCGCTTGGCCGGAAGGGTGGCATCCCTAAATCGCTTCGTCTCGAGGTCGGCTGAACGTTGCTTGCCCTTCTTCGAGGTTCTCAGGCGACCAAAGGACTTCAGCTGGACGGCAGAGTGTCAACAAGCATTTGAGGAACTCAAAAATTACCTCGGCACGCCCCCTCTGCTGGCAAAACCTGAACCTGGGGAAGAGTTGTTCTTGTATTTAGCTGTCTCCTCGGTGGCCCTGGCGGCGGTTCTCGTTAGGGAAGAAGCAAAAACACAACGCCCGATCTATTACGTGAGCCGAGTCCTAAGGGACGCGGAGACCAGATACTCCCGGATAGAAAAATTATCTTACTGTCTCGTAATTGCCGTCCAGGAGGCTCCGACCTTACTTTCAGGAGCACACCATAACGGTCCTCACGGACCAACCAATAAAAGCAGTTCTCCACCGAGCAGACGCTTCCGAAAGAATCGCAAAATGGGCAATGGAGCTCACGGAGTTCGACATCAACTATCAGCCCAGGCCATCAATCAAAGCCCAGGTACTGGCGGATTTTGTATTAGAATGCACTATTCCGGACGAAGCCGAACTTGAATCAAGCAAGACAAATACAGAGGCGAGATCGAGCCTTGACGAAGTCGAACCATCACAGCCGAACTTCCCAAAGGAAAGGGCCGACCTCTCTGAAGGCTTCTGGATTCTACACGTGGATGGTTCTTCCAACTCCATTGGAGCTGGTGCAGGGCTAGTCTTGGTCAGCCCCGAGGGAGTTGTCGCCGAGTTCGCGCTGCGCTTCGAGTTTTCCCGCTACCAACAACGAAGCCGAATACGAAGCACTGATTGCGGGATTAAGAATAGCAAAGGAGCTAAAAGTAGATCGGCTTCGAGTCTACAGTGATTCTCGATTAGTGGTCGGTCAGGTTGACGGCAACTTTGAAGCAAGAGAAGAGAGCATGGCGAGATACCTCGGGAAAGTGAAAAGTTTAACCCCGACCTTTGATAATTTCGTCATTCAACATATCCCAAGGACAGAAAATGCGAGAGCCGATTTTCTCTCCAAACTGGCCACTTCGGCTCCAGCCGAACTACCCAAAGAAGTGTTTCAGGAAACTCTGAAGTACCCAACCACGGAAGAACCTCAGGATGTCCTACAGACGGAATTCGAGCCCAGCTGGATTGACCCACTGGTCACCTACCTTAAAGAGGGGGTTCTTCCTCATGACCGAAAAGAAGCTCGAAAACTCAAAAATCAGGCCTCCCGTTACGTCTTATACGAAGGCCAGTTGTACAAAAGGTCGTACTCCCTTCCATTGTTGAGATGCCTTCGACCTTCAGAAGCTAATATTGCACTATGGGATGTGCACGAAGGACTTTGCGGAAGCCATTTAGGAGCAAGGTCTTTGTCGCTAAAGCTACTTCGGCAAGGGTATTATTGGCCGACCTTATTTCGCGATTCTGTGGAATACGTAAAGAGGTGCGACCGCTGCCAGAAAAATGCTAGTGTGCAGAGACGGCCGGCATCCGAACTCACTCCGCTTAATTCACCCTGGCCGTTTGCGCAATGGGGAATGGACATACTCGGCCCCTTTCCGACAGCGTCGGGACAGCGGAAGTTCCTCTTAGTCGCGATTGACTACTTTACCAAGTGGGTCGAAGCTGAACCACTCGCAAAAATTACCGAGGCCAAAGTACAGGACTTTGTTTGGAAGTCACTAGTTTGTCGGTTCGGCCTGCCCCGAACCCTTATAACCGACAATGGGCGACAATTCGCCGGGGCTAGGTTCGCAGAGTTTTGTGAAGGATTAAACATCTCCCAGCGCTTCACTTCTGTGGCTCATCCGCAGACCAATGGGGAAGCTGAGATAACCAACCGGACCTTGCTACAGGAAATCAAAACGAGGCTAGATAAGGCAAAAGGGGCCTGGGTAGACGAACTCTACCATGTCCTCTGGGCGTACCGAACTACTCAGAGGGTGCCGACTGGAGAAACACCCTTCGCTTTGGCCTTCGGTACTGAGGCAGTCATCCCGGTTGAACTTAAGCTCCCTTCCGCACGAGTTGTGGGCTTCAATGAACAGCACAACCCCCAAAACCTCAGAGTCAACCTCGACCTTCTGGAAGAAAAGAGGGAGGAAGCTCGCATCCGGATGTCAGCCTATAAACAGAAGGTGGCTCGGTACTACAACTCCAGGGTTAAAAATAAGACGTTCAGAGTAGGGGACTTAGTGCTCCGACGAGCCGCTATCACTCAGCCTCAGAGTCAAGGAAAGCTCGCTCCAAATTGGGAAGGTCCGTACAAGGTAACGGAAGTCATCCGACCCGGAACCTATCGCTTGAAGGAACTCGGAGGGATAATGCTTCCTCGGCCATGGAACTCAGAAAATCTGAGAATGTATCATCAATGAATTTCTTTGTTCTGCGTTTTTGGTTTTTGGCATAAGAATCGTGGGATGGCAAGAGAAAAATGAGTAAAAACAGCCCGTTAGGAACAGGAGGAAGACCTCGTCCTAACGCGAGCAAAGTCGAAGACCTCGTTCACCTTAGACGAGATGGGGGAGAAGCTCGGACGACGGTCCGCATGTGCCCCCACAGCCCGTTAGGAACAGGAGGAAGACCTCGTCCTAACGCGAGCAAAGTCGAAGACCTCGTTCACCTTAGACGAGATGGGGGGAGAAGCTCGGACGACGGTCCGCATGTGCCCCCACAGCCCGTTAGGAACAGGAGGAAGACCTCGTCCTAACGCGAGCAAAGTCGAAGACCTCGTTCACCTTAGACGAGATGGGGGGAGAAGCTCGGACGACGGTCCGCATGTGCCCCCACAGCCCGTTAGGAACAGGAGGAAGACCTCGTCCTAACGCGAGCAAAGTCGAAGACCTCGTTCACCTTAGACGAGATGGGGGGAGAAGTTCGGACGACGGTCCGCATGTGCCCCCACAGCCCGTTAGGAATAGGAGGAAGACCTCGTCCTAACGCGAGCACTTACATCAACCTCAGCCAAAGGAGATGAGATATCCTCCGAGCAATCTTATCAACTTCGGTCAAATAAGATCCCCCCGAGCGACTAGGCTGACCTCGGCTGAAGAGCGCCGACTTCGACCTCGACAAGAGACATGATTTTTGACCGAATCAACCTCGGCTGGAGAGCCTCAACTTCAGCATCAACTTTAACCAGAAATGAAATCTCCCCCGAACTTCGACATGGACCAATACGAAGCCCGAAAGAAAAACTTTGGCAGTCGCCTTATCCGCACTCCCTTCCTTCAAATTTCGAACTCGGGAGTGGGGGGGCTAGTGTTGGGGATAAATCCCGCTCCTGCCAAAGTCAAGTTCGATCCCAGCCTGATGTGGTCAATGCGGAAGAACTTCAGCGGACGCGTCCTAGCTGAACTACTACATCCGACCGAGCTTCTCAGCGGCTGAGCCTCAGCCGAAGTCTTTCAACCAACCGAACTATCAAACGGCCGAGCTTCAGACTCTTAGCGGCCGAACTCCTCAAGCGGCCGAACTACTTATTGCCCGAGCCCCTTTGGACTCCGAGCGGTCGGGCTTCGGCCGAGACCCCGGCGGCCGAGCTTGTTTCAACCCTCTTAGCGGCCGAGCTCCCCGAACTCCTGTCCAGCGGCCGAACTCCCCAGCGCCTAGGCTCCGGGCCGAACTCCTTCGGACTCCCAGCGTCCGGGCTTCAGCCAGACCCTTGCGGGAGCCGAACTTTCCCAAAACCTCCTCTCGGGCCGAGTTTCTACGGAAGCCGGACTCCCTATAGACTTCTTCAATGGACGAGCTTCTCAATGGCCGAACTCCTTATGATGGATTCCTGCAGGCAATCAATCTCGCTACGGTTACACAACAGTAATAACGATCGACATTTATCAGCAATAACGATCGACAATAACGATCAGCATTTATCAGCAATAACGATCGGCATTTATCAGCAATAATGATCGACAATAACGATCGACATTGATCAGGACGATTACAATAAGCTCTCTCTATAAAAAGGACCCTCTGGATACCTTTACAACAGGTTCTGAAAATCCTTTTTTTCTCCTCTATACTCTATCGAGCATTCCATTCCTGTTGACAGGAACTAACTTGAGCGTCGGAGGGTCTTCCGGAGCCACACCCATCAGTTTCGAGCGAGACTTTGTTTTTCAGGTCCCCGGTGGTAGCCTCTTCGGCCTCAACTCCGACGACGATAAATTTCTGCGTCAACAATTCCAAAGCCTTGTTTTCACCATGGTCACATGTTTGAATTTTTATGATATAATCAGTTAGAGAAAAATTTTTGAAATTTAGTACAGATGCAGCAAGTAAGCCAATTAGAAAAGCATTACAACTAAAATATAAAAAAAAAATAGGATTAATTATTCTAATTTTATATTATATCCATATAATAAGAAGCACAATAAAGACAAGAAGAATACATACTACCCGAAAAGTAATGCCATTAGAAGTAAAATTGAATTTACTAGCATTGCTACAATGCTCCAGATGAAGAGGATGAGATTGGTCCAACACCAAGCTGGAGTCTAGTGGCAAATTGAAATGTTGAACTTTATTAGAAATACTATTACAAAAAGAGCCTACAGCAGCACATACTATGACAGTAGTTTTGAAAATTGCTGCAATAGAGTCTACGGCAGTGGTTAGAAGAAATCGATTACAAGAAAATCGCTATATGTCCGATCTATAGCAGCGGTTATAAGAAACCGCTGCCATAGGTCGAACCTATGGCAGCGATTTCTTATAACCGCTGCTATAAGTCCATCTATGATAGTGGATATTTGTAACCATTATCATATATATTTTTTTAAATATTATATAATTTTAAAATTTAATGTCCATCTTCATTGTTCATTATCTAAATAATTATCATTAGAGTATCATCGCAAAAGATCATTTTGATCTGATGGTCCTAACTTCATCGATCAGAAAAATTTGATTTCGATGATAACGAACGATGATGCGATGATCTGATAGATGGAGACCTCCGATGGATCCAAAAATATACAACAATGATCTCGATTATGTTTGTAGCGTACTATCAAAATTTTACTTCAATCAAATATCACTATCTTGGTCAATTTAGTATAGATTAATTTTGATCGTTAAATGATAAACGAGTGATCAAAGGATCAGACGGTATCCGATTATGAGATAATTTTCTTTATAAATGATCTTGGCTACTACTATAATTATTTTTTATGATGGTGATTATAAAATTCAACTTATAAGATTAAAAATGATCTAAAACTATACGTTATCTGATAACCATTCTCAAACTCGATTGTTATGCTCGTGCTTTTGCAATATCTGCTTAACATGAATAGTTTATACAAAAATGATTTAAATTTTACTATCATCATCATATAAAATGATTAAAATTATAGTAAAATTATTTAACTAAAAAATTATCTCATAATCGAATGTCGTTTAGTCCTTTGATCGCTTGTTTCTAATTTAACGATCGAAATCATTCCGTACTAAATTGGCCATGATAACGATATCCGATTGAAGTGAAACTTTGATAGTATGTTACAAATGGCATCGAAATCATTGTTACAGATTTTTAGACTGATCGAAGATCTTCATCTATCAGATCATCATATTGTCGTTCGTGATCGTTGAAATCAAATTTTTTTGATCGATGAAGCTAGGGCCATTGGATCAAGGTAATCTTTTGTAACGATACTCTAATGATAATTATTTAGATAATGAATGATAAAGATGGACATTAAATTTTAAAATTATATAATATTTAGAAAAAAAATAAGAAAAAAATTTATTTTCAATCTACGACAACGGTTACTGAAAATCGTTATCATAGATCTATAGCAGGAGTTACTGCAATAGATCTACAATAGTGATTTTTTAACCGCTGTCATAGATCTATTGCAGTGGTTCAAAAATCATTGTCGTAGGTTAAGTTAAAAATTCGTAAATTTTTCTTTCCTTCCATGCGCTATCTCTCTCTCCTCCTTTCCATCGTCGGTGAGACTCCACCCAAGTCCTTTTCTCCCAATCGGTCCCACCTTTCGGTGCCCCCTCCTCCCCCTTCACCTCCCCATCTCCGACAGCCACCGCCCCCTGCCCGTGCCTTGCCACCCCCCTCCCGCTCCCCCCTATGCCGGCCCCTCCCCGACGGTCATCGCCCAACCCCCGCCCGTCCAACCCCCGTCCATCCCACCCCCCATGCTACCCTTCCCATCCTCGATCTCCGCCGCCCCATGCCCTCCCCATCCCCGGCCACCACCACCTCTGCCCTCTCCCTCCCTTGCCGCCCACCCCCTGCCCTCCCTGGCCACCGTCGTCCTACCCTCCCCATCCCTGGCCATCCATCCCTACCCTCCCCATCCCCGACCGTCGTCGCCCACCTGCTGCCCTCCCCAGCCACCCACCCTCTGCCCTCCCCATCCTCGATCGCCATTGCCCCTGTCCTCCCCATCCCTGACCGTGCACCCCCTGCCCTCCCCATCCCCTAGCCTCCCTGTCACGGCACCCCTCCAAGCCCCCTCTCCCTCTCTCTCTTTCTCTTTCTCTCTTCTCTCTCTATCTCACTATCTTGCTCTTATTTCACAGGTTATCTCTAGCGCCGTCGTCTTCCTTTAGCGCCATCGTCGGCGACCCTCGAAGCTTTCGATGCGATCCTCTCTCTCTATAGCCATAGGTATAATTATTATTTTAATTTTATAGTATTATTTATTAATCACTATACTAGATCTATCAATAGGTCGGGTTTGGATCGAAATTTGGATATTCAGATCCAAACTCAATTTTAATTACTGATATCGAATCCGAACCCGAATATCCGATGGGTCCATACTTGAAGTTCTAAACCCAGACCCTAATGGATCTCGGATATTCGGACCTAATTTCAAAATCTGAAACTAAAAAAGGAAGAGAAAGAGGAAGGGAGGGAGGGGTTCGGCCTCACCACCACCATCATCAATGAGGGATACCAAGAGAGAGAACCCCTGGCCATCACCATTGCCGCCTTGGGCCGTGCCATGCTGATCGCTAAGAGATCCTCCGATCGCTAAGAGAACCTCCTTCTTGTTGCTTTTGTTTATTGTATTACATAGTAATAAACCTATCAATTGATTAGCATACATAATCTTTGGCATCCATATATTTATATATAATTGTACGGATGGTACCTAGGCATATCTTTGATTATTATTCAATATGTTATATTGGTTAATGTTCATTAACATTGCAGGTCATGATGGCATCGAAACATCATTTAGCTTTCACCCCCGCCTCTCGACGGATTACGCAGAGTTCAGCATATGAGGAGCAGTCAGAGCAAACTCCAACCACCTCCACATCGACTGCTCAGAAACCTCCACCATCGGCATCTACTCCATTGATGGCATCTATTCCATCGACATCCGAGCCTCCATCGTCATCCACATCTCTGACACATGCTACTCCACCGACATCTAAGTGTATATTTTTATTATATTATATATTTATTTTTTATATAGTATTTATATACTGATATATTTATATAATATATTTTTATTACAGATGCATTATTCAGTCGGATATTTCATGATTCCACACGTATGGAACATGTGTGGAATCACCAATATCAGGTGATAGTGCAGTATGATGCAGAGGAAAGGTCAGTAGGAGAGACCGCACGAGAGATGCACTCCTTTTTTGGAGTGCTTATGAGATGGTCAAACATTATTTCCGTAGAGCCCAGAGACTGACGATTGATGGACGATGCTGTAAGGGACCGGATGTAGGAGGAGATATGGATAAGTGTATCTTAATTATATTTCTATATTTTACATGTTTATACTATGTTTGATTAGAATAATTTTGTAATTGACTTTTGATAACTTTATGCAGAGGAGGTACGACTTTTCTGATCACGAGAGGAATCGAGATGCCTAATTGAAGAAGATTGAAAAATTGTATCGGAGCTACAAGATCAAGCTCCATAGAGGATGGCTCGAGCACTGACGAGACACTCCAAAGGAGCTTATTCCTTGGATATATGATATCCTCTGAGTCAGTGGGAGAGGATGGTTATACATTGAAGGAGCCAGGAGTTTGAGGTAAAATTACTAACTTTTAAATTTTTTAATATACTTAAAATTATATTTAAATATTTTTTAAATATTTATTATTTATTTGAATACTTGTTAGGCTATCTTTCATCAAAATCAGATAGCCCAGGAGTATACGCACACTCCCGATCGTGAGTCTATAGCCAGTCGTGTACATAGAGATAATGAATTCTAAATCTTACTAGATAAATTAAATTGATATTTTTTTATATTTTTGATAAATTGATCTATTGTTATAGCTGATGAAAGATGGAGTGATGTCCATTCGTAGCGAGATCTTTTGATCTAGCTGTATGGATAAGAATAGCAGGCCGATGAATGCCACAATCGAAAGAATTTTTATAAATAGTAAATATATTAGTATATATGATTAGTATTATAGCATTTTTTATAAGACTTTACTTGAATTTATAATTATAGGATCAGTTAGATGTGCTCGCGAGTGAGGGCCTAAAAATCTTTGGTCTCCACGATCATCTATCTCAGATCTTGGGATCTGAGCAATCTAAGAAGATCCGATGCAGGCTCGGACATATGCCGACCAGCTATTGGCCTGAGGTAAGTATCTCTTCATAAGCTTCTGGTATCGTCAATCGAGAGAAGCCTGAGGAAGCGTTGGCATGGACAAATCATGTTGCGATGTGAGCAGATCGGATTAAGGAGCGCACATCTTATTTGGAGAACATCGTGAGAGACATGGTGTCGACGCTCAGTGTATGTTTTGGAGGTACCTTCACGAACTTTGAGGATATGTTAGCCTGCATTCCGGCTCTAGCTTCTTCAGCTCCAGCTCCAGCTCTGGCTCGTGCTCCATCTTTCGATGACGACGATGATGTAGATTTAGGAGATTTTTGATATTTTTTAAAAAAATATTATAATAAATTTTATTTGCTAATAAAATTTTAGTATTTTAAAATTTTTTTTATGTTTATAATATTTTTTGTATTATATATCTCTGCATTTGTCAGGTAAAATATATAAAAAATTAAAAATTTTATATTTTTTTAATTATTTCTACGACAGCGATTTTATAATCGCTGTCGTTGACGTGCCAACTATTGTCGTAGGTGATGTGTCAACCGCTGCATTAGACCTATGGCAGTGATTCCATAACCACTTTTATAGATAAGCCTATGACAACAGTTTAAAAACTGCTGCAATAGGCACTCTATGGCAGTGATTTTTAGAACCGCTATAACAATCGTAGTCATAAACCTACGACGATAGCTGCAGTGGCAGCGGTTAGCTAACTGCTGCCTACGGCGATGGCTGCAGTGGTAGTGGTTAGCTAACTGCTGCAGTGGCAGTGACACTACAGCGGTTAGGTAACCGCTGCCATAGCCTATGGCAGTGATCTTCCATAGATAAGTCTATGGCAATAATTTAAAAACTACTACAATAGGCACTCTATGACAGCAGTTTTTAGAACTATTGTAACTACCATTGCCATAGACTTATGGCAACGGCTACAGTGGTAGCGGTTAACCATTGCCTAAGGCGATGGCTGCAGTGACAATGGTTAGGTAATCGCTGTCGTAGCCTATGGCAGTGATTTTTTGGACTATGACAGTGGTTATAAGTCGCTGCCGTAGCCCTGTTCTGTAGTAGTGAAAGTTTGCAAAAGAAGTTAATCACTGTTGTAGCCCTGTTCCGTAGTAGTGAAAGTCTGCAAAAGAAGTCCAAAAATCAAAGGAGAATCCTTCATTTTAGGATCCTCCAATGATTAAGTCGGTCGGAGCTCGAGAACAGATGGTGGAAAAGGAGAAATAAAGAGTAAAAAAATTGAGTAGAAAGAGTGATAGGTTCCTTTTAGTGGAGGAACAGAGTTTGGATTGAGGGAGTTTAGTAGACTTAGACTTGTCCTTAGAGAGTTCCTTTCTCCTCTTTATATAGAGGAGCTTGTTAGGTAGCTTTATAACCATCTGATCCAGATCTAGTTTGCTAGGCGATTTTGGATAACCATCTAATTCGGAGGATCTAGTTTATTAGGCGGTTTTGGATAATTATCTTAGTTTATTAGAAATTAGTTATAATAGTTCAGTTAGCTGTGAAAAGATCATGGGTTAGCCCACAAGGAAGGACACTTGTTTGGAAGCTCCACTGATATTTGTGGGAGATCAGTATAAGCCCGATATAGAGTCATTCTCTGCACCGACCTAGTACAAATGTGAGGTCAGTTAAATATCGATGTGAGGCCGATTTGTACCTGACTCGGTCTTGAATGTCTTTGATAGGTAGCCTTTTTTATTGTGATGATGCTCTATGGTAGGTCGATATATATTTGAGTTCTTTCGGTATTGCCACATGGCCAGAGATCAGTTTAGTGCACCAACAACTAGCTTTTAATTTGTAATGATTCTTGAACTAGTTATATACAGTTCTTGAATAATTCATAAAATCAATGTATAAATGAAATGGAGGTGACTCTATCAACTTTGCTCAAAATAAATAGATTCCAGGTACAATATATGAATAATTAAGTATTTATTTGTTAATTTGTTAAAAAATTGTAGAATCTTTTGGCCTCAGGACAACACTAATTCAAAATTTTTACAAGAATTTGGATAAATTGCTTATGTGGTTTTTAGTTGAGTCCAAACAAACTACATTTAAAATTGAGAGTATTTGTAATAATCTTGGATTGAAAATATCTATGTTAATTAAAAATCTTGATAGAATCATCGTCACCCATCCATGCATGGCAAGCAAAAAAAATCCAGGGCTGTTAATTCTCTAATTTGCCAACGAAATTGGATTCATAAATCTTGAAGAAATATTAGTGGTACTTGTTTGAATTGAGTAATGATTCTCCTTGCACAACTAATTCGGCCAAATGGCCCAAGCCCAAGGTATGCATGCCATTGAATAATTCTAAATCAATAACTTGGTTGTCTCTAGAGAACGAAAAATTTCATCAAAACTTATCAACTTCTTTTTGTCTATCTGCATGTCCATGGAGAGAGGCAAAGACAATGGGTTTCAAGTCATATATTCCTTATAGGGTTGGTTACGTTAAGGAATAAGGAATTGCTTGTCAAACCCACCCAAAGTAGCACGGTAGTTGACTTTCATATAAATGATAACTTCCAAGGCAAAATCCTTGTTGCACTGTAGATGCACCTCACAACTAGTGACATGGCCAGGATTTAGGAGGCGGAAAGTAATAGCGAATGTTCTTTATTTAAATGTATTCCTGATTTAATAGAAAGCAAAATGGTACAAACATAAAGGTTTAACTATACCATCTTTTAAGACAAATTATGTATTCTTATTCAAATAATTAATAAGAAATTGTACAAAATAACTAAGCTTGCATGTATTTTTCAACTCATTGGATCTGTTATCACCACCTACATTCTACATTCCCAACTCTCAAATTAATCATATCCCTAACTACGGTTCTCTTATCGGATCTGCTTTTCAAATCAAACTGCAATACTAATCATCCACATAAATCTAAACTCCACTAAATCGGCGTGATTTTGAAAATATAAAAACAGTGAAAGGTTCTTCTCAACCATCGACTCTAGCCACCATCCCAAAAGTCTCATTGGGTGTGAGGACCATTGTACATTTTAGATGAGAACAAAGAGTTAGTTGAGATGGTTGGCGTTCAGTGTTCACATCCATTTCTCATCTCCAACCACATCGATCTAAGTTATAAAGCTTAACCAATATAGCCAGCCAGCCTCTTTCTATCTTATAAGCATGTTTATGGGATGCATGGTCCAACAAGGTCATGCGAAGTATCGCCACATTGAAACGACATACAGACTTCACATGGAAGCCCTTCATCCATGGAAGGACCACAAGTTCTCAATTGAGCAGGTCTACTGCAATTATGATCGCATTCTACCATGTATATATACCTATAAACAAACAAATAAACATCATATGTGGCAACCATCCAATCTTGCATCATACATTGTACCAGCGCAAATGATATCTTGTAACATTGGGTACAATGTCGGTACAAAACTATTATTAATTGTCTCGCAACTAGAGATCTAGAAAGCATTAATGTAACTTTGAAATCCTTTTTCTTTTTGCCTTGAAGGGCCATGTATGTTCAACCATATAAGTCACGTTTGCTCTAGGATTTTGGAAGTTTTGTTGTCTTGGGCTCAAAAAGAAGCACTAATGATTACGAACGCATCACATGCAATGTTGGAGCATACTTGGCATTACAAAGTAATAACAAGTTTTTAAATAAAATAAAATAAAATAAAAATAAATGGTGGAAAATATCCAAATAAGGCACTAGCAGCTATCCTAAGGGACTGAGAATGTAAATTCTTGCAAATGTTTCTGGTGACATAAAATGTTGGTTACAAAGAAAATAGAAAGGGAACAATAAAATTCCAGATCATTAATGGTGAATGCTCTTTTTTATTTTTCTAGAAAAGAAGAAATATTTTGTTTCGTGCATGAAATGAGATATATCCTCTTGCAGCAGCTAAGAGATATCAATAAATAATTGCTGTTATATGTATACGTGTGTGTGTGTGTGTGTGTATAACATGATAGTGTCAACATAATTCGTATTTAGATATTTGAATATATTATGCATTTATCAGTCAGCTTTTGGGTCAGGATTTGATGCTTGATGGGTTGGACTCTCTCTCTCTCTCTCTCCCTCCCTCTCTTCATCATCATCATCTTCTTCTTTTCTCTCATTTATTCAATTTTTTTTTGCACTAGACTTGTTTGTTGATCTTATATCATTTTATTTTATCAATGATTGAGTACGCGTCGTCTTGACACGATTAGCACAGGACTTAAGGTTTCGATTCACGATCAGTGAAGAGGTGAGTGCATGCCATCGAAGGATTATACTAATTTTAGCTCTGCTCATCAGTATGCGCCAAGACCAGCCCTATTGTAAATTTTGGACATATATTGGATAGAATCATTCAAGGACTGAAAATTGGGATTAATAGGTCATGGTGGGGTTTGTCCACATTATTTTAGGATCCTGTTTCAAGAGAACGACTTCACTTCTAGTCCTACTAGTAACCCTTGCCATCTGTAGGCAAACAAAGCCTACATGCATCTAGAGGACGAGACCTTAAACTAGGTGTTTCATCGATCTGTGGAGAGGAACAGCTGAGGGCTGCACCAATAGGTGGGTGCGAAGGGACAAACTTATAGTGGGCTAAGAACATAGCTGCCCTTAAGTTTGATGGCCCCATGGATCAAGAGTGGGGCATTGGGTGAAAGGTCGATCATTCTATTGTCTTGGAGGGCCTTGATGGGGCACCGTGTGGTCTAGATCAGATGAGGAAGATTAACTCTATGGGCTTGTAGGTCAAGAATATGTAGGTTTTCTCCGGTTCTAAAGCTTGTCTTGTCCTTCCAGGGTTTCCCAAGCTCAGATCAGTTAGCATGATGTTTGTCCCACATTAATATCAATATCATGCTACTCACCACCTCTTCCTTGGGACAGAAAAGAAAAAATAAATATTACAAAATAGCCAACCTCTTAAAATTATCATTAATATGCTATAAGACATGAGGCTGCTTCGACGAGAAATGCTATTTTTCTAAGCAATACATGTAAATGTCAAAGCATTGGATGGTTAAATGGCTTCCATCTTAAGTAAGAAAGTAACAAAATATTTTCAAGTGGGTTGATCTAGCACTCACCTAATGAGTGGACATCTTTTTTTTTTCTTTCTTTTCTTTTTTTTTTTTAAATATTTTGTGATTATTACTAATACTAGTCGGTAAAAAAAAAAGAAGTTACAAAGAATGGACTCTATAGAACAATAAATAGAATCATGGCCAATTCATATATTTTTATTTCAGCAGCCATACATGCTTGTCCATGCCAAGGATTGTAGTCTCTTTCATATGCTTTGATGGTCTGCCGAATCGTTTAAAAAGCTCAAACTACCCCAATTATTGAAATTCTATAGATTTTTTCGTAATAGAGAAAACAAGAATTATTTCTTGTTGAGGAAAAACCATGCATTCCTCTCTCTCTAAATTTCACAACACATTGAAACCGCTAGTTGGTCCCCAAAACTATTCTATTCTTTCGCCTCCAAGTAGTCCAAAAATGATAAAATCCTATAGGCCTCCCTCTTAGATTGAGCTGAAGTCTAAGCGTGTGCTCGAAAGATTCTTCGCAAAAGAGTACTAAAAAATAGGTGAGTCGTCAGCTCCATATAGAGGACGGCCAGGCTCACATTTCATCCCTTCTTCGCGAGCACTTTTCCAATGTGCAGCTTATTTAATGAAGCTAGCTAAAGAAAAACCTTGGCAAGCTCGAAAAAAATCCCTTGAGCCTTGATGCTGCAACCATGGGAATGCAGTCAAGAATGACTAAATATTGCTTCTATTATTCTTCCCTGGAAGATCAGGCACATTGCAAGTAACATGATTGTACATTAGATTCAATACATATATTATTAAAAAGACTCGAGCAAACTAAAACTCAAAAACTAATATCATTTTAAAAAAAAAAGAAAAAGAAAATTAATGCTAACATTTTGAAATGTGCACAAGTGTTTGATTTTATTGCTTGCAATTAAATGCAAAAAAAAAAAAAAAAGGTACTACCACCCATCACCCGCAAGATAATCGCTCATGTTAGTCGAGGATTGGTAAGGCAAGGAAAGTGCATGGTTCGTGGTGACAGTCGAGCTTGGGTATTGTTTTACCGATCAACGAGTTCTATGTTAGCTTGGTGAGATAAGTAGTGATCAGCAGGTGATCTCCAGCATTTTCCTATCAATAATATAATGTCAGGCAATAAAGTAAACCATTGCCGAATATTTGCAGGAGGTTTCAAGTTAAATCATAAAAGGCGTTACGACTAAAATATTTTTCGTATCAATTTTTTTTTTCTGAAATTAATAAAAATAAATTAATAATTCCTCCTTTGTTTTCCTCAAAAGAAAATGATTAGGTAGCTAATTATTAAAGCTACACTCCGATTGATTCACGTCGCAAAACTGAACACCACCAAGAGGATTTAACTGGCTTAGTTCATTTACATTTACTTCAGTGGGAGTTACACGGTTGATATGCCTACTGATCGTAAGTTACAGTTAGCGAACTTAAACCATTTCAGAGAATAGGAAACAGTGTCCTAGGATTCTATTAGGGCTAGACATATCATTGGCTGATAGACACCTTGGGCAGTTAGTGGGACGTTATCAAAGTCACGTAGTTGGAAGAACAGCAGTGCAGCTGGCCCTCGGGGTAGCCATCCTTAAGATTCGCTCACTGTTCCATGATGTTTGTGGAATAGGATGATGAGATTTTGATGGGGCCTTGGAGCGTAAAACCACAGAGCTGGGCTGATGTAAGAACTAGTTAACTGCTATCGTCCAAAGGCTACTAGGGGCCTACTTTACCTGCTCCCGTCTCCCTCTTCCTGCCCTTCTGGGGATACTATGTGCTTGTTCTAAGCAAGCAAACAGAGTAGCTAAGTTCTCAACTCGTGGTCCACCAGATGTTGTCACTACCAATTTTATGATCGCTTGTAGGGTCATGGGACAATCTGTCCCTTCTCTTTATCTTATAGGTTTGTTCTAGTTCCACTTGATAACTAAGTTCGTGCCAAGACAGATTCAAATTCGGTCACCAGTTTGGGGATGAATTCAGTGACATTTTACCTTCAATTTTAAATTTAATGGAGTATGAGAGTCATTGCAAAACCTTCTAATATTAGCATAGCCATATAAGCTAACTTGAAGATATGGTCCGTGGATGCAATGATGTCTATAGAATTTCGAACATAGGATCAACCAAAATTTACAAAGGATTTATTTGGTATGGATGCAAGAAAAAAGTGGAATATGGATAGTTAAAATTCAGCTGAGTCTACTAATTAAATTTGAAGTGAGTTTGGTCTAAAATTGAGCCATACTAAATTAGTGACAAATCAAAATATAAAAAATCGAACACTTTTTCCCCTATTTAGTTATGATGATTCGAAATGTACATCAATAATTTATGCATCGAGGAGGGCCAAGGATGGGCTATTGGGCTTATAAACCACTAGCCTTAGCTTAGCTTAATTCTAACTTAGGCCGAAAGCTTGCGACCTGAGCTCAACTTGATGGAGAAAAAAAATATTAGCCTGGCCTTTTTAGAATGCAGACTAATTCAAGCAGGCTACACAGGCTAGCCCGACCCAATTTGCATCTCTGACGTCAGCAAGTTGCAACATGTATCTTGGAGTTTTTCTTTTCTTTTTTTTTAATCTTTTCTGATACATTCAAAGGAAAAGACTCAAACTCAAATCCTTACAAAATCAAATCCTTAAGCATCTACTATTCATAGACAATTAGCTTAGGTAAAAATGTATCTCCATGCTCCCCAAAACATCTGCTTGAATTGCCACTGATACCACAAGGAGTTTAGCCAAATCTAGAAAAGTTATCAATAAAAAAAAAAAAAAAAGCATCAAAAATGAGATGCAATAAATCATTATTTTCAGAAATTTTGATGCATAGTCTGCATTGCATGTGGAGGATTACACCATAAAATCTTATCCGTATGCATTCCAAGTGGCCACAATGGTCTATAATGAATCTTATAATCCTCTTTGATCGACCAACTATCCATATAAATCTACTTAAAAGGATTACGAATAAATTTAAAAACCTATATTGAACCCAAATGTTTATCTTCATGGCAGGTTTGGTTTTGCTCGACTGCTGCATCCCTTTTTCTGTACTCCGCTGACATGCATGTGATGGTATTGCATGAGGCGATCCATGGCCCTCGAAATCTGCACAGAAATTTATCCTCCAGAACGAAATCTGCACGGAAACTGAGCCTATTCTTCACCATAAGATTGGAGAAATGGTACGAAATTATTTGTGGGCCACCCATCCTCCGTACTCGCTACGACACCGCGAGGTGCCTCGTTCTTAGGAGGGCCGTCCATGTGCGTGATCTCGAGTAAGAACTTGCTTTGCATCTGCTGTCTAATCTGCTGCGGTGGAATGATTTGATTTGTCCCAGCTGCAATCAACCACATGACAAAGTCTTTTCATGATACGTGTCACATTTATTTTCCTTCCCCCTCCTTCCCTTTGCGGTGCGAAGTTACATCACTTAGCGCATAAAGTTAATTTGGAACTATTAACAGCGGACAACCTGGTTGTGGGTCATTTGAGTCCCTGTTTTCTTGTGTAAGTGGTCATGTTCCTAACATGACGCTTAAGAAGGGTATTTTTTTTTAGAAAATAATGGTCGAAAACGACCGCAATTTCATCGACCAAAGAAATAAAGATGTTTTAAGAACTCAGGTTGAACGCATCAAGCACGGATAGGACAAGATTTTTGATTCAAGCGGTGCAAGTAGTCACAAAACAGTGACTTCCATCTATCAATGTACTGGCCTATATAGCCCACCGTACCACCTAGTCTCACTATATTATATCAAACATTCGGAGTTCGGGTCTTCTCCGATTTGCGTTTGGTCTAAAGAGAACCTATTTGCCAATCATGACTTATTCGTGTTTCGAGAGAACATCATGGTCCAGTAAAATTTATATACCTTACGGTAGTAAGCTTGCTCGATCACAACCATCATCTTTGTTGAATGACTCTTTGATCCAAATATTGATCGGAGAAGATTCCAGAAGCTCAAACTTAGGATCTTTTATAATAACTAGCTTTAAAAAATTTTAAATAACAGTGGCGGTACCAAAAGTTGGAATAATAAGAGGGCAACGAGTATTTAGTGCTCTAGTGAATTATTCTCCATAATTCTTCTTTTTATTTATTTCGAAGCGGTTGTTTTGATGGAAGCTCCATTCAACAGTCTCGTGGGGTCATGTTTTACCACCGTTCATCATCTCATGAATGAAAACAAGAACACCACCAAGAACAGCTGACAGATCCAGACAAGACGTCAAGTCTACAACCCAAACCAAAACAAAATAAACCATCCAACTTGGATGCATCAGATTGCACTAAAGATGAACCTACAGCAGGAAGAATACGCGCATACGAGCCTTTTTATATGACTGTAATTATTTTTTTAAAAAAAAAACTTTCAACATCTATAGCTCCATAAATATCATTCACAAAAATTGACTCTCATACGGAACTAAAGCATATGATCCAAAAAATATATTTTTTTTATTTCGATTCCATGCAAGAGTCAATCGTACACGAGAAGCAATAGTAGAAAATATTTTTTTAATCTAAATTATAAGGTTCCGGCATGAGAACCGCATCTCGTAGGTCAATCAATTTGGGCCCCTTTATTATTTATTTGGGCCAACTCTATACGTGCCATTCCGATGATACGCCTGAAGTGGTGGGCCAACTCACCACTTGGGCCATCTAACTCTCAGGGTCTTAGATACCGTAGAATAAAAGGTAACGAGAGTAATTCTTTCTATACCACTTGCGGTGTAGAAAAAATGATGTGGAGTGCACACGTGATTTCATTAGAATACGTAGTCACGTTTTCTAATGAATATTTAATATCCTACGGTGTTTGAATTTTTGAATGATAAAAATGCTTCTTTTCAAAAATTATGATACATATTCACAAAAATTATAATACCTTTCATAAAATTATGATGCCCCGGCAGAAAATAAGTTTTATAAAGAAATATTATAATTTTATGAAAGTATGTCATAATTTTTATAAATAGATATCATAATTTTTATGAAGAGATGTCATAATGTTCTTTTCATACATATTCAATATATTTTTTTTCCATCATATTATGACACTTTTTTATAAAATTATGACATCCCTATAGAAAATATAGTTTTATGAAGTATCATAATTTTTGTGAATAGATGTCATAATTTTTATGAAGAAATATCATAACACTTTTTTCACACATATTCATTATTTTTTCTTTTCTCACCATATTATGATACCCCTTCGCAAAAATTATGACATTCATTCATAAAAATTATGATATTCTAAATAAAATATTATATTTTCTATAAGGATATAATAATTTTTATGAATGGATGTCATAATTTTTATGAATGGATGTAATAATATGGCATTAAGGTAATAAATAATGAATATGCTCTTTCCAAAAATTATGACATCTTTTCACAAAAATTATAACATCCATTTATAAAAATTATGACATCCTGAATAAAATACTATTTTTCTGCGAAATGTCATAATTTTTTTTGAAGGGTATTATAATTTTTGTGAATGGATGTCATAATTTTTTGAATCAAAATTTTAAATACTATGGGGTATTAAATATGCATTGAGAAGTGAGGGTTACGTGTTGAAATGAGATAATCCGATGTACTCCACGTCATTTTTTCTAGAATTACTCAATGTCATAAAAAATTAGGACTTGTCTCAATGAAGCTATAAAATCGGAAAAAAAAAAAAAAAAAAAAAAGCTAAACGTAAGTCGCTAGGTCTCTGGTCACTTAACCGTTCTCGATCGTTGCTCAATTTACCATTCTGACGTGGAAGTTGGTGATTGGCTGAGCAATAGATCATTGATCCTTTCATTTGCTGCACCGAATTACCATATCAGCTGAGAGGTGATCTGACCTAATGGCTTGTAAAAAATATATTTGGTGATCGGGAGGAACGACCAATGATAGCCAAATTGCAAATGTGACTTACATCGCCACTTGTGATTTAAAAAGAAAAAAACTATATTATCCAAGTTACTTCAAAAATAAAATAATGCTGCTAAGAAAAACGTCACAAGATCCGCGACCATCTCTTTCATGGTTAAGCAAGTTGGGCTTTTGTCCACCTCCTGCCCTAAAGGACAAGGTCATGTGTCCTTGGAGTCAAAAAAAAAAAAAAAAAAAAAAAAGTCATTAATCTAATGAAATTTGAAAAGCTGAATAAAAACGTGAAATCTTCTTTGGGCCTGACCGTCTGGTTCAATCAGATATCATCACTTAGTTTGAAAAATACAGATGGAGACAGGACGGAACCAGTGAATACGTCATGCATTGCCTTCTTTAGGCACTGGTAATAAAAAAGAGAAAAATAAAAAAAAATAAAAATAATATTATCGAACTTACTAAAAAATAATTAATGCCAATGAGCGAAAGAGCACAAGATCCTTGACCTCCTCTAATAAAAGCAAATTGGGCTAAATAAAAACATCAAAGCCATTTTGGACTTTGTGACATCGGAGATCAAGGAAAAAAAAAATCTAGTAAAAATTAAAAAAATTAAACAAAAATATCAACGCCTATAACACCAACAAGATTTTTATTAGCATATTGCTAAATACTCGAGAGGCTTAGGTGCGATTTGAAACTAAATGAACCGGGCTGCTAGGAATTCAAGCTCTAAAATAATTTCAAACTAGGCTAATAATTTCAAGCTTGGCTAAATAAGGCTCAGTTTTCTATATAGCATAATGGTCGTTTTTAGCATGTTTTTTTAACTTTTTGCCTTAGAAATAAAATTTTAATGGGTATATATTTTAAGATTTGAATCCATTAAATATTAATTTATATTAACTAGGCCCGAAGTCAAGTTCAACCAAGGTTGAAATCAAACTTGAAATCAAGATTTCATTCAAAGCCTAAACCAAGCTAGCTTGAGGCTTGAATTAATTTCTGGGCCGTTTTTTTTTGACAGAAATAATTTCTGGATCGATTAAAATTTAGAAGCTGCTTGTTTAGACTTGTGTTCAGCTTGGTTTAAAATTAGGCTCAAATTTTGCATGACATAGCGGTAAACAAACCGAGCTTGAGTAGAACCACGCACAACCAAGCTCAGCACATCTACACCCCTAACAATAAGTTGCCAGATTGAAGGTTCACTTTGCACCGAAAACCAAGGAAGGTTCACTATTTTATTTTACAATAGTGCAGTGCATTTATTAGTCCCATTACCTCTCTTAAGTGAAAATACCGGAGATAGTTGCAAATATTAAGAGATAAAAAAGGATTAAATTGATGTTGCTGTCAATCTTTCTCTCTCAATGAGCCATAGAGCAGCACTAAATCTTAACATGTCTCGGTCCACCACCCAGGGGCCATCTTCGTGAGAAGCTGCGGCTGATCCTACTGAGACTCTGATACCGGGCTCACTCGACATAGCTATGAATTTATTCATGAGCTGGTATAAATAAGAGACTCAGAATTTTGTTAGGCAACAATGCACTCAAAAGTCGAACTGAATCATCGAGGATCAAATTTTGTCCTCAAAAATAGCAACCTTCTGTCTCTTAAATAGACCCAAAGCATTTTCACAAGGAACAAACATCATGTGTTTAGATCAAGCACAAGCCACTATGTAGATGAGACTACAGTCTTGTAGAAATTTCCCTGCGATGAAATTTTTTTTAGAGAAATAGCTATATGAAAAACATGTTTATGAGTCAATCTTGACAAAAAAGAATGTACATGAAACCACCATACATGCCTGCAGTCCAAAAGGGCATCTTCAAAGCAAGCCAACTCTCAGACACACCAAATTTTGTCTATAACCAGCAAACTCAATCCCAAACCAAGTGATTACGCATACTCCATTCCAATTTTCTCCCAACAAAATGGAATGACGAAATCCTAGCAGAGCAACTCTGCCTGATTTTAAGCGCACAGAAACACCACATAATCCCCCACAGCAGTCGTCCATCCATTGACCTTGGCCTCTGCTGCCACACCTTGCATTGTTGCAATACTTCTCCTCGAAACCGATCGAGGGAGAAGTGAAGGGGATAGGTAGGTTGCTCAATCCGATGAGCCTCCTGATTCTTCTCTAGCTACTTTGTAGCAAAGAAGAGTCTTCACCCCCGCTTAGACTTGTGTCCATTCCACATGACTAGGATCGATCTTTTAACCACACTTATGTATTGGTGAATTTAAAGGATATCCAAATCCAGAGGTTGCAGAAGAGGAAAAGAAGCAGCATTATCAATAGTTGATCCACTATGGATACCTTCTTTATCTCATGATAAGGCTCATGACGTAGAACCAGCGGAGTGCACATGAACTCCAAGGAGAAAGAAGGATTAGGATCAGCACTCAGATCCAAAAGTGTCTCGCCAGTGGCACTCTTGAACTCCCCATTGCTCCATTCCTGAAGTAGGAGAAAGTTCCCTCATCAGAGAAAATTTTGCAACTATATCACTTGGCCAGAGACTTCAATGACTTGCCTACTAAAAAGCCTAATCAATAGCGTCACATTACCTGCAGTTTTCTACCAATGGTAACAAGAATGGAGCCGGCAGGCAACTCGAAACATGCCGAGCCCCCTGGAGAACGGATCCAGAATTTGTGGTTGTCATCAGAGATATGGAGACTTAATGCATGAGAGTGAAGCGATTTGGCATGGCTGTTCTCACTCTGATTAGCTTGGATGTCATTGCAGCCATACTTTCTAAGACACAGGATTGATGGGTTGCTGGCAATTTCCATCGAACACCTTTGGTTTTTGAGATGTTCAGAGAGAACTTTGCTGATGCTCTCAGCAACCATCTCCATCTTCACAGCAACATTCTCCATCTTTTCTCTGGAAAATGCATTTCAAAGGTCATGAGCAGAGTAGGACTCTACTTTTTTTTTATGAACCTGTATGTCTGTACTTAAATATGTTGTTTACAAACTAAATCAATTTCATGGACACTAAAGCTGCCATCAGAAATTATCCATGCTGCTATATAATGTTAATGCCTTATATTGTTTATTAATAGCCCTCTAATTCTAACTACAATCTGGAGGCATGATTTAAATTTAGCTCATATGCAACGCAAGCTCCATGATTGGATTGCTATCCAGGGGAGCATGATGCATGAGATGAACTTGTCAAACATGCTCCAGCACCAAATGCATAGAAGATAAAGCAGAAGATGAATAGGTTTAATTTGTCAGACGTAATGGTTTAATCTAATGGTTTAGAATGCTTAGCTGCTTTTTACCACTTTAGATGTCTGTATTACTGAAGACTTTTTAATTTGATTCTTTAATATGAGTGAATGCTGACCTCTATTAGTTACTATCCTATGCATAAAAAGGATGTAAGATAGCAAATACCTGAGGATAAGCATTGGCGCAACAATAAAATTGCTTCATTGTAACCTGGAGATCATGTTTGTTCCCTTTAAAAAGATCTGGAGATCATAATATAGAAATAGCCTCTCTGCATGCAAGGGTACATCTAACTCTTCCCAGACCACAACAAGGAGAGCCTCATGCATTGAGCCACTCTTTGTTGATAGCTGGCTCAAAACAAGAAAAGAATAAAAAATCCAATTGAACTGATCATCCCGGAACTGGACTTGTAGCAAAATCATGATAGTAGATCACATGCACATGTAGCCGCCAACTTGAAATTGTGATAGGCCGTTCATTAAAAACACGAATTAGTAGGATTTAGCAATTTTTATTTGATGTTAAAATGGCTAACTAGCACTCTAATAAAATTATCTGATAATCATATAGCTATTTAAATAACGGAAAAAAAATATATAAGATCTTGTTATTACAGAAAACCACCATTACAATCTTAACGCATGTATAACGATAATTTTGAAGCAGACCGGTATATTTATAACCTGAAAATGCCTTAAATCTTATTGGAGCTAATGTTATATAAGTTGTAACAGTCCCACGTAACCGTAAGTACCGGGCTAGCTCATTTTACTAACTTTGAGAGTCGTGTAGCGCGCACCTGAAGGTCCGATATGTCTCGCGCAAAGCCTTTTCAAGAACCTTGTCGTCCTCCGAACTCATCGGCCGCATCAAGTAGAACTCCTCCCCGATCCCACCCCTCCGCCCCAGCCACCGGCCCAACTCGCCAGGAACCCCAAACACCCCGCCGCCAGCCTCGATTGCCGCCCGGACGTCCTCCGCCGCCACCACCTTCCCGCCTCCGCCGATCCGGAACGCGCCGATCTCCACGACGGCGGCCAGCACCCGGCGGACAGCGGACTCCTCGCCGCCAAGGATCGCTGGGAGGTCGACCTCCGGCGGGTCCTTGAAGGGGGACCTCGTCGGAAAGCGAGATTCCGGCAGGGTGAGGTCGGGGACCTTGAGGGATCTATCGAGGTACTCGGCGAGGACCCAGTCGTCCACGGCCGCCGACCGGGAACCCTTCCCCGTCGCGACCGGCGTTGGAGGCGGCGCTCGGAACCGGTGGTCCTTCGCCCGCCTCGTCGCCGTCGCCATTGGATCGCCGGCCTCGGAGCTCAGCCCGGAATCCCTTTTAAATACGGACAAAAAACAGAAAGCGTACCAGGTTTGGTCCACCGATCCTCACCGTCCGTTTCATCGGTCTTTAAATGATGGACGGTCGATGTAAATCTAATTTATATTATTAGGAAAAAGGAGGAGGGACGATGGTGACAGCGCATGCTGTGGTGGTGGGCATGATGAGAAAGGGACGGTGCAGGGCCCGCCAGGTGGTGGCGGGAAGTTGCAAGAAGGCCGATGGATTGGTGGGGATGCATCACTGGCTGTTCGTTCTGAGATCGGAGGGTCGGGGTGGAATAGCGGGGATTGGGAGGGCGGAGCTAATTGTCGTCCATGGTTGGTGGGTTTGGTCCTTCGTACTTGATTCCGACGCCTGTGATTTGACTAATCATTGATCTTTAATCATCCGTCACGGAACCGTGTTCTCATGTATCATCGAATGCGCGCTGTGGGATGACATGTTTTAGAACGTGGGTCCACACCATTGATTTTTTTAATCATTTTAAGAAAAATCAAGATCATTCGAGAACAATTATCCATGTATTAGCATATAGCAATTTACTCCATTCTTTCGATCCAATATTAACCTAACCTGATCTTATAAAATAAAATGGGTTTTATTCGATCTAGGAACAGAACATATCTTCATTCTAAAATATCCAATAAATTTAGGATGACTATGATAAATTTACAATTTTGCCCATCTCAACGGATTCCAATCTATCCCATTTAACTCTATTTGTCCCATCCTATCCTTAGTTGAGTATAAAATGGATCCATATGTATGGTCCTGATCTATACGTATCCTGTTGTCATTCCTACCGCATATGATTTGAAAAGAAATAAATCTAACAAACTTGAATAAACAAACATTTCTAACGAGAGAAAGGGTGCTGCACCGAGCAATAACATGGTTCACCATTGTTATTATATGGTTAAGATGAATCCCCGCCACGGCCTTAGCTAGCGTAAATTCAATAGAATTCCAGAGGAACTCAACATTCTTGCATCACCATCAGGTATTATCTAATATATTCACAATGGCCCAACCTGCTCACTAAAACTATAAAATACACATTTGTACACTTATCATTGATATCATATCATAGTCTTCTAGATCAAGTAACTTTATTGGAGTTATGCTTTAAGAAGAGAAAATTAGAACGTTTAGGATAAACAAAGACTATATCTTGCCCTCCACATGGTTGAAGTCGAAAGTTATGCTTGGTGGCCATCTCTTTATCTGAGACGTCTTGGATACGAAGCTGAATAATGATGAATAATCATTGTATTTTAAAGAGAAGTTGAATATTAAAATATTATCAATTTTTTTCAAAAAAAATAGCAAAGCATGCTCGAAGATATAAATATGATTAAATGGAAAGTTTCTTTTGCCATCAGGTAATCCAGGATCACTATTCACCCACATCCCTCCTCTCTTTTTTTTTTTTCTTCTACTACAAAGGGATGGAATCTCAACAAAAGAATGAGAACTACGATCTTAAGTGAGGAGAGCTCTTATCATGAGCGGCATTACTCATGTGCAAGTTGGTAGGGCAGCAAGAAGCATCAATCTCTGCTTTCGACTTTTGGATATTTCAAAATTGTCATTATAATCTTACTTGCTCGTTGATCACTTTATTGTTACCTTCAGCTTATATGCGCTAGGCCAATAGTGAAATCAATAGTATAATTTTTCTCCTTTTTTGATCCCAAGTTCCTAACTTACCCATCAATGCTGAAATAGAAAGCAATGCAAAAGAAAATAACTTTAGGCATGGCCAACTAGCCTTCAATTGCCATGATGTGATGGAGACTTTTCTCTAACAATTATCTTTATGTAGAGATAAACATCAAGGAAACAATAATGTAAAACCATAAATGGTGGATTCGATGCAAGAATTTTGGATGCCTTCCCTTTTAGAACCTAACCCAAGTGCAGGAATCCAAAGAACTACTAACTAGTCTAGGTATTCTCTGTAACTAGTCTAGGTATTCTCTCTCTCTCTCTCTCTCTCTCTCTCTCCACACCTTGTCTATTTAGGGTCTAGTTTGCTAAATTTCTCCAACTAAAAGTTAAATTTAATTTTTGATAGGATATGGGCATTCTAAATTCTTTAGCTTTAAAGTCAATTAGATGGCTGCATAACTTCTTGCTAATTCAGATTCTATCCCAATTATGAAAATAATATAGTTTTTACCAAAAATTAGTTGGGCCCAATTAGGGATTGAAGTGAATCGGATAATATTTGTTCAAATCCATTTTCATATCCAAATGTATCCAAAATTTATCACCCAATAAATATCCTTATCCATATCCAAATTCATAAAAAAAAATATTGGATATGAATATGAATAGATAACTTTCTTATCCATATTTGAATATTCAAATCTATTTAATTTTACATAGCACTCATATACTTCTAATAAAAATATATAATCGTATTAACATATTACTAACTTGATTTATTATCCACTAAATAATATCTTTACTTTTATGACCATAAAGTTTAAATATCTGACTTATAGCTATATTTATATCTTCTAGAATTTGATTTATATCTATATCTATTAAAATTAAATATCGATATAATTTTTTTTATCCAACTAATATCCATATCTATTTCAATAATCTTCAAACAAAATAAATATGGATATAGACATATTGGTATTTGATCTATATTTAATTTGATTTCAGCCCTAGGCCCAATTCTTAATTTATCTCGATTCCTTCTTCATATAGATTTGAGATTTTTTTCATGGGAGACCTTCATTGCCAATTATAATACCAATATAACTGTCACTATTTTTGAACCAAATATGTCTCAGTGTACGAAGTTTTAAAAAATAATGGCCATTCAGTGTACGAAGTTTTAAAAAATAATAGCCATTATGTACCATTGGAATGGTCGATAACATTTTCAATAGACATCCATCTTAATGTCAAAATTGCACTATTCAATACTGATCTATAGGGAAATGCATTGGCAGATCAGTTATGTTGCAGATGGGGCAATGAAAGAGGCTGAATCAATCTCATGGTTTGATAATTTTCCTCCTATGTTTGAGATTGCTACAAGATATATAAACAGTCTCCTTATTGTAGGTGATCCATGTAACAAATTAACATAATGCTTACAAGGGAATCACTGAGCACATACACTTCTTTTCTGCAGACACTGTAAACATGATTGATCGATGCTATAGTAATTAGCAAGGAAAACTTATCCTTACATGAGAGTAATTGAGCACAGAATTGTTTCTTCAGACACCGCAAAAATGTCCGACGCTATAGTAAGCAAGCAGAACATTCTATAACTAGATTTTGATCACTAGCCCACAAAAGGATTACTAATATTCACAATTGTACATTGCAAGGTCCAGCTCAGGTGTCAACTTTAAATATCATGACACCAGATCATCACAAAACTAGCTAACAGCCACATAAGCTTTTAACCCTTTCCCCATTCATGGCTTTGTTTTATGCTTCCTCCTCGAGGATGATGCAGTCTTGCCGTAGCCTTCTGTTGGATCTTGGAAGCCTATGTTTTCGACCGCTCCGACAGTCTTAAATAGCCTTTTGTTCACCTCCTCCACCAAGGTCCGGTGCAGCAGTTGGCTCCGGATGTCAACCATCGAACGGTTCCTCATCAAACGGCGGCCATCGACCGGCCTCTTGCCTGCACGAGAGCTGGAAGCTCTAGAGGACTCCATCAACATGTTACATTGCTGGTGGAATTTGGTAGCCAGAGAGGTATCAACTGGAGGTCCTTCTCCGGGACAAAACCTTGTCGACTTGTGGCTGTTGTGGATTGGCTGAGTTTCTCTTTGATGACAGCTTCCCTCGCCTTCTTGTTCATTACCTGAGATGTAGTTCACAGCAGAATACTTACTAGAGTTCATGGAGCTCTTGTCGTCATCATCAAAGTATGGATCATCTGCATGATTAGAGGTAGACATCACCAAAAATGTCTTCTAATGAATATGGTCTTCTTCTAATGTCTTGCTAGTGCTTGGTGGACCTAAATCATATTGTTTCCAACCAAGGGAAAGTTAAATGAAAGCATGCTAGCAGTAATGTTTTGTCATAAACCTATCCATGAATCAGATTTATTTGTCCTTGTATCAGCACTTATTGGGGAGCAGAGTGCCATAAAATTTAGCAATAAAATTAGCAGTTGCCTTCCTAAATTTCAAAATACTTATCGGATCTGGTACAGTAACAGTTTGGTCACCTAGTCAAGCTCGCGGTAACACCAACTAAAAGTCTGGATAACGGAGTTAGCCTTCGAGTTTCCTTGGTTACATCAGGACCCTTATTTTATCGATTATATCATAGCTGATGCATTAGAATTGGAAGTATCGAGTGCAGTCAATGACATATAACATACCTCCAAACCAGTCTTCTTGGCGAGACTGGCGCTGCTGGGGAAACCACCCTGGAGAAGGACCCATCCCGAAGGATGATCCATGGGAGGAAGCAGGGGAGGATGGATGGTAGAAAGGGTGATTGCATCCATCCTCATCATCATCCCCATAGCTATACACATAATGGCTGTCCTCGGGCAGACCTCCTTCCTTCCAACCCGGCACCAAAATGGAGATCTCTTGAGCTATCATCTCTGCTATCTCCGAAGGCTCTCGATCGGTTATATCCAACTCCTTGACCATCTCATTAGCCACATCGATCGGTGTGTCGGTGATGATATCAAATGGAAAATATATGTTCCTCATATGACCTGACAAGTCCAATTCCCATGCATTATTCCATGACCTAGAGACAAGTTCTGATGGGATCTAGTGCTCAAGCGCTGCCATAATCAAGGATGTGCTATGAACAAAATGTAATACCTACCTTCTTTGTCGGCTATCTGAACTTTGAGGAAGATGGTATCATCTTCTGGATTCATCTTCCCAGTAATCGTCATGTCAGTTCTCCTCTTTGTGCGCGCAGGGTTGTGACTCTCTGCTGCATGGTGAGCTAGACCTTCAAGCCCAGTGGCCTTAACCTGGATTGTTGGAGCGTTCTGAGGTAGGAGAGGATTACGATGGTCATCGGATGCGAGAAAGGGGTCGAGAAGCAGCTTCTTGGCCGATGACCTCTTCGATGCGGTCTCCAGACACCTACCGATGAAACGCCGGGCCTCGGGATCTTGGATCCGATAGAAGGCATCAGGCAGCTTACCCTGTGCAAAAAATGAAGCAATGCAGGTGTTGGGTCACAGCTTGTTTGGAGAAAGGATGTCAGGTTACTGGGGATGGGAAAATTAGCTCACCGAAGTGACTTTCTTGTATATTTGGGCAGGGTTGGAACACTCGCTATAGGGGTACTCGGAGGTGAGCATTTCGAGCACGCACATGCCGAAGGAGTATATGTCGACGAGCTCATTGTAATCTTCTTCGTAGAGCTCCGGTGCCATGAACTCCGGCGTCCCTGGAACAAAGAGCAGCAACAGAGGTTAAGAATTATGATGGGCTTCTCTATTAGATGCCGCGCGGCGACCGTTATAGGCCCTTCCCGCCAAGAGGGGTGCATTTGAAATAGGCGACTAATTGGGTGAGACCCAATCAAGTCTGGTTTATATGACGAAATATGTTGCCCTTTATTCTGGACCAGAGCCTCGTCCCAACTAGGTAATAGATCAGTTTGCATTCTTTCTACTTATTAATAAAATATGATTGAATCGTACTCTAAAGAGCTATGTACGGTTGATTGAGCACCACGAGGATGGCCCATCGTAGATTGTGAATTCTGTACGATCCTAGTTGTAGCAAGTTTTCATGATTGAAATGTATAAATTATTTTATATTAGATCTATAACAAGGAAAGGATCTAAGCTGTCGAACTATTCCACAAACACTTTATGATTTAAAAGTATTTGCAATAGACTGGATCCAATATTGATTTACAGACTATCTGTGTGATAGATGATCTGTGTAGGAGAATTGGGATTCTCTGGTTCAAGGAACCTAAAGACGATCCTGATTCATGAGCCAATTTTGCACGTTATATTCCCCTCCCTAGCTAATTGCGCACTGCCATGAGCCATGCATCACAACCTAGATGCAGGTATATGGTATAATTATTTTGACTGTTTATTGACTGTTGTTAGTTTTCAATAAAGGCGCCAGAATTTGTGCTGATTAGTTTCAGAACAAGTAAGATTGAAACTATAAAAGAAAACTAGGTGGCATATGAAGAAAAATTAAAATAAGGGCAAGGATTAATTGCCTATAACACTGTGCGCGGATTGTGATCCCCTGAGAACAGCCGCCAACCCAAGATCACCGATCTTGACCTGCCCTAGATGACCATTGACAAAGATGTTGTCACATTTGAGGTCTCTGTGCATCACTGGAGGATCGTGGCCATGCAAGTATACAAGCCCATGCAAGATCTGGCGGGCCCAATTCTTGACGGCTCTGATGTCAACACGTGGATATCTTTGTCGGTACCTAAATCCAAATTCTTATGTTAATACTCATTAATGGATTTTTTATTAGCTAAATACATCATCAAAATAAGCCAACTGTACTATTGCTTAGAAACAAACCTTGTAACAAATAGGCCACGGGCTTTGGGAATCTAGAAATACCATTCACAAGTTTTCAACAGCAAACAATAAAATATCTAAAAACTTTTTAGAATTTCGATACTTCTTGGATATTAAATGAGCAATTCCTAAATCAGAAGCTATACATATAAACATGATATTTTTTTTTTTTAAAAAAAAATAGAGGTTACCATCTCTTGTCACTTCTTATATTTTTACCAAATGGACACATATTTAAAAGAACAGAATTAGGAACATGCAGAGAGATTTCTCACGACACCTTTCAAACTTCAGTTGACACAACAAGCCCAATCTGACAACAAAAGTTAATAAGAGGCAAGCATAGCCTGAGCTATAGCAAAACTAGGCTGGACCCAGAACTCCTATCATTATAATTAGCCTGACTCGTATACCAAGGAAGAAAAAAAGCCATAGCTACAGAAGCACTAGGTTCAATCTAATCTACTGTTCCAGTCTTGCTATAGGATCTAATGCACTACCTGCACCAAGAGAACACCCAGATCCAATTAGGATCTTTCTTGGACAAAATTCTCACTTAAAAGAGCAAAATTGGATTAAGGCCAAAATGCTGCATGGCCTAATCCTAGTAGGACAAGAACTTACGAACGAAGGGTGCCGGAGGTGAACATCTCGGTGATGAAGTTGAAGGTCCTCTTTTCGACGTCGATCCATGAGGCATGGAATCTGATGATGGATTCATGGTGGAGGGTGCTGAGTAGGTGGACCTCGGAGTACATGCGCTGCAGTGCATCCGGGGACCGCAGCACATCACAGATCTTGGCCTGGTTCCATGCCACCTCCATCCCATTTAGCTCATCAAATGCTCTGTAGCTGAGGTCCTCAATTAAGGAAGACATGTCACACAACCCAAGGTATTTTACTTCGAATTCATGCATATATATGTGCATCATAAAAGTTGGCAAACAATGGGTCATGTTTAAAGAAGGATACACTATCTTCATGGCTCCTTTCCCAAGCACCTCATTGAACTGCGATGCATGTAGCAGCAGAAAAAATGTGAGGATTTAGCATCAGTCATTAGAAATTACTTTAGAAGATCAGTTGGATCTTAATAATTCGCCATTTGAATGAAAATGTGAGGACCACTTAAGAGAAACAGATAAGAATGAAGAAGAACAAGAGAAATGAGTGGAGTGCACCGTAAGTTAATTTGTGACTTGTTTGACATTAGAAGTGAATGGCTTCTTAGGGCTTCATTCATCACAAAGGTTACCAGCAATTTAGATAGTAATGTCCTGCTTAGGAAATATCTTACACGCTTTCTGTTACGTGCTGACATGGCGGTACATTAGTATGGTTTTTTGAATTTCAAAAATTGCCTAAAGTTGTAGATGATCTACAACGTAATAACGAAAAAAGGTCTAAAATCTATCATGCATGCCCAAACTCAAAGACCTTTGACTTTTCTTGATATTTATTTCTCATTAGTCCTTAAAATCCCAAAATTATAATAATAATAATAATAAGCAGCAAGATGTATAATAGAAAAAAGATACTATTTTCCCGGAGGTTTCCATAATCCTCTTAACATGCAACATATGTGCTTGCGACTAGTAGTACATCCCAATTTAAAACACCAAAATTCTTAAATCTAAAGGGCTCTATTGTGGTTGAATCCACGATAGAACTGCAAGGCACATGCAATTTATATTCATCAGAGCTAAATATCACATGTAACTTCTTAAAATTTATTAACACTTGATATTTTGCCAACCAAGCTTATCTCAGCTGGTTGTCTAACCTATCCATCTCTGGAGACCAAGAAAGATCTTCCAAGATATACTAGAATAAAAGAGCAAAGTATCTAGTTGATATGGAATGCATTGTAAAGTTTACTTGTGCATTGGATAACTCAGATAACTTGATTAACCTTTAAGACAATATCAATCCTAGCACTTCCTTTCAAGGAACAACAGGCAACCTATAATTGTCACTTATTATGGTGTATGCACACGTAAGCTATCCTAATAATTCCATTAAAGTCAAAATAATCACGTTAATTTTTCTATAATATAATTGCCGCATCTATAATCTTGCATTAAATGGTTAAATGAAATTAAAATTTTCTGTAACTCAAACTTCCCCCTCCACTTCATTTTGAACCAAGTAACCTAAATTGTTAACCTTGCTTGGGATTAATTATCGCAACCCTACCTTCCTCTCCCCCATAACTACAAAGTTAAATACCAAAACACATGCACACACAGAAGTTATTTGTTATTAAGGTAAGCACATAATTGTTTTAAGGGTTTTGCTAACGAGTGTCCTAAGGGCATCGATTAAGGAGCATTTAATGCTCCTTGAAAATAATAAAATATTTGGATCAAGATAATATTGAAGACAAAAATTATTGTGAAGAGTATAATGGATATAATTATTTTTATAAAAATAAAAATTTTATCTTTAATACCATCTTGATCCAAATGTTTTGCTGTTTCTAAAGATCGTTAAATGCTTCTTAATCAGTGTTCTTAAGGCATTTGTTAGCAAAATTTTTATTTTATTGGGAGAGAGATCGTATTAATCCTTTTCTTAAATGAATATACCGTCCTAGGTCGTAACAGATGACGTTATTATTTTATTTATTTAGGACAAAAGAGTTATTGTTACTTGTAACGATGCATCTTGTTGGAAACTTAAGACTTCGAAAAAAATCTCTAAGTAATGCGAAATGCCTCTAAAATCTGAATAAGTTTTTTTCTTCGACTTGGAGTCTAGGCCCCACGTATCACAATCCACCTTTATTTCGTCGCACTCCACTAGGCCACAACCAATGCAAGGCTGCGGGTCACGCAGTGAAGGGGATCATTCTAGGGTGATTGTGGTGACTTTATAGTCTCCAAAGACATTAAATAAAATTCATATTCGCAGGGTCCGCGGGTCCCTTTCGAAATAGCAGCAAGCAATAGCTTCCTCTCTTTTCTGGCCAGGAACAAAATCTTTTTCTCCTCCTGCTAGAGGCATCTCTAAATTTTGAACATATTATCAATATCTTCTTGAGATAATCTCCAATGGAAGACAACAGGGTTGCAGCACTAGGTCCATAATAGGACAAGACTAGTGACGTCAAGACCGGCAATACAATTGTGTAGAATTTAGAGGTGGACTTATTTATCATGTCTTTGATCTACTAAGATTAATTACTCTACTAAGGGCTTGTTATTTTGTACATATGTGTATATGTATTCTAATCACCACTTGATCACCAAACTGAAAGAAAATTATATATTAACTCTTTAATTATTCTCACCAAATCTTTTCTAAAGTGACGTATAAGAACCTGGTTTAACAAATATAGAATTGAAGGTACACCTCAGATGTACATGGTCTTGTAGCTCTGATGATGCAAATATCATTTAGTACTTGGAGAGTTTGGCGATCTATCTTAACACTTGCAATATTTTATCATCCAAATAAAAAATTCCGAAGCTTTACCAAGCCTGCAAGAAATAAACAATCATGATGTTTAAGATAATTAACCTCGAGGTCTCTGTTTGCTCTCGGTAATCTGTTGACTAAAACCACCTCTTCCTTTCAATCCAAGTAGATTGCGTTCGGAGATCTAGATCCAGCATCACAAAACAATTCTGGCAGTGAAATTTATACTAGCATGGCTGATGCTTCAGCTCTGTTAGTCATAACTCATGGATGGCCTCTTGGATTCAGATGTGCAGTGATAACAACAAAATCGTTTCAATCAAAAAAACAAGAACAAAAACAATAAAACAAAATCGTCAAGCCTTATCCCATCATAAAAAGACTAGCACTTGACAAACAAAAAATACCAAAACAATCAACTTTATATGTTAGACCATGAAAACTGTTGTCAGTAGAAGATCATAGCATGCCATTCGCAGCTGATCGAACATGTCCGAAGGATGATTCTAATAATATACTCCCATTAATAAGGACTAGACTAAACATAAACCAAAAGCCAACAACTCCAATATCCTGTTGGTGATGGGGTCTAGCTAGTTAGAAAAGCAAAATCCAAAGCACAGCTTATAGCATATAAAAAAAGAAAGGACAAAACATCAACTGAATGTTTCGCATATGAGATTCTGTAAGCAAATTGGTATTTGGTAGAACATGCACATCATAGCTAACTTTTCCAAAGGAGAATAAAACAATGATAGCCTAACATCAAACCACCTAAGAAAGTAATGAAACATCTTCTAATTCAAAGTATATATAAACTCATTTACCTCCTCATTAGTAGTTAGCAACTAGAAAGGACTAAGCAAAATAAATCATGTAGAATGAAGCGATAAGATGGTCGAGGAGAACTTACACGTCCATACCGACCGGTGGGATCGATCTCGACGTACCCATTCCCTTCGGTGGCCCTCTCGGCCCGTTCCCCCCGCCGGGAGTCGTACATGTTAGCTTATCAAAACTCTTGCACCTTAGAAGAAAGCCAAAAAACTAAAACTAAAACCAGCTCCCGAGTGATCGGATCACCTATCAGAAAGTTTGCTAAATCCGAGGCTTTCCTTCATGGTTCTCGTAGGAGAAGACACCAAATAGGAGCCAGAACAGCCTCGAGTAGTCTATCCATAGCATGATCCAAGCCATCTTGACGACCGCGGCACGTGATAAGTCGAAGCACCTTCCAATCATTGATGTGAACCACCAGAGCGTGGAACGGGAGAAGTGGGATGGACAAAGGTATATAGATCGTTTTCTCCTCTTGTCTATCCCTTGAGAGGAATTCTGGAGGAATTTGGCTAGTGGACGGTGTTGGTGATCTGCCAGATGGGGACTCTGTGGCCCGTCGCGGGGATATTATGGGAATATCCAAAGTAATTTAGAGAGGGTGAGGAATGAAGGTTTTTTGACTGTGTGGGGCTCTGAACTTGAAGAATTTGTGACTACGTTTTGATAACTCCATTTGTGATGCGCGCTAAGGAGCGGAGAGTTGAAAGGATGAAGGTGGTGATGAAGAGTTTGTGGGAAGGAAGCAAAGGTTTGTGAGCCTTCTGGGAGATGAGAGGACCGGGAGGGGAGAAAAAAGAGGTTGGACTTGGAAGAGAGGAGAGGTGGCGACGTGGCGTTGATGAGAGGGTGGGAGACGGCACTCAACATTGGGGCCCACGCCCGTTACGGTTTTGTCGCCACTATGAGGGGTGGAGGGAGTCAAAGGTGACATCGAGCTGTAACGGCGTTATTAGGCCACCCGACGGAAGATTCGCTTGGCTCGTGCGGCTCTTCTCATGGGTAGGCGTACGCAGGTGGCTCGGTCATCCATTTGTTTGGCAAACCCATGTATTAATTTAAACTGGCTGTTGCCTTCATGACATCTGGATCAACTAAAACCCTTTTATTTCTTCAAACATTTTTTCGTGTTATACGCATCATTTCGTTTGCTTCATACTATTTGGTTTTGACCTACATCAGTTATTCGTATTGACTCTTCCGGAAACCATGGCTGGTGGCACCATGAGAACTGGGTTGAGGTTTGGATTTGGGCATGTGTGGTTCATGTGAAAAATATGTAGATATTATCATCTAGGTGTATATTTTTTAATGTATTGTGATATATTAACCACTTTCACTTATGTTTTTTCTGTGCAATATACAATTTGATGGGTGTGTTATTTGTGACAAAAGATCGTTTTCATGGGAAATTGATAGGTGTTAATGTGTGCACCAACCACAACTTTTGACAATGATAATTACTATGCATGATTGAATGGATAGTCTTTTATATCAATTGAATAACCTTGTGTTAGATTTTGGTTACTGTCAATTGAAACTTACCTTTCACATAAAACCTTATCGTTCATTTCATTTTGAGAAATTTTTAAAAGCTGCTCTCCACCTGAAATGGTCTAAATACTATAGGTAGTTCACCTAGCATTTCATTCAAGTCTTGCATTTCTAGTTTTTCTTGTGAATTATCTTGCCAAGAAATTCAACGTTAACTCATCACATAAATTAATTATATGATCGAAAGCCAATCATAAAAATTATTCAAACTTTGCCTCAATATAGTTTGATTTATGAAATTGACCCAAATATTGCTTTCATATTGAGATTTTGTTATTGCATGATAATTTACTACAATACACAAATTTTTTGAACCACTAAAGCACATTGATGGAAAGCTACTCTTAAAATTATTTACCATGCATTGACATGTTGATCATTTATGAGATTGTATTGTTTATAAAATATAATATCTAAGATGGTAAAAGTAAACATTAGATTAAGACAATATACTCATAAAACTTCATTAATTATTTATTTGCTCAACAATAATATAACTATCAAAAAAAGTTACTATTTTTCTAATTATTATTGTCGTAATCTTTAAACAATGAAATATAAAAATGCATGACCTAGAAATTAATAGATAATATATTTGCATAACTCCATTTTTTTGGATCCAATTTTATAATTTTTTAATCTAAAAATGATTACGACGTAGCAATCTGGTGATGGCATGTGAATCTCGTATCGTAATGATTACAATACACTTATATATATATATATATATATATATATATATATATATATATATATATATATATATATATATGTATGTATGTATGTATGTATGTATGTGTTACTGTTGAGAATCGTCGACTTCAGAAATGGAGGATTGGCTCCATGCAGACAAGCTTAAGAACCTGCAAAACAAAATCCGCATCGAAGGATTTTATCTTCGATGAGAATCCTTCGATGCTCAAGTCAAAAACAAGCAGAAGCTAATTTCTTTTGAGAGGAGTCTCTTGCTTATCTAGATCCTTGGGGTTCGTGATATTTGCGAGAAAGTTTTATACAATGGTTACGCCATTTCGTTGATTTCGAGCCGCTAATCTCATCATGGCGAGATTTTTAGGAATCTTTTGAATGGAATGATAGTTGCTGGTGTGAATAAGATTCTTAATTTATTACTGATGGTTTTGGACAAGTAGGTGACTGTCTGTTTACGATTTGATTACAGTTGTACTATGGTCAATCCATCGGAGACTTTCTTTATCTGAGGCGATTTAAAAATAATAGATGCCTGTTGGGATGTTTTCATAAATATTGGGTCAGATCGGCCCTCCAGCATTAATCATCTGTTCAGAGGATATTATAGTAATATTCTGATCCACAAGCGCTCGTCAGGATAGGCTGAGCTAAGGTGCCTCTGGGGTATATCAATCGATCTGAGGCATTTTATTACCACCGTAATACTACCCCATAGTGCTGAGTCTGAGGATCAGGCGAAAGGACTAATCATAGACAGTGCTTCGAATCGAATGGGTTACTTTTCTATCTACAGTTGCACACCAATATTTGATCGTTGCTGTTGTCATTTCTTGAGGTGAGAGTAGTTACGATTGAAAGATCTATTTCATTCGTCGATAGAAAAAGGATAAATTTAATAACAAATATTTTCTTATCTTCTTTCCTCTTACTATAAAGCATGTGGAGAGGATAACTAGAGAACGAAAAGCATTTTTGAACATAAAACTTTTATTTTTTGCATCCCTTCTTTTGAAACTACCTTGTTAGATCTTCTGCTTCAAATGGATTCTCAGATGGCTGCGACATTGAAGAGGCTATCGACTTAAAAATTGCGAGCTAAGATTTTACTCGCTCAAACCCAAACTTCCAGGAGTTTCTCTGCTGCAGTCCCAGAGGCTCCTTTAACATCTCCCCCTCCTATCCCAAATGATGTGGAAGGGGATAGGTCCTTGTCAAGGAGTGATTTACAAAACTCAATGGGCAATGTTAGGGTCGAGCCAATGGATTCAATGAAAAAAATGCGGAGGTGGTGACAAAAGCGATAGTGGAAACTTCCACGGAGGTCATCCCTATTTTCTCCCCGGTGTGCATTGTCTTAGAGACGGAAGTAAATCTTCCCAAAGAGTCGGAAGGAGGAGCCATTAAGGCTTCCGACTTCTTCAACTCGATCGATGTGGTTGGGACTATCGAACCACAGATGGCAGAGATTTCTGGCCTAGATGTTTTTCCAACGAGGATCCAAGAGGAGGCACCCCAAACGTCATCAGTTCCTTCCTTTTTTCTTACTGTAAATAATTTGAGGGTCGCCGTCAATTTCTTGAGGAGGCATCTTCCTCCTGCAGATAGGCTCACTTTAGAAGGAGAAGATGTCCAACATCAGGTATCTTGGGCCTTCAACATTTTGGCTTCACTCAGTCATTATCTGGCAAGTTTCATCAGGGCCGCTTTCGAGTTTTCCTCTTTGGAACTTATGGAAGCGAAGAACGAGCTCGAAAAGCTTAAATATTATTTTGAATAGGAGAAAGCTTGAGTAGAGCTTGCTGTAGGATTGAGGTCCTTGAGAAGTAGAGGTCAGAAGCTGATCGAGAATGTCGTTGAGCCCATGATGCCATCAGACACCTGAAGAGGATCTTGGCTGAAAGGGGTGGATCTTCGTCTGAGATTGCACTTCTCCGAGATTTCGATGACTGACCGATGAAGAGACCCAGGACTTCAAGTGGGGGTCATCACGTGGAGGAAGCTTCACGGAGGTCCCAAGTTTCCTCCTCCATGGGAAGACCTACAGCTCAGAGGTCTCCAACTAAATCTCAGATATTAAATAATTCACTCGAAAGGTTAAGAAAAGCTGGGACAAACTCTATTATTAAGGCTTGTAAGATGAACTTTTATGCAGGCTTTAATGAGTGCAAAGAAATAGTTTTATCTCATCTTCCTGATGGAGTTACTGAGTCCTTGCATACGTTAACCTATAATCTGTGATTCGTATTTGCATCAGCAAATTCTTAAATATGTCTGATCTTGCTATTGAAGAAGATGAAGCAGATTCTGACATGTAGAGTGCTCAATCTGAGGTCAGGAGGAGGATCTTTCTGAGGTGAATTATCGAGGAGCTCCTAACGACGTCCTCGTGCACATATGTTTTTCTTCTTTTTTTGTATCGAAACTTTGTATGAAGGCTTTATATATAAAAGAAATGCTTTTTCACCAAAGCGGTTCCTTTCTTATTCTTTTCTTATCTTTTTGAGATGTTCTGGATTATTGAACCCATTTTCCTGCTTAACTGGTTATCTCCTTGCCCTTGATCTATCCATCTAGCAATTCGTGGGAAGCCAGGAGGGATGGAATTTAAACTATCATTCACGTATCGATTACTGCGGCATGTCTTTACACACTGCCTCATGAGTGGAGCAGGGCACAATTTTGATTCTCCATACCGATTTGTCATATCGATGATAAAGATTGCATCTAATCGTCAACCATCATGTGTCCACACTGTATCGATCTCCATCGCATGCATTTAATATTTTGAGAAGACAAATCACTCAGATCTCTACCAGTTTTATATAAGACACAGATGGAATGAGGGTTGAACCTTGTCATCTTCTTCTTGCTGTGGATTTTTGTCTATTTTTCTTTCTCTTGCGAAAATGGTCTAATTCGGAGATTTTGAGTTCGCCCCATTGGCTTTTCGATCAGAGGTAATGGAGGACGATCTGATGTTGATTCATGATCAATTCAACTTTCCTCTGGAGTTTCAATTCAAAATTTTCAAACTGAAGGAGCAGGTCTGCAGCTGTCCTCCTGGTCAGATCGGAGTGTACGAGGAGTATTTCTAGGTCGGATTGAGGTTTCCTCTCCATCTCTATTTTATTACTCTTTTTCGCTTTCTGAAGATGTCGCTTTGTTCAGTGGTGCTAAACTCATCATACCATATTTGCGGCTTCACTATGGCATGCCTTTTGGCCAGGGTGGAGCTGACTGTAACGCTCTTTTGTTACTATTTCATAGTGAAGAGGCATTCTAAGACTTGCGGCTGGTGGTACGTGACCCCTAGATTGAGAAAAAATGTTCCTCCACTAATTCGGGGCGCTCCTTCCGCCATTTATGGATGAAAGATTTGATTTTTATTTATTTTTTGAACCTCAAAAGAAGACTGAAATTTTGTCGATTGGGGGGAGCTGTAGAAGAATCTATTGAAGGATCCACCGCTTGATCCGCATTTAGAGTGGGACCTGAAGGCCCTGCAAAGTTATGAGATTCTAGAGTTGAAGGAGTTGCTATCCAAGCAGATTTTGTTCAATATTAGGATTAGCCGATTCAACTCTTTCGGTACGTATTTATTTTCTTTTATATCAATAGATTTTTCAAGTATGTAGACTTGGTGTCAAATGGTCAATGCTTTGAATTTCAGGAATCGATCAGAGTCCTCTTAAAGTCGGGGTTCCGAAAGATTATCATAAAAAAAAGATTCGTACAGTCGGTGAAAGGTCTGCCCGTATTCAGATTGAACCTCTTTCAGTACAACGATCTCCTATAGTCGAGGAGCCTAGTCTTCTCAGTGTTGAGGACTTCCAAATCATCCAGGTTTCACACAACTCGGATCCTCCAGTTCTAAAGGAGGGCCATGAGGCTTCCATTGAATATTTGTTTAGCGAGGCCATTTTAGGCTTACCGGCTCCTGATGTCCCCGAGCCTTTTTCAGAGGAATAATTATTCAGAAGAAAAGGAGCCAGTGAGCCCGCAACACCCGAAGTACTTTCTACCAGAGATGCCGATGCTGATGTTGATGCTTCGAAAACTCGTGCGGTGGCAAAATTGAAGGCTCCACTACATGAGCCGAGAATTCCTAAGGAGGCCAGTATTTTTGGGACTACACCGACCAAAGTCTACTATGATAGTTCGACCTTACATGATTATAAGCTGGCCTATGAAGCATTCTTAAATTTTCTTTTCCTGGCTGATACATTCGAGATACTGGTTGATCCTCTAAAGATAAGAAAAAAAGCTCTGGACTGCTTTGTCTAGGTAAGCCGAGATCATAGATTATTATTCTTTTTGTTTTTTATTTCCTCGCTTTAGAACTTATCCTTACGAACCTCATGCAATGCCTCTGTAGCTTGCCCATTACTTAAATGGATTCATAGAGAACGTCATTGACCTTTCCGAAAGGACAATAGAACTTGAGATTCAAAGCACGATCCTCCGAAAGGTAAAGAATCAGCTGTCCAAAGAAGCTACAGAGACTTCGGATAGAGCTGAAGAGGTCGAGAAGAAAGTTCTGGGCGTCGAGATAGCATTGAAGAAATTTGTGGAACAGAATGTCCGCCTAACCAGTATTAATGGAGCCTTAGAGATCGGGATCGCAGAACTGAGGGATCGAGTCATCAAGGCTAAAGCATCTGAGGTGGAGGTTTTACTCTTGACAAAAGCGGCCGAGGAGAAGGCCTTGAAGGTGGTTGACGATTTTAGGGCATCCAATGAATTTAAGAAAGAGAAGGCCTCTTTTGTACTGGATGCCTATGACAAAGAAAAACGTGCTGTCCGTAAGAAAATAGCTTCGAAATATCTTGAGTTGGATTTAAGCTTCTTGGATATTCCTCCAAACAACTTGTCTTAAATTTTTGTTTTCTTCAGCTCTTCAGGAGTTTCTGTAAAGAGACTTTTTATGAATAAAATTTCTTCCTTTTGTTCTCCTTGACTTTCTCATTTCGCTTTATTCTTTTCATTTTATTCTGATCTGGGAAGTTATTTCTTCAGCTTGTACGTTTTTGTACTTCCTAACCTCAGCTCATGAATCTACAAGCTGATCTTTTTTATTTCTTGTGCGTGTGTTTGATAGGGCGTGCCCAGTCTTCCATATGTATCATTAAATGCGTATAGTTACGGAAGCGATGTAACTATGAATTTGACTCAAAATTCGATACTTAGTCATGGGGCGGTAGATACGCCCACTCTTCGATTTGCACGTGGTAAGATTGGACATTTGTAATTATGGCGGATTCGTCTATTTATAGCGATATCCCATTCGCTAGCTACTCCATCCATGACATTCTTTGTCTTTCAGAGGAATGTCTACAAATTGATTCTATCTCATACAAGGAGATGAAGTTCCTTCATCTCTTGATGGAGGTAGTTATCCAACCGAGGAGACGAAGGAGTGTTGGTTGATCTCAATCAACTTGGGGGTGTCGACGATAGGGGCTTTATCGCTAGATACTTTCGCTCTCGATCTTGAGACCTTTGTCATCCTGCTTCACCTATAAGAGATGATCTTTCATTCGATCCTAAGAGCTTTGTCATGGTTCTCTAGCTCTGAGAGGGTAGGGTTTCATAACTTACTCAAAGGGGCCTGAGGTTGTGCCATCCTTATAGGAAAATAGGAAGAGGTTGAGCCGCCATCCGAGCGTCTGAAGTTTAAATCTTATGCTTCAAAGGCTCCCTAAGCTATTATGTTCCTAGAAACAATGACTAGGACACTAAAGGAGTTCTTCAAAGTTATATTAAGAAGCTTTACTCGGGTTGTCTATCATGCATCGGCATTTGATGGAGGGGTTCTCTATTCCGAGTTTGGGGTAGAGTTAGATTTTAAGCAAACTCTGCCTCGATCTCATTGGATTCTCCATCGTTGCCACTTTTTGGCAGCTCAGGTTATGGCATTTGAGGTTGTGCCACCCCCATAGCGTGGAGGGCATATGTCCGAGCAGCTGGAAGAAATTTTGAGACTGGATCGTATGGTCATGGACTTCAAAAGTACCTGACTTCGACATTTGTGGGAAGTCCATTACCTCGGATCTTGCACCTCCATGGATCTAGATACCTTTTATGGGATTCCAAAGCCTCAAGTCTTCAAAAGAGCTTTTTCTGCATATCAACGGCCTCAGCTTCATTAGACTTTTTGATCGTATTTTCACATTGGAGTTATACTTTTGTAATTCTATCCGAGTTGTTCACTGTTGTTCTTTATAAAGATAATTGGGTCATTGCTCTTGTAAAATTTTTTTTTTATAAAATAAAATACTTTTGTTTCCTTCATATCGCACTTTATTTTTGTTCTGTCTATATTATTAACTATCTCGATCAAAAGAACCTTAAACCCATGTGGGTTTCTTTAATCGAGTAGGTCTGAGATGGTTCCGATCTGAGGAACTCATTGTTAAATATCCTGAATAAAAAATTTTTATCTAAAGCGATTCTGATCTAAGGAACTCACTGTTGAGTATCCCGAACAAAAAAATTTTATCCGAAGCAATTTCGATCTGAAGAACTTGTTGTTGAGTATCTCGAACAAAAAAATTTTATCTGAAGCAGTTCCGATCTGAGAAACTCGCTGTTGAGCATCCCGAACAAAAAAATTTTATCCGAAGTAATTTCGATCTAAGGAACTCGCTATTGAGCATCCCAAACAAAAAAATTTTATCCGAAGCAGTTCTAATCTGAGGAATTCGCTGTTTAGCATCCCGAACAAAAAAAATTTATATGAAGCGATTTCGATTTGAGGAACTCGCTGTTGAGCATCCTAAATAAAGAGATTTTATTCGAAGCGGTTCCGATATGAGAAACTCGCTGTCGAGTATCCCCAATAAAAAGATTTTATCCTAAGCGGCTCTGATTTAAGAAACTCATCGTTGACTATCTCGAACAGAGAGATTTTATTTGAAGCAGTTTCTTAGAGAAATTTTATCCAAAGTGATTCTGATCTAAGAAACTCGCTATTGAGTATCTCGAGCAGAAGAATTTTATGTAAAGCAGTTTCGATCTGAGGAACTCACTGTTGAGTATCTCGAATAAAAAATTTTTATCAAACTTTCTTTTCCAGTTCGATAGTTATGCAAATATTTATCTGACAAAGAAAGTAGTTGAACTTAGAAAGCAACTCATTTATTCATTTTATTGGTAATATATTCAGAGATTAGCTGAATTCCATGATCTAGAAAGGATGATCCTATTGAGTTATTTTAGTCGATAAGTCTCTGGTCACACAACTTCATCGACCTGATAGAGTCCTTTCCAATTGGATGAAAGCTTTCCTTGCTCAATTAGCTTGGATACTTCTGCTCTCCAAAGGACAAGGTCATCGGCTCAGAATTCTTTTATCTTGACGTGGGATAATATCTGACGACCTTCTACGATATGTGGCCATCCTTAGTGCTGCTCATTCTCTAATTTTCTCGATCAAATCAAGATTGACTCTGAACCAAATTGGATTAGTATCCTCGTCATATTCTTCGACTCTATGGAGGGGAGCCCAAATTCTACAGGTATGACGGCCTCAATGCCAAATGCCAAGTTGAAGGATGTTTCGCCTGTCGGAAGCCTTTGAGTGGTTCGATAGGCCCACAAAACATGGTAGAGTTCTTCTGCCCATGACCCTTCAGTTCGATCTAATCTAGCTTTGAGACCTTAAAGGAGGATTCTATTGGTCACTTTTACTTTTTTATTCGCTTGTGGATGGCCTACTAAAGTGAAGCGCTGTTCTATCATGTGATTTTCGCAGAAGTCTTTTAGCTGGAAACCATTGAACTATCCTTCGTTGTCTAAAATCAATACTTTCGGGAGTCCATAGCGGCAAATGATTGATTTCTAAATAAAATTTTGGACCTTCATCTCTGTGATCTGAGCTAAGGGCTCGGCTTTTACCTACTTGATAAAGTAGTCAATAGCCATGAGTAGGAATTTTTTCTGATCAGAAGCTCAAGAAAATGGGCATAAAATGTCCAATCACCACTGGGTGAAAGGCCAAAAAGATTCAATGAAAGTCAGGAGAGATGCGGGCTAATGCTGAACCCGGTCGTTGCGTTGATATTGTTCACATCTTCAGACGAAATTTTGAGCATCTTGTTGCATTATGGGCTAGTAATATCCTTATCGAAGGATTTTATAAGATAAGGATTGACCCCTCAGATGGTTTTCGTAGATTCTTTCATGAACCTCCTGCATAGCGTAATCTGCCTCCGAAGGATGCAAACACCTCAGAAGCAGCAAGGAGAAAGATCGCTTGTATAAGTCATTGTCGAGCAATATATATCTAACTGCTTGATTCTTGACCTTTTAAGCTTCTTTTTGGTCTAACGGTGTTTCTCCTATCTTCAAGTATTTTATGATGGATCTATCTAGCTAGACTCTTTATTGATTTGCTGAATTGTGTGGGGCTCTTCTAAACTCAAAGTTTTCAGAACTTTGAAGTAGGTTTCTCTTTCCAGATCAGTGGGTAGCAAAGATGCGAGCTTTGATAAGGCGTCTATCTTAATATTTTGCATCCGGAGGACATGTTGGATGTCAAAATATTTAAAGTCCGAGATTAAATCTTTTATCTTTTGGAGGTATTTCCTTATATTTTTCTTTTGAGCTTCGTATTCTTTCTTTATTTGCCCCACCACAAGCTGAAAATCGTCATACACTTTCAGGCATTGGACTTCGATTTGCTGAGCAATTCTCAATCCAGCGATCAAGACTTTGTATTCCATCTCATTATTGGTAGCTAAAAATTTGAAGCGGATGGTGTATGTTGCCACATCCCCATCTGGACTGAAAAGGATAATTCCAGCTCATGATCCTGTTGAGTTCGAGGAGCCGTCGATGTGCAATACCCATGTTTCCCTCGGATCACCCCGATTCAGCTTCAAAGCTTCATTGCTTTGTGAGCTTGTAGGGTCTTCAGATCTAGTCGTCGAGTTTTCTTCTAGGGGCTCCTCGCTCGGTATCATACATTCGAGGACAAAATCGATCAGAATTTGGGCCTTAATGAATGGCCTCGATCGATAGTGAATATCCAACTCTGAGAGCTCCAAAGTCCACTTTGCTATCCATCTAGAAGAATTCGGCTGATGCAGTACCGACTTCAAAGGCTGGTCCGTGAGCACTATCACGGTATGAGCTTGAAAGTAGGGCCAGAGTTTCCTTGCGGCAATAATCAATGCGAAAATCATCTTTTCTAACTTTGTATATCGGATCTCTGCATCGTGGAGGACCTTGCTGATGTAGTATATAGGCTTCTGGATTCGTCCCTCTTCCCGGACAAGGACCATGTTGATTATCGTGGGCGATACAGCAAGGTAGATGTAAAGCTCCTCATCTGGTAATGGTTAAGAGAAACTGAGATATTTTTGCAGCTCCTCGAAGGCCTCCTGGCACTCCGAGGTCCATTGAAAATTCGTCGGTCGATTCAGTGTTTGCAAGAATGGGAGGCATCTTTCAGCTGACCTAAAAATAAAATGGTTAAGAGAGGCAATTTTTCTAGTCAAGCTCTATACCTCTTTTATAGTCTTCAGGGGTGACATTTTCAGGATCACCTTAATCTTCTCTGGATTCACCTCGATTCCTCTATAGAAAATCATGAAATCGAGGAAGTTGTTGGTAGTGACTCCGAAAGCACACTTCGTGAAATTCAATTTCATTTGGTATCACCGAAGTATGTCGAATGTTTCGCGGAGGTCATGTACGTGATCATGTATCGATCGGCTTTTCACCAGCATATCATTGGCATAAGCCTCCATGTTCTTGCCAATCTGATCTTTGAAGATCTTATTGACCAGCCTTTGATATGTGGTCCCTGCATTTTTAAGTCTGAAAGGCATCACCCTATAACAGTAGAGCCCACGATCAATAATAAAGGCTGTTTTCTTCTCATCTTTCGGGGCCATCCAGATTTGGTTATAACTAGAGAAGGCATCCATGAAGCTAAGGAGTTCATGCCCAAAAGTGGCATCGACCACTTAGTCAATTTGCGGTAATGGATAGCTGTCTTTAGGACAGGCTTTGTTTAGATTGCTGAAGTCGATGCACATACGCCACTTTTTGTTTGCTTTCTTTATCAGAACAGCATTTGCCAACCAATCTGGGTACATAGCTTTCTGGATAAAACTAGCCTTCATCAATTTGTCCACCTCCTTGGCAATTGCCTTTTGGCGTTTAGGGGTGAAGCTTCGCTTCTTCTGCTTTACTGGATGACAAGTCGGGTCTACCTTCAGGTAATGGGCCATTACCGACAAGTCGATCCCCGACATATCAGCAGCTGACCAAGCAAAAAGATTTGCATTTGCCTACAAAAGATCGATCAGTTGGTGTTTTGTTACCTGATCAAAGCAAGACCTAATTTTCACAGTCCGCTGGAGATTCTTCTTCTCCAGTGGTATATCCTGAAGGTCATTGGATGGTTGAACTCGATTTTCTGTGAGGTCGTCACGTGCATCCAGCCCTATTGAAAACTCTGGTTGGTTTTCTACAGAGTCCTCTATTTGGAGCTTAGCAGTGAAGCACTGTTGGATGATGGTTTGATTGTCCCGAATCTTTTCTACGTCGTGAGCTATTGAAAATTTGACCAGGAGATGATAGCTGGATACGACAGTCCTGAGTTTCCACAAACTTAATCTTTCGAGGATGACATTATAAGTAGAGGAAAGTTTGACGATAAGAAAGTCCACTTGTATGGTCACCTGCTGAGGCGGAGTACCCACGGTTACAGATAGATTGATCATTCCTTTCGACGTTATAATATTGTCGAAAAATTTTTGAATCGACACATCAAATGAAATTAACCGATCATAAGAGAGTCCCATGAGGAAAAGGCAAAAAAGTATAAAATGTCAACTGAGCTTTCATTGTCGACAAGTATGCTGTATACATTGAAATCAGAAATATTTAATGAAACAACCATAGCATCATTGTGCTATTGTTGTACACCCTCTGCATCCTGCTCAGTGAAAGTTATTTATTGTTGAGGTCCGTCATCATGTCTGGGCTTCTTTGATGCTGCCGCTTCCGATGATCCCTCGATAATTATATGGATTTCTCTACAAAGAGGTCGCTCCTCCGCTGAAGTGGGCGTATCTGCTGAAGGAGTAAGTTGAATTGGTCCATGGTGACATAGGCTGACTAGACAGGTGGAGAGACTTCCATCGTAGGAGGCTGAATGTGATCATCAACCCTCAGGTCCGATTGCTATGAGGTGGTGGCCTCAGCGACGTCGTTGAGATGGGACGAGGCCTTTTTTGGAGCCATTATTATTTGTTATGGATTGGTTTGATCTTTAAAGATCAGACGATCAGCTTTTCACAGAAATTATGGTAGGCTAAAAGTTTAGCCATTCTTCCTCTAGCACTAATCTATTACTGCTGAGAATTATCGGCTTCAGAAATGGAGGATTGGCTCCATGCAAACAAGCTTGAGAACCTGCAAAATAAAGTTCGGACCGAAGGATTTTATCTCTGGCGAGAACCTTCCGATGCTTAAGTCAGAAACAAGCAGAAGCTAATTTCTTTTGAAAGAAATTTCTTACTTATCTGGGTCCTCGAGGTTCATGGTATTTATGAAAAAGTTTTACACGCTGGTTACATCATTCCACTGATTTCGAGCTGCTAATCTCGTCGTGGCGAGATTTCTGAGAACTTCTCGAATGGAATGACGATTGCTGGTGTGATTTGATTCCCAATTTATCGTCGATGATTTTGAGACAAGTAGATGACAGCCTGTTTATGACTTGATTATAGTTATACTGTGGTTAAACCACGGGGGATTTTCTTTATCCGAAGCAATTTAAAAATGATAGATGCCTATCAGAGTGTTTTCATAAATATTAAATCAAATCAGTCCTCCGACATTAGTCATCTGTTCAGAGAATATTATAGTAATATCCTGATCCATAAGCGCTCGTCAAAATAGACTGGGCTGAGGTACCTCTAGGATATATCAGTCGATCTGAGACATTTTATTACCACCATAATAGTAGGTATGTATATGTGTGTATATGCACTAGATCTCGTTTACAAAATACTATCAGCATATTTAATTTATAATTATAAATTTTTTTTGTCGAGCAATATTTTTTAGCATCTTAATTGTCAATGTATTATTATTATTATTTTCAAATATTATGTTGATGGATCTTCGTTCTATCTCCGTGAAAGTGGTAGCTAAATGATAATGTTACTGGATTTGGATATCGGCACTCACCTCCCTTTTCATTAAATAGAAAAAGAGGAAGAAGGGGAAGATCGTGTCGTTGGATTCTTAATTAAAGGGCTATGGTTGAAGCGAAAAGCATTACAATGTAACTGCCAAGTATAAGTGAGTAATATTGGGCTGTCCTCTTCTCCTTTCGCGGATGAAGTGTTCCATCGCAAGTAGGAGCTAAAGTGGAAGTCATTTTCTAGAAAGGGTCCCCCCACTTAATAAATTCTACTCTCGTACCAACATCCCTAACGCGGGTCCCATGAACTTGACGAGCATCAGAACCGAGGGATGAGGGTTGACTAATTCAGGTCGCCACACACTCCGTTCTTATTGGTTTCGAGTGTGCTAACTCTGATAATCTTCATAATTAAAGCAAACACATGTAGTTAATTAATCTTAGCTCAGCTTCATAAGATCCATCAGCAGCCTCTCTTCAGCCCCAAAACAATCATCTTTTGGGATTAACTTTCTGCTTTTATTTCGTGTATCTGTCACACGTGATTGTGATGGCCATGGGTACCAAAAGTTAAACTTTACTTCAATTATCTCATCATCTTGATGTTGTAGGGAAAGCATTCACCCCCCAGGTCCTGTCTCCTAATATTTCTCTGCTGGAAGCGTCTGACCTTAAGTTCAAAATATGATATAGATGCAATGCACCCCATAGGTTGACGACATATCGCACGCATATACTTGCACTTGCACATAGCGTGGCCTTGTCGCTTGCAATTATAGGGTGCAAGAAAAAAAATGTTATTATGTGGTGGATGGATCCCACATCTCCATAATAATAATGGAGTCATTTGGGACCCATCATCGAGTGGTGGGCCCGCACCTTGGAGTGGAGGATCTCTGATCGCGAATAATCCACCGTCCGAATTCAGAGGTCACCAGCGACGTGGTTCCCTTCGCTATTCTTACCCGTCCTAACAGATGCCCTTACTTGCCCTGTTGGGAACCCTAAATACTACCATTAGCCGACAAGGTAGCGACCTTTCAAAGTTTCTAATCGTTGATTATTCAAAAGACAGGAGAAAACATGGTTAATTACAAGTTGTCGCGAGTACTACTGAAAATTGTGGGACTCAATGCAAGAGTTTATCAGAATTTAGAGAAATTATTAGACCCGGTCGATTACACGTGCACACGCACAAAAAGAGTGATTTCACTCTAAATACATTCTTGATCATCATCTAATAGTTTCCTAAGGATTAATTAATGCGGGAGCCGTGTCATTGAACCTAAGTAACATCTTTAGGAGGTAAGTGACCTGGTGGACCAAAAGGTGATGGAGGCCATGGATCATGGATCTAGTATGGTCCCAAATGTATATATGCTGAGATCTTTGAACTTATTGCTGCAAGACTTCAGACCGTTGAGAAAAATTCATGCTGGAGCGCTGATCTGGAGTTGAATTGACATAGATCACGGATCTATCTATAAAAAAAATTTTAAGAATTAGTGGGATATCCTCTAGTTTAGGATCCTCCGATGTCTAAGGCCCTATTTGAGATTGCTATTAACAGTAGAGGTTTTGAAGCTTTTGGCAGCAGAGCTTTTGAGAAGTAGAACTTTTGAAAGTAAAATTTTTACAAAAAGCTATTTACTATTTGGTAACCATATTTATAAAATACTACGAAACTTTAACATGTATTTGACAACTCAAATAAAAAAGTGCTTTTGATATGATAAAATGATAATAAAAGATATTGCATAATATGGTATAATAAAAAATAATATAATATAATATTATATATTATTATATATTAAAATATTATTATATTATATAATATTATTATCATATAATATAACATAATAATATAATATAATAATTATATTATTATAATATAATATAATATTATACTATATAAATAGATAACATAATCTATTATAGTATTATTATATTATAAAAAATAATTTGATATAATAATAACTAATAACATAATAATATTATTATATTATATCAATATAATATAATATATTATTTTATAATTTATTATTCTATTATATTATATAACATTATATATTACATTATAATTATAATAATATTATATTGTAGTTACAATATTACATTATAATCATAATTATAATCTATTATATTATATTATATTATATAATTATATTATAATATATATGATAATAATATTATATAATAAATAATATTTTAAAATATAATAATAGTTAAGTTATAAATATAATATAATCTATTATATATATATTATATTATAATAATATAATATTATATTATATTATAATTATAATAGTATAAATATAATATTATAATTATGATGTAATATATAATGTTAGATAATATGATGGATTATAATCTAATCTAATAATAAATTATAATATAACATATTATATTATATTATATTATTATAATATAATAATATTATTATATTATTAGTTATTATTATATCAAATTATATGTTTATAATATAATAATACTATAATAGATTATGTTATATATTTATAATATATGATAATATTAATTTATTATTATATTATATTATATTTATAATATAATGATGTAATATGATATGATATAAGGTAGTGGGCATCTTGATCATTAAGAAAATTTTATTTAAATCAAGACAGCTTTTCGACATTAACTAGAAAGCACTTTTGGAGAAAGCTTTAAAATGGAGCTTTTTTCAAATAGATATTTTTAGCTTTCTAGTAAAGTCAAAATAATTTTTTAATTTTTTACCAATATCACTGTATCATTCAAAAATGCTTTTAGAGGGTCAAAAAATACTTTCTGGCACTTTAAAAGCTCAGCCAAATAGAACCTAAGTCAACCGAGGCCTTGAAAATATATAATGAAAATAGAAGGTAAGAAGACGATAAGAGAGGATTTGAATGGAGAGTGGTTCGATCTTTCTTTAGTGAAAAAATCGAAAGTAGATTTAACAAGAGTATTGACTTTGTGAATCTCGTGCTTACTTTCGAAAGGGTATCCTACTCTGCTATTTATAGAGAGGTTTATTTAGGTCTTAAGAAAAGTTTGTTAGGTTGTTAGTTTATTTTAACAAAATGGTCAGCTGAATAGCAGCTGTGAGCCATTTACCCAAATGGCAAGTAGTTGTGATACAGCTAGAAGACAGCTGTGACTTGATTAGGGAGCAGCTAGTGCTTAATCTATCTTGGATCATGTTGAGGTCAGTGTTTTACCGATCTCACTGATATGATGAGGTCGGAATTTAATCGATCTAGGCACCATAGCTGAATGATGATTTTTCCTAGTATTGGCGATGTCAGCTTTTTGCCATTCTCGAAATGAGAGAGCTAGCAAAAAGGATGAAGTGAACCCAATCTCGTACTCGACTGGAGTGGATTATTGTGTTATTGAGATCGATATAAATCTGATCTCCTGCAGGAAGGCTGTGGTTAGGAAGATGAGCTACTAGTTTTTAGAATGGAAAATTACTGATCTCATCCTGTACGACCAATTGCTGATCGATTAAAAATCGATCTTGATTTATAGTAACACAATTCTAATATCGTTAATGTTGGTGCAGAATCTGGTCGATGCCGGATCGAGCTAGAGTTGAGGAAGAAGAGATCGCTATTGATGACCTGCAAAATAAAGTTTCGTCCGAAGTTGGTGGTGGTGGCTCTGACAGGATCCTCCGACGATCAAGTCAGCTCTTCTGACCAACAAGAATGGAGTGCTCAGGCAAGGACTCAGCAAAGTTTTGGGAAGGAGAAGAGAGCTTAGAGAAAATATATTTAGAGGATCCCTTTTATAGATGGAGCCCAGAGCAGACTGATGGTGACAGCCATAGCCGTCCGATAGCTGATTGCTCGGAGCCACGTAGGGTTTGTTATGGAGAGGAGCACCATCTGTAGCAGACTGATAGTGACAGTCGTAGCCATCCGATAGCTGACCGCATGAGAGGGGCGCCATCTACAACAGACTGATAGTGATAGCCATAGCCGTCCAGTAGCTGACCGCTCAGGACCGCGTGAGTGGGGCGCCGCCTACAACAGACTGATAGTGACAGTCGTAGCCATTCGGTACTGAGCTGCTTGAAGCCATATGGAGAGTTGAAAAGCTTTGACGTATATCAATTTCAGAGGAGTTCAAACTTCTAAAGAAAATACGTCTAGAGGAGATCATCCGGAAGAAATGCTACTTAAAATCTGAAAATAATCCACTAGAGAAATCCGAATGAAGTTCGACTGATAGAGAAGTCCAGAAGAAGTTCGACTGATGGAGAAGCTCGACTGATGGAGAAGTCTAGAAGGAGTCCGACTAGTGGAGAAGTTCGACTGAAGGAGTTCGACTAATGGAGAAGTTCGACTGAAGAAGAAGTCCGAAAGAAGTTCAGCTCTTGGAGGAATCCGATTGAAGGAGAAGTTCGGAGGAAGTTCGACTCCTGAAGGAATTCGATTGAAAGAAAAGTTCGGAAGGAGTTGGGCTTCTAAAGGAATCCGACTGAAGAAGAAGTCCTGAATGGAGTTCGGCTTTTGGAGGAATTTGATTGAAGGAAAAGTTCGGAGGGAGGGAGTTTTGGCTCCTGGAGGAATTCAATTGAAGAAGAAGTTCGGATGGAGTTTCAGCTTCTGAAGAAATCTGACTGAAGGAGAAGTCTGAAGGAAATTCGGCTCTTGGAGGAATCCGACTAAAAGAGAAGTCCCAGAAGGAGTTTGGCTCCTGAAGAAAATTTGATTGAAGGAGAAGTCCGAAAGGAGTTGGACTTCTAAAGAAATTCGACTGAAGGAGAAGTCCAAAAGAAGTTTGGCTCATGGAGGATCCGATTGAAGGAGAAGTCCGGAAGGAGTTGGGCACCTAAAGAAATTCGATTGAAGGAGAAGTTCGGAGGAAGTTCGGCTCCTAAAGGAATCCGATTGAAGGAAAAGTTCGAAAGAAGTTGGCTCCTGAAGGAATCCGACTAAAGGAGAAGTCTGAAAGAAGTTCGACTCTTGAAGGAATTTGACTAAAGGAGAAATCCAGAAGGAGTTTGGCTCCTGACGAAATCCGATTGAAGGAGAAGTCCAGAAGGAGTTGGGCTCCTAGAGGAATCCGACTAAAGGAGAAATCTAGAAGGCGTTCGGCTCCTGAAGGAATTTGACTGAAGAAAAAATTCGGAATGAGTTGGGCTCCTGGAGGAATCCGACTGAAGAAAAAGTTCGGAAGGAGTTCAGCTCTTGAAAAAAATCTGACTGAAGGAGAAATTCAGAAGGAGTTCGACTCTTAGAGGAATTTGACTGAAGAAGAAATTCGGAACGAGTTCGACCACTGGAGGAGTTCAGTCGCTGAAGAAATTTGGTTGGGGTTTGACCGCTGAAGGAGTTCAGTTGAGATTCAGCCGCTGAAGAAGTTTGGCTAAGGTTCGGCCGGCTGAATGAGTTGGGCTAAGGTTTCGACCGCTGAAGGAGTTCGACTGGGTTCGGTCGCTGAAGGAGTTCGGCTAAGGTTCGACCGCTGAGGAGTTCGATCGGTTGAAGGAGTTTGGTTAAGGTTCGACCGCTTGAGGAGTTCGACTGGAGTTCGACCGCTGAAGAAAGTCCGGGGGGGGTTTGGCCACTGAAAGAGTTCGACCGCTAAAGGAGTTCGACCGGGATTTGGCTGTTGGAGGAAGAATTTTCAATCGAAACTCTTTCATGATTACCAATCGCATTAGGCTAAGCATCAGACTGGACTTCAGTGGGAGCGGAGTTTATCCCCAACAATAGTCCCCCCACTTTCGAGTTCGAAATTCGAAAGAAGGGAGTACAAAAAGACGACTACTGAAGTCCTTTTCTAGGCTTCACACCCGTTGAGGTTGAAACTCAGGAGAGTTCTTATCTCCTACTGGGGTTGAAGGAGATCATATCTCCTATTGAGGTTGGCGTTGAAGCTCGGGGGAGATCTTATCTCCAACCAAGGTTGAAGAAGAACTTATCTCCTATTGAGGTTGACGTTGAAGCTCGGGAGAGATCTTATCTCCAGTTGAGGTTGAAGGAGATCTTATCTTCTGTTGGACGTTGAAGTTGAAGCTCGAAAAAGATCTATCTTCAATGAAGGTTGAAGGAGATCTTATCTCCTTTGAGGTTGAAGTTGAGGCTCAGGAAAGAATCTTACCTCAGCCGAGTTGAAGGAGATCTTTATCTCCTATTGAGGTTGACATTGAAGCTCGAAAGAGATCTTATCTCCAATCGAGATTGAAGGAGAGCTTATCTTCTGTTGACGTTGAAGTTGAAGCTCTCCAGCCAAGGTTGAAAGAGATCTTATCTTTTGTTGAGGTTGACATTGAAGCTCTGGGGAGATCTTATCTCCAGCCGAGATTGAAGGAGATATTATCTCCTATTGACATTTGAAGTTGAAGCTCAGGAAAAATCTTATCTTCAGTCGAGGTGAAGGAGATCTTATCTCCTATTAAGGTTGAAGCTTGGAGAAGATCTTATCTCCAGCCGAGGTTGAAGGATCGGAGCTTGAGAGAGATCTTATCTCCAGCCCAGGTTGAAGAAGATCTTATCTCTTATTGAAGGGTTGGAGCTCGGGTGAGATCTTATCTCCTATTGAAGTTGATGTTGAAGCTCAGAGGAGATCTTATCTCTAGCCGAGGTTGAAGAAGAATCTTTTCTCTTATTGACGTTGACGTTGAAGTTCGAAAAAAATCTTATCTCCAGCCAAGATTAAAGAAGATCTTATCTCCTGTTAAGGTTGACGTTGAAGCTTGGAGGAGATCTTATCTCCAGTCGAGATTGAAGGAGATCTTATTTTCTATTGAGGTTGACGTTGAAGCTCAGAAAAGATCTTATCTCCAACCGAGGTGGGGCTTCTCTTCTCATCTCATCTAAAATGAATGAGACCTTCGACTTTGCTCATGTTAGGATGAGATTCTCCTTCTATTCCTAACGGACTGTAGGGGCACATAAGGGCCATTGTCAGGGCCTCTCTCCTCATCTCGTCTAAAATGAACGAGACCTTCGACTTTGCTCACATTAGGATAAGATTCTTCTCCTATTTCTAATGGGCTATAGGAGCACATAAGGGCCGTTGTCAGGGCTTCTTCCCTTATCTCATCTAAAATAAATGAGGCCTTCGACTTGCCTACGTTAGGACGAGGTTCTCTTTCTGTTCCTAACATGGCAATTTTTAATTATTTCTTTCCTGTCGTCACATAGTTTTTGCACCAAGAAATAATAATGTTGAAATGGAGGAATTTTATTAAAGAAAAATTACCGACAGTATATTCTCAGATTCTCTGAGTTTCAAAATCGTGAGAGCATTGTTCCTTCGAGCTCCTTCAGATGATAAGTTTCGAACCGGACGACCTTCTCTATTTCATATGGACCTTCCTAATTTAGGGCAAGCCTCTCTTAGCTTCGAGGCTGAGAGATGGTGGCTCATCGAAGTACTAAGCCCCCCCAGAGATAGCATTGATGATGTCAGGTGGCGATCGATCTTCTTGTTATTTCTCCCTCATTGGTGGTTCTAGCTGTGGTAGCACCCTTGGCTGATCTTCTCTTGCTTCAGATCGGCATCTGAGAAATCGACCCAGCCGACCTCTTCTGATGAGCTTTTCGATCTCGTCTTGGAGTTGAATGCATTCTTCAGTATCATGGGCATGATCATGATGATATAAATAGTATTTTTTTTTATTGCACTTGTTTGGGGGAGATTATAATTTTTCTGGTCTTGGTAGTTGATTCTTAATTTCCATGAGAACTTGAATTTTAGGAGCATTAAGGGAGGCATAGTTGTGAAATCTTCTAAAGGGAGAACTTCTTCGCACCCTTCTGTCGACGCTTCTTTTATGTCGAGCTCGAGGAGGAGTTCGGGCTTGCTTACGCTCGAGGAAAGTCCGTGAACGCGGTCAAACTTCATTCAGCTCTCTAACAGCGGTGGGTCTATTGGACTCGCCTGCCCACCGCTCTCCTACGGCTTCCTCATCCTTCAATCTGAAGGCTTCTTCCATTCGGGCATATCCCTCAGCCCGAGCTAGCAGATCAACAAAATTTCTGGGGTACTTCTTCTCCAGGAAGAATAGCAAATCATTCTTCTGAAGGCCGTCCTTAAGTGCGGCTATTATAATAGACTGGTCTAGGTTCCGGACCTCCAATACAGCATCATTAAATCGGATGACGTAAGCCTGGATAATTTTCCCTCCTTCTTGATATTCATCAAAAAATTCAAACCTCGGTACGGATGTTGGCTGCTGACGAAGTGAGCCGCAAACTGATGGCTCATCTGGTCAAAGAAGAAGATCGTACCCAGCATCAACGTTGAGTACCAATTTTTTGCTGCTTTCTTTAAGGTAGATGAAAAAGCTCGACATAAGATGGCATCTGGTACGCCATGAAGTAGCATCATAATTCGGAAGGCCTTTAGATGATCGATCGGATCAGAGGTTTCATCATAGCTTTCTAACCAGAGGAAGCTTGAAGTTCGGCGGAATGAGCTCTTGCATAATTTGGGAAGAGAAAGGAGGGATCGATGCGAACATCGTCATGGTGAGCCGGGGCGACGTGGCGGAGTTTCTCAATCCATCGATCCATCCCCCATAGTTTCTAATCAAGGACGTCATCTCGATCGCAGATCTTGGAAGACTTTTGACTGTAGATGGGGAAGATTTCTTTCGAAGAAGAATCACGATCCGAATAAGGATCCTCTGCTCTCTATTTCTCCTTTTCAGGGGCGATAGGTATGCTAGCCCAAGTGCTCTTTCTTGGGATCAATTTTTGACATTCCGATGGTGGATTTTCTGATGAAATCATCGTCAGGGGCTGCTGCATGGCCTACACCATCTCGGTGAGGCCCTAAACCCATTGCATCAGTAAGTTAAACTACTCCAGATCTACCATGGTCGTTGGTGGAGGAGGTTGAAGCACTGGCGCTGGAGCAGGAACGGATGGGTCTGGCTCGGATCTAACGATAGAAGCAGTAGATCTTCAGGTAGTCGCCTTCTTTGGAGGCATTTCTTAGGATTGAGGGAGAGGATGGAGATGGACCTTAGAGAAGAAGATCCATAGGATCGGCTAAGCACTCCTTTAAGAACAAGGGTACCTCAGGAACAGAGGGTCCTTTCTCTAGCACCAATTCTGTTGGTGCAAAATCTGATCGACGTCGGACCGAGCTAGAGTTGAAAAAGAAGAAGTCGCCATCAATGATCTGTAAAATAAAGTCACATTCAAAGTCGGTGGTGGTAGCTCCGACAGGATCCTTCGATAATCAAGTCAGCTCTTCTGGCCAACAAGAATGAAATGCTCAGGCAAGGACTCAGCAGAGTTTTGAGAAGAGAAGAGAGCTTAGAGAAAATGTATCTTGAGGATCCCTTTTATAGATGAAGTCCGAAGCAGACTAATAGTGACAGTCGTAGTCGTCCAATAGTTGGCCGCTCGAGGCTGCATAGAATTTGTTACAGAGAGGGGCGCTGCCTGTAGCAGACCGATAGTGATAGCCATAGCCGTCCAGTAGCTAGCTACTCAGGCCGTGTGAGAGGAACGTTGCTTGCAGTAGACTGATAGTAACAGTCGTAGCCATTCGGTAGCTGACCATTTAAGGCTACGTGAGTGAGGCACCACCTGCAGCAGACTGATAGTAACAGCCATAGCCATTCGGTAGCTGGCCGCTAAGGACCGCATGAGTAGGGCACCACCTACAGCAGACTAATAGTGACAGTCATAGCCGTCCGGTACTAAGCCGCTCAGAGCCACGTGGAGGGGTGAAGAGCTTTGACGTATGTCAATTTTAGAGGAGTTTGGACTCCTAAAGAAAATACGGCTAGAGGAGATCATCCAGGAGGAATGCTACTTGAAATTTGGAAGTAATCCGCTGAAGAAATTCGAATAGAGTTCGACTGATGGAGAAGTCCAGAAGGAGTCCGATTGATGGAGAAGCTCGACTGATGGAGAAGTCCAGAAGGAGTCCGATTGGTGGAGAAGTTTGGCTGAAGAAGTTTGACTGGTGGAAAAGTTTGGCTGAAGAAGAAGTCTAAAAGGAGCTCGACTCCTGGAAAAATTCGGCTGAAGGAGAAGTTCGGAGGGAGTTCGTCTTCTAAAAAAATTCGAAAGAAGTTCGGCTCTTGGAGGAATCCGACTGAAGGAGAAGTCCTAGAAGGAGTTTGGCTCCTGAAGGAATCCGATTGAAGAAGAAGTCTAAAGAAAGTTTGACTCCTGGAGGAATCCGATTGAAAGAAAAATTTTAAAGAAGTTCGGCTCCTGGAGGAATCCAACTGAAGGAGAAGTTTGAAGGGAGTTCGACTCCTGGAGGAATTCGATTAAAGAAGAAGTCTGAAAGGAGTTGGGCTCCTGGAGAAATCCGACTGAAGGAGAAGTCTGAAAGGAGTTCGACTCTTAGAGGAATTTGACTAAAGAAGAAGTCTGGAGGAAGTTCAGCTCCTAGAGAAATCCAATTGAAGGAGAAGTCCGGAAGGAGTTCGGCTCCTAGAGGAATCCGATTGAAGGAGAAGTTCGGAAGAAGTTGGGCTCCTAGAAAAATCCGACTGAAGGAGAAGTCTGGAAGGAGTTTGACTCCTAGAGGAATTTGACTGAAAGAAAAATCCAAAAGAAGTTTGGCTCATTGAGGAATTTGACTGAAGAAAAAATATGGAAAGAGTTCGGCCGCTAGAGGAGTTCAGCCGCTGAAGGAGTTCGGCTGGGGTTCGGCCGCTGAAGGATTTCGACTGGGGTTCAACCACTAGAGGAGTTCGGCTGGGGTTCGACCGCTGAAGGAGTTCAGCTAAAGTTCGATCGCTGAGGAGTTCGGCCGGCTGAAGGAGTTCGGCTAAGGTTCGGCCGCTGAAGAAGTTTGGCTGGGCTCGGTCGCTGAAGGAGTTTGGCTGGGGCTCGGTCGCTGAAGGAGTTCAGCTAAGGTTCGACTACTGAAGGAGTTTGGCTGGGGTTCGACCGTTGGAAGGATTTCGGCTAAGGTTCGGCCGCTAAGGAGTTTGGCTAAAGTTCGGCCGCTGGAGGAGTTCGACTGGGATCCGACCGCTAAAAGAGTTCGGCTACTAAAAGAGTTCGGTCGAAGTTTAGCTACTAGAGGAAGAATTTTCAATCGAAGCTCTTCCATGATTATCAGTCGCATTAGGCTAAGCATCAGACTGAACTTCGGTGAAAGCAGGCTTTATCCTCAATAGTTAAGAATGGTAATTTACTGGTCTAGTTAGTATGGTCAATATATTATCAATTTAGATCTACTATTAGAGCAATATGCTATACTTGGACATGATATGAATTACTTTAAGTTTTAGATCGGTGTTTTGGTAACTTAGAGCTGATGTTTTTCTTTGACTATTTAACATTCACCTGCCAACTGTTGCGCGCTATATTGTTCCACTAATATCTGATGAGATTCTGTGTTCTGGTGCTGATATGGTGGCACCCGTGGTCCCACTTTTGTTTGTGCATTTGTTCGCATTCTAAAGTTCTTACCATATATTTGCATCATTTATATTATGATGGAACTATTGTTGGAAACATGAAGGAGGCTTGCTCCACCGGATTTATCAAGAAAATGAAGAATAACTAAAGAAGGTGAGCTATTAAGACACTGCCAAAACAAATAATAGAACCTCCGGAAAGTGATGTACAACTAATAAGAGAATAGACAATTTGGAAGAGAGTAGGTGGAAGGAGGTTCTGGTTGTCTGGGGTGACGACCTCCCGGGATAAGTAATTGGTGGTGATGACTTTCCCGAGAAAGCCAAGAGTGTTGGAGGCTTTTTTTTACAAAGGCTATATTGTTTCTCTCTCCTGATGAACCAAGACCAAAAGTGAGAGTCCTGCGCTAGGGAAATAGCCTTTTGTAGTCGCTATCTTCTCCAAAAATTGTAGGTCCATGACCCATTGATCTGTCTCATGTTCTTCCAAATTTGAGTGGAAAATAAAGAAGGAAGAAGAAGGTGGCCAATTGATTCCAAATTCAAAGTAGACGTAAAGATAGCGAGAATAAACACTCTATGTTATCAACTCGCTCTGATATCAATTATTGAGGATGTTTGATCAGGACACCATCACTTCAGAATCCGGTATTCTTTTGTTACTAGCAGGAAGAAAAAAAAATAAAATAGAAAATACAATCAGATACGTGGATTATCCCAAGTACTAACTTCACGGGATATACAAGCTTCACTATAAAAAAGAAATAAATACAAGATGAGATAATCCACTCTTAATACTTATATACAACCCTCTCTCAACTAGAAGCTATCCTCATAAAAGCACTCTCAAAATTTTCAAAAAAATCCTCTCATAGATCTACCAGTACCAGGATCCTTGACATTCCTGGATGCTTTCTGGGAAAGCCGCTACATCATGCCTAACGGTCACTTACATGGCCATTGCCTCGCTCTGTCTGATGCTTTGCTTTGCCTTAGTATTCTATCTATATCTGCTCTACATGTGGGCTGCACATACTCGGCGCTCTGCCGAACTTCTCTCAATGGCTGTTAAGGCCTTCTACGCGTTTTTTTGCTCCACAGCATTACAGGCTTTTAAATAGCCCAAAAACCTCGCATCGGCTGTTCATGCGAGTCAGAATAGGACTCTATCTCCTAATACAAGTCCAACAGAACTCTAACTGCATTTGAAGTGTCTCCCAGTCTTTGGATCACGACCACAGCCCTCCGTGGCCGCTGGATCGCGCATACCATCTCGTGAGCCCCATGAAAAGATCTGGTTCATGCGTACTGTGCGCGTAGACCTTGTGGGAGGCACCTGCATGCGTGATCGTGTGTGCTCGTCTGCACTTGGCGCGTCCCGTGTGTGCAGCGCGCTGTCGGCTGAACTCAAAGTTAGAGTAGCTAGCCCCCCTTCGCATGACCGCTTGGGCCCGGGCCATGCCCAGCACGTTGCTGGCCCAATTGTCGGGCCTGGCCAGCACTGCCGCTAGCTTGTGGGCCCCACTCGATAGCCCAATCTGCTCCGCTGGCTTTCTCATACATATCTTCTTCATGCAGACTCCGTTTGGATTGTTCTTGATCTCGTTGAACTCCACTCATCATCCTGGGTCTCTTTGTGGACTTCTTATGGGTCGAATTCGAGGTAGCAAATTCTAACAAAATAAAATGTTAGCCCTCTAATTTGGGTTCTTGCTATAATATTTTGTTTTTAAGAGTAACCATAGATTTTTGACTAGTTTAATATGATAGTAACTTTTTTTTTTTTATGGAAAAGGCAAACAGTGAACTACCATCCGATTTTTATTTAGATGGGTATGTACAAATGAAAAAAGGGTATATGAATAAAGAAAAGAGTAAAGTATGCTTGGAGGATATGCTCATTCAAGTAAGAGCATTGAAGTCACAACAACAGTCAAATTAATAAGAATATGTTCATCTACATGTGACAAGTTAAAGCGATAGATTGGAGTTGCATGAACACTCTTCCTTGCTCATTTTTTTACCCTAATTTTCAGCACGAACAGAGAATGAGGCTACAGAAAGGTCATGAGCTGGTACATAGATCCGTTAAACTCTAAGAAGCTTGGAAGTAATCCCTGCAATTTAATCTATGGAGTCTCATGCCCAACAATCCACTTTAAAGTATAGAGATTCTCCCATATCTTGAATCTATGAAATATTCTTTGGAAGATCGAATACACAGTATGCATTTTTCTTATAAAGATCCAACTAATTCTTTCCAACCACACTTCCCAGCACAATGCTGCAATGAGTTGATTTCCCATTCTTCTTATTGTGGTATTGAACTTTTTCCTTTCCCAACTAAATCAATAATCATTAAAATTACCTAGCCAACCTTTAATATTGAGCTATCAAAAGCAACCAAGTGAAAGAGCATTTAATAAAGAGATGAGATGTAGTTTCTTCAGATGCACTACAGAGAATGCACCCTTAATACTCAATCCTTTTTTAACAAGATTGGCCCCTGTTTGAATTCTATTCCTCATGCTCAACTAAAGAAAAATCTTGACTTTCAATGAAACTATGACTTTCCAGATCACTTGGTAGTAAGGATACACCAATCCACCATTGTTAAGAAAATTATATAGTGAGTCAATAGTATACAATCCATTCTAAATAATTTTCAAGCTGGAGTATCCCCCACTCTAAAAAGTCTAAAGTTATTAATAATGATATGCAAAGCTTGTTAGATAATTTAAATTTTTATGCCTGGATCATGCTCTAATATTCATGTAAAATCAAAATAAAATATATCTTACGCCATCGTCTCACCAATATGATGACCACATAGCTTGCAGAGTGTCAAATCTATCTTTCATAGACAGCTGATCTTCTCTCTCCTCATCCTCTATCTTTATGCGGATGATTGATGAAAGTCGTCATACCCTCTTGAGAGTTAGAGAAAAGAGACCAGACCAGCTCTATTTATACCTACACTTGTCTTATCCCATCAGAAGATTTAATCCTGATTAGATTAAGAATTTCAGTCTAAGTCTTATCAAGAATAGAACTCTTTAATTAATTGGGCTCACCATAATTGATTCAGAATTTGATTCAATGAGTTAAACCTGACTAAATGATAATTAGGCTATATTATGGAGTTAAATCCAACATTCTTCCACTTGGCCTATATTATCACTTAAAATTAACTCTTTAATTTTATCAAAATATTTTAAAAATAAATAAAAAATATATATTTTTAAATTTTAAAATAATAATTCTGAATCAGAATTTTGAAATTGATCTGACAAGTGCACACTTATTTTATAAAAAAATATTTAATTATCTATTTCTTGAAAGGTCCTTTATACTTTGATTAAGTAAAAATCATTTATGCAAATCATGGCGGTTATACATCTCAATTGACATACTTTCTTCCGTATATCATGACATCAATAATTCTCACTTAACCCAGTCTTATATGCTGGAATATATAAACTATCAAAAATCATAATGCCTATAATAATGGTCTTACTATTATATCATATAAATGATACTTTTATTTACTTTAATTTTGATAAAAGTCAACCATAATGTATACAAATAATAATTAAACAAAAGTAATAGCAGTCATCAAACTATTAAGAGATCTCAAAATAAGTATCTATTATAAATTAAAAATCTTAATGATAAATGTCCATAACTTTTACATTCTCTTTAAAAATTTTTGGTACTAAATCTTTCGTCAAAGGATCAGCTATCATACAAACAGTATCAATAACATCAATAAACATTTGATGACTACTAATCCTCTCATTTACCGTAAGATACTTAATATTAATGTGCTCGTTTGCATTGATCATCTTGCTACTGTTAGAAAAAAAATTATAGTAGAATTATCATAATAAATTTTCAGCGGTTTGAAAATAAAATTCATAACTCTAAGCCTTGAGATGAATTTTCTCAACCATAAAGCATGTGAGAAAGCCTTATAGCAGCTTATATATTCAGCTTTCATAGTAGAGCAGGCAATAATGTACTATTTTGCGCTTCTCCATGAGATTGCTTCACTAGCTAATAGGAGATGTAACTTGATATAGATTTTCTACTATTGAGGCAACCAGCATAATCTGCATCTGGATAATCGATCACCTCTAACTGATCAATCATCCTATAAGTAAGCATGTAGTCTTTAGTTTTTTAAAAATATCGCATCACCTTCTTGGCAGCTTTTCAGTGGTCCATACTTGGATCACTCTGATATCTATCAAGCATTCCCAAAGTAAAATTGATATTAGGATAAGTACATACTTGAGCATACATCAGACTATCCACTATAGATGCATAGAATATGTCCTTCATCTAATTTCTCTCAATCTCATTTTTAGGATACTGAAATTTACTGAATTTATCTTCTTTAATGATTGGCACTTCACTTGATGAGCAGCTTGACATTCCAAATCTTTCTAGAATCCTAGTAATATAATTTCTCTAAGATAAACCAAGTAATCTCTTATTCCTATACCAAGAACATAAGAAGCGTCTTTCATATATTTCATGTCAAAATGTTCAGAAAGAAAATTTTTAGTTTCATGCAGAAGATTTAAATCATTGCTGGCTAATAAGATATTCTCTACATATAGTATCAAAAATATAAACTTACTTTCATTCACCTTCAGATATGTACATTGATCAGCAATATTTTCTTTAAATCTGAAGAAAATAATGATATGATTAAACTTTAAGTACCATTGCCTGAAAGCTTGTTTAAGATCATATATAGATTTCTTTAATTTACATATCAGCCTTTTATTTTCTTATACTAAAAATCCTTCAGGCTGTTCTATATACATCTCTTTCTTTAAATCCCCATTCGAGAACGTAGTCTTGATATCTATTTGATGTAGCTCTAGATCAAAATAAGCTACTAATATCATAATGATTCTAAATGAATCTTTTTTAAAAATAAAAAAAATTATTTTATGATAATCAATGCATTTCTTTTGAGTAATTTTTTTTGCTACAAGTCTAACTTTATATCTCTCGATATTATCTTTAAAATTTTGTTTAGTCTTAAAAATTTATTTACAACCTACAGGTTTAAATCCTTCAGATAATTTGATAAGTTTTCAGACCTAATTCTCATTCATGGATTCCATCTCATCTTTCATGGCATCTAACCAAAATTCAAAATCATCACTTTTCATGGCATCCTTAAATTAAACTAAATCATTTTTATTCCAGTATCGTAATCACATTCTTGTAAGTATATAATATAATCATCTAAAATAGTCGATCTTCTAATTCTAGTAGATCTCCATAATATTTCAAATTTAGTATCATTATTATAATTATTTTTAATTAGATCAAGTTCGTTGATAGTCTATTTAGAAAGTGATGTATCAATCACTTATTGATATTTCATAATTTCAAATTGAACAGGCTCAAGTGGAATATCTCTAAGTATTACTATAATAGAAAGAGATTCTCTTATTTTTTGTATTACCGCATTATACAATATACCATTCTCACTATTTTCATAATTCTCAATGAATTTAGCAATTCCAGTTTCAATAATTTAGTGGTGTGTGATGGACAATAAAATCTAAATTTTTTTGATATTTCTGGATATCCTATAAAATAACAACTAACAATTCTAAGGTCCATTTTTTTTCTTGTAGGTTATATAATCAAGCCTCTACTAGACAATCCTAAATATATAGATGTCCTAAACTTGGTTTTCTATCTATCCATAACTCAAAAGGAGTTTTAGAAATAGCCTTACTAGGTACCTAATTTAGGATATACATAGCAATTTTTAAGGCTTCTCCCCATAAATTCAAGTATAATGAAGATTTACTAACCATACTCCTCACCATATCCATCAAAATGCGATTACACCTTTCAGTCATACTATTTTATTGAAAATTTTTTGGTATAGTGTACTGTGCTACAATGCCATGCTGTTCAAAAAATTTGACAAAAGATTCAAAATTACGATCAGATTCATCATATCTGTCGGAGTATTCACCATCCCTATCAAATCTCATAACCTTAATTTTTCTGTCTAACTAATTTTCTACTTCAGCTTTGTACACCTTAAAGGCTTGCAAAGCTTCAGACTTTTTATATAATAAAAAAATATAACTATAACGTGAGAAATCATCAATAAAGATAATAAAATATTTTTATTCTCAAAAATAAGATATAAAATAGTCATAAATATCGGTATATATTAATGCTAAGAGTTCTTAACTTCTAATGATATTTTTTTATAATTTTTAATTTATTTTTCTCTAATGCAATTGATGCATATACCAAAATCACTAAAATCTAGATTTGGTAAAATATCTTCCTTAACCAATCAAATGATCCTTTCTTTTGATATGTGATCTAATCATCTATACCACAGCATCAAAGAACTCTCATTTATAATATCATATTTTTTTTGATATTGATATTTAAAATAAGCAAAGATTATTCAAAAGAATAATCTAAATTTAATTTATATAATCCATTGTATAATGTTCCAGTACCAATCAAGATGGAATTTTTCATTAATTTAAAACTTGAATTTACTAAAGTGAATAAAAAATCTTCTAAATCAAGTTTTGACAAAAAAATTAAATTCTTAGATACTGGAGGAATATAAAAGACATCATGTAGATCCAATTGGAATCCAGTGTCTGTAATAAGTTTATAGGTTCCGATTGTAATGACCTTGGACTTTATCCAATTTTTCATAAAGATCCATCTCTCTTTATCATTTGGTTTTCAGCTTGAAAGAAATTTCTGCATTGAATTGAAAATATAAATTGCAGCACCCGAATCAATCCACCAAGTATTAAAAGAAACATCAATGAAATTGATTTTGAAACAAATAAGTAATAAAGGAATACCTTTTTTTCAAATTATTTTCTTCTTTTCTCACAATTCTTCTTGATATGTCCTCTTTCTTGCAGAAAAAATATTTTAATTTATTAGAAATTTTTATTCATAGATTGCTGGATCCTTTATTTTTTTTCTTCGTCTTCTTTTTCTTAGGATGCTCCTATAAAACTATATGAACAGCTGGGATCCCTTCCTATTTCAATCTCTCTTTTTCTTGCACATACTGAAAGATGAGTTCATTCATTGTCCATGATTTCTTATGTATGTTGTAATAAATCTTAAACTGAGTAAACTGGAATGAAAGAGAATTGAGAACAAACTGAATAAAAAAAATTTTAGATACTATCATGCTCAAATCATTTAATTTTTCAATTATATCATGCATTTTCATAATGTGCTTTCGCATTCTAGAAAATCCATCATATTTCATAAAGATTAATTCATTCATTAGGATACCAGCTAAGGCTTTACTTGATTTAGTAAACTATTGTTCTATAGAAGAAAGGTACTCAATGGCTAATTCATTATCCAAAATAGATCCCCTAATGTCTCTCTATAGAACTTTTAATAATAATGAGAGATAATCTATTAGACCACTCCTACTTTTCAGATAATTTCTTATGATCAGGAGAACTAGTAGGAATAAGTAGATTTGGCTGAGGCTTACGAAAGATCAAATTTAAATCTAGGCATCCTAAGATAATGAGAAGCTGCTCATGCCAATCTAAATAATTTGATCCATTTAGTATAAAAATATTAGATAGATACGATGAGAGTGAAGCAGAGATCATGGCTGTAAATAATAAAGCATATTTACAATTACCATTATGATGCAGATTTTATAATACAATTCTGCTAATAATACTTATTATACAACTATAAAATATCTTTGAAAAAGAATTATAGTATATAAAAAGTGTCGCAACTAATTTAATGATAAATTTAAATATAATAAATAATTTTAAAATATGCATCACATAAATCATAACCAATAATAATATAAAATATATAAGCAAGAACATTAATTATGGCATGTACACATAATACATGTTTAAACTATGACCCATCATATTAGTTGCACTTTCAGTGATTTAACTAACTATGATTACAAAAATCTGAAATTATTCTCATCTTTGGGTGTAGAACTTTTGGTCTTTATGCGATTCAAGTTAGTCAATATTTTACTATTAATTTTATACCAAATTATAGTCACCTTTGGATTTACTATAATAGATATACTTTTATATAATTACTAAACTATAATGAGAGAAAATCATTAACCCTTGATGACTCGGCTATCCAAGATCCATAGAGTGCTCTGGATCCTTTGAGACTATGCAAAAATATACTTGAATAGTATAATAGCGAGCAAAATTATTAATTAAATAATATAATTATTTAAATATTTTATTTTATATGAAAAATTTAACTATAATATTTTTTAAATCATCATGAGTCCAACGGTTAAAAGATCACTTAAATCGGATAAAAAATAATTAAGTTATATCAATTTTATCAAAAACCTTAAAATTAAAGGACTTAACCATAAATTATAGAAATATGAGGCCTTTTCTGTAAAATAGCAATTTTAAAAATTAATCAAAAAATTGATAGGGCTTTAATGTAATTTATTACTTTATCAAGGACTAAAATATAAAATTATCCTAAAGGATTAAATTACAAAATTGCCCTAAAGGTTTTTTCAAAATTTAAACTTTTTCAAGAACTTAATTGCAAAAATGGCTTTAAAACAACATCGGGTTAACGGGTTCAGGTTTGTCTAAAACTTAATGGATCAAAATCCAAAACCCGATAGGCTTTAATGGGTTTGGATCTAGATCCAATAGGATCCAAAACCCAAACCCCAATAGAGCCTTCCTTCTTTCCCAATCTCCTGATCAAAAACCCTAAATCCCCCATGGCCGCCGCCTCCCTTAGTGTCGGATGGGCGGTCGAACGGCCGCCCCTTACCGTCTCACCCACTGGAGAGGCCAAGAGGGAAGGTGACGTACCAGGCGCCGCACCCATCATCATAAAGGAAGCCGTCGATCATGCAGCTGGACCCAAAATAAACCACGTGTGGTGGTGCTGCCACCGCCATCAGGGAACAGAAGATCCCATCCGCCCGCAACCCACCGCCGCAGACCGCTGCCGCCCTCGCTCGATCGGCCTCCCTACCCCACGGCAAAAGCCACGGTTCTTATGGCCATAGAAGTTATGGGCGACGCGGTCCGCCTCCGCCGCGAGCAGTGGTGGCTGTAGCTCCGGCCTGCCATCGGCATGGCAGTAGCCATGGCTACTGCCCCATTCGTCGGTCGATCGACCCAATTTTTATTATTTTTTTAAAAATTAATAAACCTTTAATTTAAAATCTAAAATTTTAATTAATTCTAAAAATTAATAAATCATGATTTTAATTTTTTGAAAATAAATTAAAATTTATCGAAAAACTTTTACATGAATACGATGCATTAAATCAGGGCTCTGATACTACATGTTAGATAATTTAAACTTTTATATCTAGATCGTGCTTCAATATTCATACAAAATCAAAATAAAATATATCTTGCGTTATCGTCTCACCGATGTAATGATCATATACCCCGCAAAGCATCAGATCCATCTTTCATAGATAACTGATCTTCTCTCTTCTTATCCTCCATCTTTATACGGATAATTGATGAAAATTATCATATCCTCTTGAAAGTTGGAGAAAAAGGATCATGCCATCTCCATTTATACCTGCACTTATCTTAACCCATCAGAAGATTTAATCCTAATTAGAGTAAGGATTCCAATCTTATCAGGAATATATAGAACACTTTAATTAATTGGGCTCACCATTATTGATTTAGGATTTGATCCAATGAGTTAAATCTAATTAAGTGATAATTAGACCATATTATGGAGTTAAATCCAACAAAGTTTCCAACTGATCTATTTATGCCAAAGTTGGAGATCTTCTAAGAATGATTTTCTAGAATATGATCCTTGAAGAGTGTTAAGATTTGACAATGCAATTCTTAGAATGAGCTATCATATAAAGATCTTCAAAGATATCCGCGAGAGCAAATGATTCCGCTCAAGAGTCTTTTCAAAATCAAATGTCAGATCCAACTCCAAGCTTAAAAGAGAGACAATTTCATAATATAGATAAATTCCTGAATACATCTTTCCATGCTGAAGATAATCTTGAGAGACTTCTATAAGATCTTATACCAATGTCGTCTAAAGAAATATGCCGTCTGGAGTACTATCATTAATATGATAATTCATTCTAAGCTTATTAGGTTAAGATGATCACCCAGTTTGATATTTCTAAATAGCAATCCTATAATTTATTTCAATTGTTATATACATGCATGTTCCCAAAAAAAAAAAAAAAAAAAAGGTAGGCATACATCCTGTTGGTGCAGAAATCCGTCGCCGCCGGAGGTCGCCCTTATCGAGGCCGCTGGAAGCCGCCGGGGACCTGCAAAACGAAGTCCCGTCCGGAACCGGTGGGGTGGTGGCTCCGGCAGGACCCTCCGACGGTCAAGTTAGTTTCCGACCAACAGTAATGGAGTGCTCGGAATGAGTTCCGGAGCTTAGAGATGTGGAGGAGAGCTTAGAGAGCTTAGCCTTAGTATGTCGGGAGGGGTCCTTTTATAGCGGAGCTTAGTTGATGGTGACGGCTGTGCCGTCTGGCAGAGAGTCGTCGGGCAGCATGGAGTTTGGTACGGAGAAGGAAGGCGTCGTCCGGTAGATCGTGGGAGCCATACCGGCGAGTCGTGGGCCGCATGGAGTCCGGTACGGAGAGGAAGGCGTCGTCCGGTAGATCGTGGGAGCCATACCGGCGAACCGTGGGCCGCATGGAGTCCGGTACGGAGAGGAAGGCGTCGTCCGGTAGATCGTGGGAGCCATACTGGCGAGTCGTCGGCCGCATGGAGTCCGGTACGGAGAGGAAGGCGCCGTCCGGTCTTGCTGCAGGCGACAGTTCGTCCAATGGAGTTCGGGCTTGTAACAGAGTTCGGCCGAGGGGGAGGCTGGGGAAGTTCGTCTGGCTGAAGGGTCGGCCATCTGTAGAGTTCGGCCGCGGGACGGTTGCCGAGGAGTTCGACCGCTGAGAGGCCCGAAGAGGCTCGGCTGGCCAGTTGAAGGACTTCGGTTGCTAGTTGGTTCGGCCAGGGCTCGCTGAGGGGTTCGGTCGTGGGCAGTCCGAAGGAGTTCGGCCGTGGGCAGTCCGAAGGAGTTCGGCTGTGGGCAGTCCGAAGGAGTTCGGCTGCACGGGCTCGCCTGGGGCCGGTCCGAAGGAGTTCGGCCGTGGGGAGTCCGAAGGAGTTCGGCCAGGGTTCGCTGATTCGGCCTCTAGGCAGTTCGGCCCGGACCTTGGTGCAGGGGAGTTCGGCCTCTAGGCAGTTCGGCCGTGGGGAGTCCGAAGGAGTTCGGCCAGGGTTCGCTGATTCGGCCTCTAGGCAGTTCGGCCCGGACCTTGGTGCAGGGGAGTTCGGCCTCTAGGCAGTTCGGCCGTGGGGAGTCCGAAGGAGTTCGGCCAGGGTTCGCTGATTCGGCCTCTAGGCAGTTCGGCCCGGACCTTGGTGCAGGGGAGTTCGGCCTCTAGGCAGTTCGGCCGTGGGGAGTCCGAAGGAGTTCGGCCAGGGTTCGCTGATTCGGCCTCTAGGCAGTTCGGCCGTGTTAGGGGCTCGGCCAGGCGCCTGGCACTGAAGCTCTTCAGCGGCTACTGGTTACATTGGGCTGAGCGTTGGGCCGAGGCTTCGGCAGGAGCGGGATTTATCCCCAACAGTAGCCCTCCCACTCCCGAGTTCAAGAATTGAAGGAAGGGAGTACCAAAACAGGCGACTGCCGAAGTCTTCTTCCAGGCTCCGCATTGGTTGCAGCTGAAGCTCGGGGGAGGTCTCATCTCCAGCCAATATTGACGCTGAAGTTGAAGCTGAGGCTTGGGGGAGGTTTCATCCCCAGTCGATGTTTGGAGTTGAAGTGGGACTCGTTTCCAGCCAAAATTGGTGAAGTCGACGTTGAGGCCGGAGTCAATGTCGCCCCCCGTGGTCAGGGTCGGAGTTGACATCGCCTTCATCAACCGAAGTCGATTCGGGGGAGACCTCCTCTTTTGCAGTCAAGGTTATGATCGCTTGGGGGAGATCCCGTCTCCCGCTGATGCTGACACCGAAGTTGAAGCTGAGGTCCGAAGGAGACCTCGTCTTCTGTAGTGAAGCTTGCCGTAGACTCTGTGGCTAGGCCTTGAACCTTGCTCACGTTAGGACGAGGTTCTCCTCTTGTTCCTAACGGGCTGTGGGGGCACATCCGGACCGTCGTCCGAGCTTCTCCCCCCATCCCGTCCTTCGTGAACGGGGTCTTCGACTTTGCTCACGCTAGGACGAGGTTCTCCTCCTGTTCCTAGCCGGCTGTGGGGGCACATGAGGACCGTCGTCCTCGCTTCTCCCCCCATCCCGTCCTTTGTGGACGGGGCCTTCGACTTTGCTCACGCTAGGACGAGGTTCTCCTCCTGTTCCTAGCCAGCTGTGGGGGCACATGAGGACCGTCGTCCTCGCTTCTCCCCCCATCCCGTCCTTTGTGGACGGGGCCTTCGACTTTGCTCACGCTAGGACGAGGTTCTCCTCCTGTTCCTAGCCGGCTGTGGGGGCACATGAGGACCGTCGTCCTCGCTTCTCCCCCCATCCCGTCCTTTGTGGATGGGGCCTTCGACTTTGCTCACGCTAGGATGAGGTTCTCCTCCTGTTCCTAGCCGGCTGTGGGGGCACATGAGGACCGTCGTCCTCGCTTCTCCCCCCATCCCGTCCTTTGTGGACGGGGCCTTCGACTTTGCTCACGCTAGGACGAGGTTCTCCTCCTGTTCCTAACGCGGCTGACTGCTTCTTTCCCTGTCATCGCATAGATTTCGCATCCAGAAATGATTTTATTGAGGGAAACTATTGGTGGTACATTCTCAGGTTTTCCGAGTTCCAAGGTCGGGGAAGCGTTAGTCCTCTGAGCTCCTTTAGGCGATAGGTTCCAGGTCGGACGACCTCTACCACTTCGTACGGGCCTTCCCAATTTGGGACGAGCTTCCCTTGACTCTGGGGCCGAGAGACGGCTGCTCGTCGGAGCACCAAATCCCCAACTCTGAACGCCTTGTTTTTGACTCTGGAATTGTAATACCGAGCCACCTTCCGTTGGTAGGTGGCCATCCGGATGCGGGCCACTTCCCTCTTTTCTTCTAGGAGGTCGAGGTTGGCTCTGAGGTCCTGGGGGTTGAGTTGCTCGTTGAAGCCCACGATTCGAGCAGATGGAAGTTTGAGCTCGATCGGGATGACTGCCTCGGTGCCGAAGGCCAGGGCGAAGGGCGTCTCGCCGGTGGGTACCCTCTGCGTTGTTCGGTATGCCCAGAGGACGTGGTAGAGTTCGTCTGCCCAGGCCCCCTTTGCCCTGTCGAGCCTCGTCTTGAGGCCTTGCAGCAGGGTCCGATTGGTCACTTCGGCTTTCCCCATTAGCTTGCGGATGAGCCACCGATGTGAAGTGGTGGGAGACGTTCAGTCCTTCGCAGAACTCGGCAAACCGGGCTCCAGCGAACTGTCGCCCATTATCGGTTATGAGGGCTCGGGGCAGGCCGAACCGGCAGATCAGCGTCTTCCAGACGAAGTCCTGCACCTTGGCCTCGGTGATCTTCGCTAGCGGTTCCGCCTCGACCCACTTGGTAAAGTAGTCAATCGCGACCAGGAGGAACTTCCGTTGTCCGGACGCCGTTGGGAAGGGGCCGAGGATGTCCATCCCCCACTGAGCGAAGGGCCAGGGTGCAGTGAGCGGGGTGAGTTCGGATGCCGGCTGCCTTTGCACGCTGGCGTTCTTCTGGCAGCGGTCACATCTCTTCACGTATTCCGTGGCATCACGAAGTAGGGTTGGCCAGTAGTACCCTTGCCGAAGTAGTCTTTGCGATAGGGATCTGGCTCCCGCGTGACTTCCGCAGAGTCCTTCGTGGACATCCTGTAGCGCGATGCAGGCCTCAGAGGGTCGGAGGCACCTCAGCAACGGGAGGGAGTATGACCTTTTATATAACCTGCCCTCGTGCAAGACGTAGCGGGAGGCTTGACTCCTGAGCTTCCGAGCTTCTCTCCGGTCGTGGGGAAGGACCCCTTCTTCGAGGTAGGCGATCAGCGGGTCGATCCAGCTGGGCTCGAAGTCCGTCTGCAGGACGGCCCGAGGTTCCTCGGTGGTCGGGCACTTCAGAGTTTCCAGAAACACTTCTTTTGGTAGTTCGGCCGGGGCAGAGGTGGCCAACTTGGAGAGGAGGTCGGCCCTTGTATTCCCGGTCCTTGGGATGTGCCGAATGTCGAAGCTGTCGAAGGCTGGTATTAAGTTCTTCACCTTCCCGAGGTACATCACCATGCTTTCCTCCCGCGCCTCGTAGCTGCCGCCGACCTGACCGACCACCAACTGGGAGTCGCTATAGACTTGCAAGCCGACCCACCTTCAATTCCCTGGCTATCTGCAGCCCGGCTATCAGCGCTTCATACTCGGCCCCATTGTTGGTTGTGGGAAACTCGAAGCGCAATGCGTACTCGGTGACGATCCCCTCGGGGCTAACCAGGACCAGTCCTGCGCCGGCCCCGCTAGAGTTGGATGAGCCATCCACATGCAGAACCCAGGCGCCTTCAAGAAGGTCGGCCCTTTCTTCAGGGAAGCTCGACCGCCACAGCTCGGCTTCGTTGGGGCCTGGTCTCCCTCCGATGATAGTCTCGCTTGATTCAAGTTCGGCTTCAACTGGTGCGGTGCATTCCAGCACGAAGTCCGCCAGTATCTGAGCCTTGATCGATGGTCTGGGCCGGTAATTGATGTCGAACTCCGTGAGCTCGATCGCCCATTTGGCGATTCTTCCTGAAGCATCTGCTCGGTGGAGGACGGCTCTTATTGGTTGGTCCGTGAGGACCGTTATGGTATGCTCCTGAAAGTAAGGTCGGAGCCTCCTGGCTGCGATCAGAAGACAGTAAATTAGTTTTTCTAACTTGGAGTACCTGGTCTCCGCGTCCCTCAAGGCTCGGCTCACATAGTAGACTGGTTGTTGCGCCTTCGCATCTTCCCTGACCAGGACAGCCGCCAGGGCCATTGGAGAGACAGCTAGGTATAGGAGCAGCCCTTCTCCAGGTTCGGGCTTTGCCAGCAGCGGGGGCGCGCCGAGGTAGTTTTTAAGCTCCTCGAATGCCTGTTTGCACTCCGCTGTCCAGCAAAAATCTTTCGGTCGCCTAAGGACCTGGAAGAAAGGCAGGCACCGCTCGGCCGACCTCGAGACAAAGCGGTTCAGGGACGCCACCTTTCCAGCCAGGCGCTGAACTTCCTTAATTGTTTTCGGGGCAGTCATCTCCTGGATGGCTCAATTTTCTCGGGATTTGCCTCGATTCCGCGTCTCGACACCATGAATCCTAGGAATTTTCCGGAGGTCACGCCGAAGGCGCATTTGGTCGGATTCAACTTCATCTTGTGCCTCCTAAGCGCACCGAAGGTTTCTTCAAGGTCGGCGAGGTGGTCCGTCGAGGCTCGGCTTTTGACTAGCATGTCGTCCACGTATACCTCCATGTTGCGGCCGATCTGCCCCTTGAAGACCTTATTGACCAAGCGCTGGTAGGTGGCTCCTGCATTCTTGAGTCCGAAAGGCATGACCCGCGGGAGGAAGGAGTATGACGAAGTTCTTCTATGCGCCGTCCCATCTCCATGAGCCTTTGGTCCAGGAAATCTTCGCGATCCTTAATCCTCCAAGGTCTTCTCGCGGAAGGGGTGCGAAGCTTCTCCCTGGGTTGAGCCGCGGTCCGAGCAGGGGCTCTTTGCCGGCTGCCCTTCTCTCCCGAGGGCCGGAGGTTGGGTAGCCCACATCGGTCGCTCCTGGACTGGATTCCCGGGCTCCGGGGAACCCCGCGCCGGTCGAGTGGGCGCTGGACCTCGCGAATGCGTGGCTTGCACTGCCTGCACCGCCTCCGTAAGATCGCGGACCTGCTGGGCAAGCAGGTCGAACCGCTCCGCATCTACCGTGAGTACGGAGCGGGCCCGCGTCGCCGGGGCCGGAGTGGGAGCGGACGGACCCGAACGGGATCGGGCCGCGGAGGCTGCCGACCTCCGGGTCGAGGTTCTTCTGGGGGGCATTTTTCTTTCAGAAAAGGAATACTGAAGAGGGAGGAGAGAGATCCGGAACAGGGGAGGGAAATCGTCGCCGAGCACTCCTTTAAGAACAAGGGAACCTCGAAGGTTCAATCCCTTGTTCCCACAGACGGCGCCAATCTGTTGGTGCAGAAATCCGTCGCCGCCGGAGGTCGCCGGAGTCGAGGCCGCTGAGGTCGCCGCCGGGGACCTGCAAAACGAAGTCCCGTCCGGAACCGGTGGGGTGGTGGCTCCGGCAGGACCCTCCGACGGTCAAGTTAGTTTCCGGCCAACAGTAATGGAGTGCTCGGAATGAGTTCCGGAGCTTAGAGATGTGGAGGAGGAGAGCTTAGAGAGCGAGAGTTCAGAGAGCTTAGCCTTGGCGTGTCGGGAGGGGTCCTTTTATAGCGGAGCTTAGTTGATGGTGACGGCTGTGCCGTCTGGCAGAGAGTCGTCGGGCAGCATGGAGTTTGGTACGGAGAGGAAGGCGTCGTCCGGTAGGATCGTGGGAGCCATACCGGCGAGTCGTGGGCCGCATGGAGTCCGGTACGGAGAGGAAGGCGTCGTCCGGTAGATCGTGGGAGCCATTGGCCGCATGGAGTCCGGTAGGAGAGGAAGGCGACGTGGGAGTTCGTCCAATGGAGGAGTTCGGGCTTGTAACAGAGTTCGGCCGAGGGGGAGGCTGGGGAAGTTCGTCTGGCTGAAGGGTCGGCCATCTGTAGAGTTCGGCCGCGGGACGGTTGCCGAGGAGTTCGACCGCTGAGAGGCCCGAAGAGGCTCGGCTGGCCAGTTGAAGGACTTCGGTTGCTAGTTGGTTCGGCCAGGGCTCGCTGAGGGGTTCGGTCGTGGGCAGTCCGAAGGAGTTCGGCTGTGGGCAGTCCGAAGGAGTTCGGCTGCACGGGCTCGCCTGGGGTCGGTCCGGTCGGTCCGAAGGAGTTCGGCCGTGGGGAGTCCGAAGGAGTTCGGCCAGGGTTCGCTGATCCGAAGGAGTTCGGCCTCGCAGGCAGTTCGGCCCGGACCTTGGTGCAGGGGAGTTCGGCCTCTAGGCAGTTCGGCCGTCCAAGGAGCTCGGCCCCAGGGTTCGGATTCGGCCTCTGGCAGTTCGGCCCGGACCTGGTGCAGGGGAGTTCGGCCGCTAGGCAGTCGGCCAGGCTGAAGGAGTTCGGCCAGTTCTAGGTAGTTCGGCCCGGACCTAGGGAGTTCGGGCAGTTAGGAGTCGCCAGGGTTCGCTGATTCGGCCTCTAGGCAGTTCGGCCGTGTTAGGGGCTCGGCCAGGCGCCTGGCACTGAAGCTCTTCAGCGGCTACTGGTTACATTGGGCTGAGCGTTGGGCCGAGCTTCGGTAGGAGCGGGATTTATCCCCAACACATCCATTCAATAATATTATGTGTGTGTATAAAAAAGAAGTTTGTCAAAATTTTCTTTTATCCAAAAATAAAAAATAAAAATAGTAAAATAATCATAATTTTTGATAAATTTTATTTTCATGCTTCTTAAGCAATATGTCCATGCATAAAATTACATACATACACACATACATGCATATATATATATATATATATATATATTGTTGGGGATAAATCCCGCTCCTGCCGAAGCCCGGCCCGACGCTCAGCCCAATGTAACCAGTAGCCGCTGAAGAGCTTCAGCACCAGGCGCCAGGCCGAGCCCTTCCCACGGTCGAACTCCTACGGACCGACTCCAAGCGACCGAGCTTCAACGAAGTCCTCTCAGCAGCCGAATCCTTCAGACCCCACGGCGAACTCCTTCGGACCGACTCCACGACCGAGCTTCAATGAAGTCTCTCAGCGGCCGAACTCCTTCGGACCGACTCCAAGCGACCGAGCTTCAATGAAAGTCCTCTCAGCGGCCGAATCCTCAGCGGACGGGCTTTAGTGAGAATCCCAAGCGGTCGTCACTCGGGAGCCCGAACTCCTCAGCAGTCGTCACTTACGCGCCGAACTCCTCAGCAGTCGTCACTGGGCCGAACTCCTCAGCGGTCGCCTCATCAAACTTCGGCCGACCGAGCTCCTACCGAACTCTCAAGTCGCAAGCCTCAGCCAAGTCCAACAGCCGGCCGAACCCCAAACGCCGAGCTGCGGCTTCTCAGCAGTCGAACCTTCTGCGCGAGCCTTAGCTGCATACCTGTTGCCAGACGCCTATGGGAGCCGAACTCCCTCTATCTTCCTCTTCCAGGAGCCCGAGCTCCTCCGAAATGGGCACCACGACGAAGGCCTTCAACCCTCCATCCGGCAAGCTCTCAACCATCACCATCAGTCAGTCCGCCGCACCATCAGTCAGTCCCCGCGGGCGATAGCGACCCACTGTCAGGCGGCGATGGCTGTCACCCTCAATCCCCGCACACGGCACCATCCCGTGAGACTGACTCCGCCGAACCTCGAGCAGCCCGCCAGCATGCGGCTGCAGTTGTCACCATCAAGCTCCACTATGTAAAGGACCCTCCGACACGCTAAGGCTAAGCTCTCTGAACTCTCGACTCTCTAAGCTCCGAAACTCATTCCGAGCACTCCATTACTGTTGGTCGGAAACTAACTTGACCGTCGGAGGGTCCTGCGGAGCCACCACCCCACCGGTTCCGGGCGGGACTTCGTTTTGCAGGTCCCGCGGCTTCCAGCGGCCTCGATTGCGGCGACCTCCGGCGGCGACGGATTTCTCGCAACCAACATATATATATATATATATGAATATTATTATATAATATTAGTAAATATAATATATAATATATATATATAATTATATATAGATTAGGAGGTGATTTTTCCGATGCCTCGATATTCATATCCTCATTGGGAAGAGCTAATAGAAGAAGCTTTGACAGTCTTATACTCTACTGCATTGCAGCTATCCGAATAAACTTGGCCATTATATGTGCTATAAGCTGAGCCTACTTGGTTCACCTTTTCGTGTTCCAACTCTACACCTCCAATTAATGGCCTCCTGACTTCATATGGCACAACCCATACTCTATGCAGATAAAGCCTAAATAATAGAATTCCCATACGTGGAAGAGATATGATAGGCTAAAATTCTCCCTATACTCTCAGTTGCCTTATTCGCGTCCATACAGTTAAAGGTTGGACCCTCATTGTTCATGATAACATCACTCACGCCATTTATGTAGGCGAAAGGGATATTCAAATAGCAAGCCAGGATATTCCTCACCTACGAAAGAAAGAGGTCTCTAATGCGTGATGGCTGATTAAGCTGGCCCCAAGATTTATGAACGTATGCTCCCAGATGTTATCCCCTACAAATACACTAAGCCGGACACAGGTAAGCAAAAAGTCCTTTCCTCAGGAAACTTGTTTGTTACTTTGATTGTGTCTCTTATTTACTTGACTTGACAGTTTAAGAGGTGTCTCGTCGGAGGTCAAATCCTCCGAACTTGATTTTTGGTTTTGTAGGTCAATCCATTCATCCTACGCGAAACCATCGCTCTACTTTCAAAAGCCTAACCATTTTAGCAACAATAAGATAGAGGAAGGACGCTAATCTTTCAGATTAGCAAGTATACATTCCTGGACCGCTCAATTGAAAATGTGCAAAAAACACGATGCGATAACTAATGGAAGGAATAGCAAGTGAGAAAAGATATTTACCCAGGCTTGTCATGGTCGACCCTCACTGTCGTGAGCCCATAACGACTGCTGGCCCTATGCTTCGCAGTCGTAAGCTCACAGCCACAACTTCACTCCGCCAAGATTTGCAGCTCAGAGCGTGGAAGGTTCCCTCATGTTGTGAGATCCTGTACCCCTGAGTGTGGCCGAAGTTTCGCATGCATAAGGTCCTTTATGCTCCCACCAGTCAAAGCGTCACCTCAGACGATTCGGAGTTCACACGCTTCTACGCGCAACCCAAATCATCTTAGCATCAAAGTTCTGCATTTCACAATATTGCGTTCGAAGCTGTGAATCTAAATCAAATTTAAAGTTGATTCAATGGCATCAAAGATCAAGCCAAACGAAACACAGAACTAACAAAGCAGCCAAGCAGAACCGTGAGCTCTCGAACAAAACTCATGGGTAAAAGACTCTTAAGCTTCCATTCCAATTCCTCTCTTTCGTAGGACATAGAAGAATAACATAAGGCAGGTGAGGAACTTAGTTAAGAAACTGAAATCTTAAAAAGCTTGAGGATAGCCAAATTAATCTTAAAAGCCAAATGAATAGCTAATTCAACCTTAAAGATAAGGAATGTTGAAATCCGCTCTTAATAAAGGCTTAGGATAGCGAAATACCGACCTAAAAAGTCGAGGTAGCTTGAAATCCGAGACAAAATGCCTAAATGAGTAAATCCAAGCTCAAAGACTAAAAATCAATAGAAATTTGAGCTCAAATCAAAAAATAATTAAAATCCGATGTAGAAGCCAAAAGAGAAAGAATCCGAGCTTAGAGATTGAACTTAAGCGAAATCCGAGGTCATAATGTCAAAATAAGTAAGAATCCAAGCTCAGAAGCCAAAATAAGTAACAAATCGATGTAGAAGACCAAAAATAAATAGAAATCCGAGACTCAAAACGTAAAATAATAGAATACCGAGCTCAGAATTAGCTAAAAGAGCAAAAATCCGAGGTCAATGGCAAAGACATGAATCCAAGCTTAGAAGGCCAAAATCAATAAAATCCAGGTTAGAAGGTGTCAAAATGAGTGAAATCTGAGCTTAGAAGTCAAGAAATCAGTAGACATCAAAGTCAAAATCAAAAAGTAAAAATATAGATTAGAAAGCTAAAAGACAAAATTTCGAGATCAAAATCAAGAAGCAGAAAATCCTCAAGCTCAGAAGGCTAAAATCAACACAAATCCGAGATGGAAATGTCAAAATATTCAAAAATTGAAGCTTCAAAAGATCAAAATCACAGAGAATCCATATTAGAAGGCCAAAATGAGCAAAAATTCAAGGTCAGATGCTAAAAAGAATAGAATTCTAAGTTAGAAGACCAAAGAGCAGAAATCTGAGCTCAGAAGGCCAAAATCAATGAAAATCCGAGGTTGGAAGCCAAAATGTAGCAAAAATCTGAGCTCAGAAGCACAAAATGACGCAGAAATTGAGTCAAGAGAATCAAATTCATATAGAAAATCTGATGTCAGAAGGCTAAATGAAGCAAAAATCACAGCTTAGAATGCCAAAATGAGCGAATTTTGAGCTCAAAGAAAAATCAGAGAGATTCAACCTCCAGAAGAACTAGCCTTAATGATAGAAATCACATCATCAGAAGACCAAAATCAAGTAGAAATTCGAGTTTAGAAGATCAAAATGAAGTAGAAATCCGAGCTTAAAAAGCCAAAATGAACAGAAATCCAAAGTCAAAATGCTAAAAGAGCAAAAATTCGATGTCAAAATACTAAAATGAGTAGAAATCCAAGCTTAGAAGGTCAAAATGAGCAAAAATTTAATGTTAGAATGCTAAAATAGCAGAAATCCAAGGTCTGAAGGCCAAAATGAGCAGAAATCTGAGGTCAGAAGACCAAAATGAGAAAAAATCTGAGTTCAAAATGCTAAAATAGCAGAAATCTGAGGTTGAAAGGCCAAAATAAGTAGAAATACAAGGTCAGAATACTAAAATCAATAAAAATCTGAGGTCAAAAGACCAAAATAAAGTATTCTGAGTCTCATTTATGCTCCTATAAAACATCCTAAGCATCATTCATGCTCATATGAAGCATCCTAAGCCTCATTCATTCTGAGATGAAGCAGCCTAAGCCTCATTCATGCTTATATAAAGCATCCTAAGCCTCATTCATGCTGAGATGAAGCATCCAGAGCCTCATTCATTCTAATATGAAGCATCCTGAGCCTCATTCATATTAAGATAAAGCATCAACAGTCTTTAATTGGTCTAAGCATCAACGACCTATGATCGACCTAAGCATCAACTGCCTTTGATTGGCCTAAGCCTCAACGGCCTATGATCAACCAAAGCCAAAATGGCCTATGATCGGCCAAAGCATCAACGGCCTTTGATCGGCAAAAGCACCAATAACTTTTGATCGGCCTAAGCCTCAATGATCTTTGATCGACCTAAGCCTCAATGGCTTATGATCGACCAAAGCATCAATGGCCTTTGATCGGCCAAAGCATCAACGGTCTATGATTGACCAAAGCCAAAATAGCCTATAATCGACCTAAGCATCAACGGCCTATGATCGGACAAAGCTAAAATGGCCTATGATCGGCCAAAGCATCAACGACCTTTGATTGGCCTAAGCATCAACGGCCTATAATCAGCTAAAGCTACAATAGCCTATGATCAGCCAAAGCAACAATTGTCTTTGATCGGTCGAAGCCTCAATGGTCTATAATCGACCAAAGCCAAAATGGCCTATGATAGGCTAAAGCATCAACAGCCTTTGATCGGCCTACGCCTCAACGATGTATGATCGACTAAAACTAAAATGGCCTATGATTGACCAAAGCATCAACGACTTTTGATCGGCTTAAGCATCAATAGCCTATGACCGGTCTAAGCCAAAAATGACTTTTGGTTGGCCAAAGCATCAACAACCTATGATCGATCAAAGCTAAAATAGCCTATGATCGGCCATAATATCAACGGCCTTTGATTGGCCTAAGCATCAAAGGCTTGATCGATCGTGCCAAAAGACTTTGGATCGCCTAAGTATCAACCCTATGATTGGCCTAAGTTCATAGCCTAGTCACTAGCTCAAAGGCCTTAATGCTCAAGATTCAAGCTCTCATACTACTTTTTGTTCGATTAAATGAGACAATCCTAAAGATGCATAATGGTATCCTAGTGTTAGATATATGTGCCCTAGAAGCCAGAATTGGCTGACACTTGTAATACACTTCTAGGGGCAAAATTATAATTTTGACTATAATCAATAAAATGGGTTATTTTCTATCACATATGTGTATTTAGTGTCTGTGATACATCCTTTGAGTTAATGGTAATGATAATTCATATTTTCAAGAGTTGAAAATTTAAGACATGAATAATCATTATTAACTCATAAAATGCTCCCGACCATAGGATCATCACGAGGATGGTGATTGATCCGGAAGGTTGGTGTACAATCGCTTCTCTTTAGTAGATGAGTCTTGAGTCTACGGTGTGGAGACACCGGAGCGAGAGTACAGGTACTCGTTAGAGAACGAGGGCACTGAGCGTGACCACCTCGAGTAGTCATTAGGAAGTCTACCTTCTCGTCAATGACTGACTCGATGCTGCAGTAGTGTGTCTGGTTCTTTGACCTGAGGTGCATCGGCAGCAGTTCACCTTGAGGGTGTTATAGTTTGACTACACCATTACTCGGTCTCCTAGCCATATGGAACCCTGAGGTGTATGTTGGCTATAGCATGTTCATTGTAGGAACTGGATTGCATCAAGATGGAATCTATCTACCTCGGTGGTAGAGGAGCAGCCCTATGATGATGATCATGAGAATCAAGTCCAGAAGCCCATGGCCATGGCAGAGTGAAATAATAGAAAGAGTTTCTATTTAGATTTTCACATTGGACTTGAATCGAATGATTACATCATATGACAGAGACTAGGGTTTGACGAGTTCACCTTAACCCTAATCTGATCGGGGCTCAAGATAGAAGAACTTAATCACACAGGTAGCTGCACCAAGAGGTTCGCATTCAGCTCTGATGGGTTGCCACCATATACTGCTAGGTGTCACTGGTGGATTTTGGGAGCAATTAGAATGATTTAGATGATCGATCATTCTAGCTGTTCGAATCAGAAGAGTTCTGATCCATCGAAAGGAGTTTCGATGATGTCGATGATAGAGATCATGACATATCCCATTACCATACAGAACTGAACCTAACTGGATCACACAAACAAGGGTTTGAATCTGGTGATCATCAATTGAACTGATCTAGTTCAATTGATCTGAATGAGATTCAATTAGGTTCAAGAAAATCGTGCTAGCACTCGATTGAACCTAACGTTCTTCTTTTGCTATCATAAATAAGTTGTCCTGACTGAGCCAAAGGAGTTTGTGCTCAATCAGAGGCCTTCATATGGTCTGACTGGAGGTTGTCCAAGTCAGAAAAGGGTTGTCTTATTTATGAGATAAATTTAAAATAACACCTGCCATTTTTGGTCACCTGCCAATTTCTTGTACTTTGACTTTGGTCAAAAGTCTGACCTTTGACTGGTCAAACTTGACCATTGACACTTTGACCCATGTGTCATGCACACTTATTGGAGAGCTGGTGGGGGCTTGTCCCCCTTTGGAAATTGGCAAAGGAAAGGGGGTGCACGCCTAGGATGGCGTGTGCCCAAGTTGGATAGGCGCCTAGGAGTCCCATTGGACAGATGGACTCCATCTCCTTTTTGGATTCCAATTAGAGTTCTCCTAAGAACCAACTTTGACTGGTCTTAGGCGCCATCTAAGGGAGGAATCCAGGGGACTCTATTCATCCACCAATCAGATTTAGATCTGATTTCACAAAGGGTTGTGATTGGTTGGGAGTGAAGAGGAGTTGGATGGCGTAGTAGAGTCTATAAATAAGACCTATCTACGCCCAACTTTAGAATAATTCTCTCCTAGCCACGCCCCAAGGCTGCCCTCTCCCCTCTCTCCATGCCAACATCTTCCCTCTCTCTCTCTCCATGCCCAAAAAGTTTTGGGTTATTCAGTTTGGTGCGAAGTCAAGCAAGAGAAAGGCGACGAAAAAGCAAGAAGGCTGCACTGCTGCAAAGGACGACTGCTGATCTTCAAAAGGAGTTTTGAAGATCCTCCAGATCAGATCCAGATCTAATTTTTGGAGAAAAAATAGAGAAGAAGAGGATCTCCAGATCCAGCCTGAGTGGATATCGGTAGAGGCCAGGCGCTTGCGTGGCTAGATCCAGAACCTTCCGCTGCTTCCGTAGGATCATCAACGGGTAATAGGATTACCCAGGATCAAGGTAAATTAAATTTGATTTAATTTAATTTTATTTTTTTAATTATTAATAATGAATTAGATTTAAAAATATCTGATCTGATCTAGATCAAGAAAAAATTTTTAAAATATCTCTTGATCCAATCAGATCTGAACGAACCTGACCCAAAAAATCAGGATTTTTCCTTCAACTGGTATCAGAGCCAAGGTTCTAAAATATTTAGATCTGATTTTAATTTTATTTTAATTAAAAATTAATAATTTTAGATGTCACATGAGATGTGATCAGATCTAAAATCAAAAAAAAAAATAAAAATTAAATTAATTGATCTAGGATCTAAGATTAGAAGATATGCATGACTAGTTCTAAAATAGAATAGTTCTATAGAATAGTCTTGTATAATCATATTTTTTATTTGATTAAATCAAATTTTAGATCTATTTATTTACTATTTTTTGATATTATAATGATTATAATAATATCTAAAAAATAGCAAATAAAATTATTTTAATTTTTAAATATCATATGAGATATGATTGATGCATGTCTAGACTAGTTGTAGAATAGTTCTACATAATTGTCTAGATTAGAATTTATTTTGATTAGATCAATTTAAATCTAATTTTTTAGATTATTATGAGATAATTTAGATCTGAAAATATGCATGATTCGATACATGAGATGTATGCAAAATATGCCATGATTTTAGATCTAATTTGTATATGAGATATATGATATAGATCTAAATTACTGTTTTGTAGTATTGCATATGTTCCTGATTAAGGCGTTCCTCTTGGCCGTCCGGTCATAAGAATGAAGAAGGGTTTAAAGGCCCTCTCTTTCCATTCGATGGGATGTTCTTATGATGTGTAGGGGTGCTGCGTGTTCGTCCTTAATCAGAAACCCAAAACTTACTTTCTGCAAAACCTAGATCCTGAAACCCTAGGATTTATTGTGCATATTTTGTTTATGAACCCTACTTAATTAAAAATTAAGATTTATGGAAATATTAATTAGATCTAAAATTGAGAATTTCAGATCTAAGACATATTCATAATACTGGGTTCGGGCTTGGGTAGCTCAATTAGGTCTAAGCGGTTGATCAAACCGAATCAAGAGTTGGTTAGATGGGATCAACAATGCTTAAATTGACCAGCCTAATAGGATTAAGTCTGGGTCAAGATCGAGTCACGATCAAGCAAGACCTAATTAGGCTCAGAGGTTAGAGTCTGGATTGTAGGCTAACCCAATTGGTTCTGGCTCAACAATTTGGTGTCTAAGGTAAGTTTGGCACATACGACCGACTGGTTTTTAATTGGAAGCTACTCGACCTGAATGCATTCTTGTACGAGTTAATGGCATATTCCTTCCACCGATCTCACTTACCTGGCCATATCTGTTGACACAGTTCTGATCTGAGGTGGTCAATAATCCGAGCTAACCCATGCCACTAGGTTAGTCATAATTGTTATGACTATGACAAGTCTAGTTTAATGAGACCTGAATCAATTCTTCCCTAAGAAAAGATTAAGTCTGAGGTCTTCCACCATTGTAGATGTGCGGGCCCTTCCCGGGGTTGATTGTTCTCGACTGGATACAGTGGCTCAGTTGCACCGGGAAAGATGCAACCATGTCTATTAGGCATTGGATGCTATGGGCTGGAGGATGAGTTGGGCTCAATATTTTGGATACGGTGAGAGACTCAATTAGGAATCCAGTCTATGCAAATGGTGGGTCTGACTTAACTAAGGAGTGGATCAATATTTCGGATACGGTGAGATTCATGAATTAGAGACCAAGTTTGGGTGCACCATGATTAGAGAATCATTGAACAAGAGTTGTTCACTCATTGGCTAACCCATCACCAATAACTGTTAGGTGAGGTGATGAGTCAGTTGGTGAGACCGCACCACCCACTAGAAATCATTAATCATGGAGATTTTCGCATCTCTACAGAGGGAGTGTAGGGATCCGAGAAAATAGTGGGAGCTAATTTATTTAAAAATAAAATTTTTAAATAAATTGGTCAAGTCATAATTATAGTATCTAACTAGAATCTTTGACTCTCTACAGAAAAATGTCTGCGTCCAACCATTAGCACGTATCCTGGACACACATAGACTGACCGGACCCAATTATAAAGATTGGCTCAGGAACTACAAAATTATTTTGGATTTTGAGAAGTTAACCATGTATTGGACCAGGACCCTCCCACCTTACCAGCCCGTCCATCTACTGAACAGAGAGCATCTCTGAAAAAATGGATAGACGAAGATAATAAGGCCAGATATTACATGTTGGGCTCGATGTCTGATGAGCTCCAGCGCCAACATGAAGATATCGGACTGCTCGCCAAATGTTGGCTCACCTGCAGGAGATGTTTGGTGAACAGAGTCGCGCAGCCAAATATCAAGTCACGAAATGACTTTTTAAGGCTAAGATGCGTGATGGGCAGTCAGTCCAAGATCACTGTCTGACATGATGATCAAGGACATGGAAGAGCTTGAGAAGCTCGGTGTGAAGTTAGACTTGGATCTGCAGAATGATATTATTCTGCAATCCTTGACTGATGCATATGGGCAATTCATCATGAATTACCACATGCATAAACTTCAAAATTCCTTGGCCGAATTAATGAATATGCTGGTTACCGCTGAGCTTTCTATGAAAGGTTCTAAAGGCTCAGTTCTTGCTATGGAACGGAAAAGACTTCTTCCAAAAGAAAAAGAAGTCTTTGGAAAAGAAAAGAAAAGTCTGAAAAAAGCAAAAGGTGGAAGGAGGAAAGAAGAAGAAAGGCAGAGCCGAAGAAAAAGGCCGATGTCAAAGGAAAGTATTTCCATTGCAACAGCGACGGCCATTGGAAGCGGAACTGCCCTACTTACCTGGCCACCCTGAAGAACAAGAAGGAAGGTCCTTCTGGAGGTATGCTCGTTATTGAGTCTAACCTTACGATTTCTTCTGCATCCAGTTGGGTGCTTGACTCTGGTTCTAGTGCTCATCTGTGCACTTCCATGCAGGGTCTTGAGGATAGCAGGAGGCTGAGGGATGGAGACATGATCCTACGCATCGGTAATGGAGCAAGAGTTGCTGCAGTAGCCGTGGGAAACATACCCTCTTCGATTACCATCTGGTTTAGACTTAGTTTTGAAAGACTGTTATTATGTGCCTGCAGCTAGCAGGAATTTGATTTCTGTTTTTCATGCTTAGCACTAAGAAGGCTATGTGATTACCTTCTTTTAAGGACCATTGTAACATTCTTTATGAAAGAAATAAAATTGCAAATGGTTTTCCTTATTAACGGTCTTTATCAGCTACATATTGATGTATCCTATTCTAACTATCGAGCAAAATGTGAATGCCAAACGACAAAATGACCTAGGGATAGTCCAAATGATAGATATCTATGGCACCTGAGATTAGGTCATATAGCAGAAGATAGGATCAACAAATTGGAGAAAAATGGGCTATTGAGTCCATTGACTTTCGAGTCATATCCAACTTGTGAATCTTGTCTTCAAGGCAAAATGACTAAACTCTCTTTTGTTGGACATGGGGAAAGGGCCACAGATCTCCTTGCCCTAGTACATACTGATGTGTGCGGCCCATTTGATGTGCCGGCTAGAGGCAATTTTGTCTACTTCATTACCTTTACCGATGATCTGTCTAGGTATGGGTATGTGTATCTTATGAGACACAAGTCTGAAGCTTTTGAAAAGTTCAAAGAATTCAGACATGAAGTAGAAAAACAAACTGAAAAACCCATTAAGGTTCTTCGATCAGATCGAGGAGGTGAATACCTTAGTCCGAAATTCCTAGACTATCTCAAGAAAAATGGCATAGTCTCTCAATGGACTCCACCAGGAACACCTCAACTCAACGGGGTTTCAGAATGGAGAAATCGGACTCTATTGGATATGGTTCGATCCATGATGAGCTTCACAGACCTCCCTGATTTTCTTTGGGGACACTTCATTGTTAACTTCAATTATACTTACTGAATAGGGTTCCCTCTAAAACCGTTCCTACCACACCGTATGAGATATGGCACGGTAAGAAACCAAGTCTGAGTCATCTCAGAATTTGGGGTTGTCCGGCTCATGTCAAAAGACAACAAGCGGACAAGTTAGAGTTTAGGTCCTTTAGAGCTCGATTCATAGGATATCCTAAAGAGTCATTAGGATACTATTTCTACATTCCAGAAGACCACAATGTGATTGTGAGTCGACATGCCATCTTTCTTGAAAAATAGTTTATTCAAGATAGCGGCATTGGAAAGCAGATTAAGCTTGATGAGAAAGTCTCACAAGTACAACGAGCTAAGGACCAATTGGAACCAAATCAGGTTGAGCCAATAAGAACACTACCTCCTCCACCTCGTAGATCGGAAAGAGTTTTCCGTCCCCCTGAAAGATACTTAGGTATTATTTCAGAGGAAGTAGAGAAAATGTTCCTCGTAGGTAATGGTGCTCATGGTGATGATCCCAAAACCTACAACGAGGCGATATCAGATATCGACTCCGAGAAATGGCTAGAGGCAATGCAGTCAGAAATTGACTCGATGCACTCAAACCAAGTCTGGACCTTGGTAGATCCACCAGAAGGTATAGTACCTATTGGGTGTAAATGGATCTTCAAGAGAAAGATTGGTGCAGATGGAAATGTGGAGACATTCAAGGCTAGACTAGTGGCAAAAGGTTATAGTCAACGCGAAGGCATTGACTATCAGGATACCTTTTCCCAGTAGGCTATGCTAAAATCCATCCGCACATTGCTTGCCGTTGCAGCCTATTTCGATTATGAAATATGGCAAATGGACGTGAAAATGGCATTCTTAAATGGATATCTTGAGGAAGATATCTATATGGAACAGCCGCTAGGTTTCACATCCAGTGATACTGATCACAAGGTTTGCAAGCTGCAAAGGTCCATATATGGACTTAAGCAAGCATCTCGGAGCTGGAACACTCGTTTCAATGATGTGATCAAAATATTTGGTTTCATCAAAAATGAAGAGGAACCATGTGTCTTTCAAAAAGGTCAGTGGGAGCGCTGTTGTCTTCCTCGTATTGTACGTGGATGACATCCTCCTTATTGGGAATGATATTCCCATGTTGACATCAGTCAAAATATGGTTGTCCAAGGAAATTCTCCATGAAAGACCTAGGTGAAGCATCCTTTATTCTAGGAATTAAGGTCTATAGGGATAGACCGAATAGGATGCTAGGACTTTCACAGAAGATGTACATAGAGAAAGTACTAAAGAGGTTTAGTATGGAAAACTCTAAGAGGGGATTAATACCCTTCAGACATGGTATTCATCTTTCCAAGAAGATGTGCCCTAGCACACCTGAGGAAATAGAACGCATGAGCAAGATCCCTTATGCTTCTGCAATAGGGAGCCTCATGTATGCCATGCTATGTACACGACCTGATATAGCCCATGCTGTGAGTGTCACAAGCAGATATCAGTCAAATCCAGGTGAAGAACACTGGACTTCTGTGAAATGTATCCTTAAGTACTTGAGAAGAACTAAGGATATGATGTTGGTCTTTGGTAATGGAGAACTCCAAGTCCAGGGATACACAGACTCGGATTTCATGTCCGATATAGATGATCGAAAGTCGACATCTGGGAGTCTGTTTGTGTGCAATGGTGGTGCTGTCAGCTGGAAGAGTTCCAAGCAAACTGTGATAGCAGATTCCACCATGGAAGCAGAATATATCGCTGCATCAGAGGCTGCGAAGGAAGCATTCTGGTACAAGAAGTTTGCTGCAGAAATTGGAGTAATGCCATCAGATGCCATTCCTCTATACTGCGACAACAATGGCGCCATAGCCCTTGCTAAGGAGCCGAGGTCTCACCAGAAATCCAAGCACATTGAGCGGCGATACCACCTCATCCGCGATTACCTCGAGAAGGGTTACGTCGAGGTCAAGAGAGTCAACTCCACAGATAATGTGGCAGACCCACTTACAAAGCCGTTGGGCCAGCAGAAGATCGAAGCCCACCTTGAGAAGATGGGACTTAGACTTGTAGCCAATTGGCTTTAGGACAAGTGGGAGATTGTTTGATATATGTGCCCTAGAAGCCAGAATTGGCTGACACTTGTAATACACTTCTAGGGGCAAAATTATAATTTTGACTATAATCAATAAAATGGGTTATTTTCTATCACATATGTGTATTTAGTGTCTGTGATACATCCTTTGAGTTAATGGTAATGATAATTCATATTTTCAAGAGTTGAAAATTTAAGACATGAATAATCATTATTAACTCATAAAATGCTCCCGACCATAGGATCATCACGAGGATGGTGATTGATCCGGAAGGTTGGTGTACAATCGCTTCTCTTTAGTAGATGAGTCTTGAGTCTACGGTGTGGAGACACCGGAGCGAGAGTACAGGTACTCGTTAGAGAACGAGGGCACTGAGCGTGACCACCTCGAGTAGTCATTAGGAAGTCTACCTTCTCGTCAATGACTGACTCGATGCTGCAGTAGTGTGTCTGGTTCTTTGACCTGAGATGCATCGGCAGTTCACCTTGAGGGTGTTATAGTTTGACTACACCATTACTCGGTCTCCTAGCCATATGGAACCCTGAGGTGTATGTTGGCTATAGCATGTTCATTGTAGGAACTGGATTGCATCAAGATGGAATCTATCTACCTCGGTGGTAGAGGAGCAGCCCTATGATGATCATGAGAATCAAGTCCAGAAATCCCATGGCCATGGCAGAGTGAAATAATAGAAAGAGTTTCTATTTAGATTTTCACATTGGACTCGAATCGAAAGATTACATCATATGACAGAGACTAGGGTTTGACGAGTTCACCTTAACCCTAATCTGATCGGGGCTCAAGATAGAAGAACTTAATCACACAGGTAGCTGCACCAAGAGGTTCGCATTCAGCTCTGATGGGTTGCCACCATATACTGCTAGGTGTCACTGGTGGATTTTGGGAGCAATTAGAATGATTTAGATGATCGATCATTCTAGCTGTTCGAATCAGAAGAGTTCTGATCCATCGAAAGGAGTTTCGATGATGTCGATGATAGAGATCATGACATATCCCATTACCATACAGAACTGAACCTAACTGGGTCACACAAACAAGGGTTTGAATCTGGTGATCATCAATTGAACTGATCTAGTTCAATTGATCTGAATGAGATTCAATTAGGTTCAAGAAAATCGTGCTAGCACTCGATTGAACCTAACGTTCTTCTTTTACTATCATAAATAAGTTGTCCTGACTGAGCCAAAGGAGTTTGTGCTCAATCAGAGGCCTTCATATGGTCTGACTGGAGGTTGTCCAAGTCAGAAAAGGTTGTCTTATTTTGTAAGACATTACCTGCCATTTTTGGTCACCTGCCATTTCTTGTTCTTTGACTTTGGTCAAAAGTCTACCTTTGACCTTTGACCATTCAAATTTGACCATTTGACCACATGTCATGCACCTATTGGAGAGCTGGTGGGGGCCTGTCCCCCTGCCAGAACCTGGCAAGGAGAAGGGCGCACGCCAAGGGTGGCGTGAGCCCAAGTTGGAGGCGCCTAGGAGTCCTTGTTGGACAAGGACTCCACCTCTCCTTTTGGATTCCAATTAGAGTTCTACTAAGAATCCAGTTTGACTGGTCTTAGGCGCCCTCTAAGGAGGAATCCAGGGGTCTCTATTCCCACCAATCAGATTTAGATCTGATTTCACAAAGGGTTGTGATTGGTTGGGAAGGAAGAGGAGTTGGATCACAAGAGTCTATAAATAAGACCCTGCGCCCAACTTTAAGAATAATTCTTTAGACCCACGCCCCAAGGCTGCCTCTCCCCTCCTTCTCCATGCCATAGTCTCTTCTCCCTCTTGCTCTCCACGTCCAAAAGAGTTTTGGACTTAGGTTGGTGCGATTCAGATCAAGAAAGGCGATCAAAAGCAAGAAGGCTGCGCTGCTGCAAAAGGACGACTGCAGATCTTCAAAAGAGTTTTGAAGATCCTCCAGATCAGATCCAGATCTAATTTTTGGAGGTGTGATAGAGAAGAAGAGGATCTCCAGATCCAACCCGAGTGGATACCGGTAGAGGCCAGGCGCTTGCGTGGCTAAGATCCAGAACCTTCCGCTGCAATCAGGATCATCAAGGGTAATAGGATTACCCAAATCAGGTAAATTAAATTTGATTTAATTTATCTTATTTTATTTTATTTTCTTAATTATCAAATCATAAATTAGATCTAAAAAGTATCAGATCTGATTAGATCTAAGAGAAAATTTTTAAAATATGCCTCTTGATCCAATCAGATCTGAACGAACCTGACCCAAGAAATCAGAATTTTTCTTCACCTAAGCCCAAAGAATCATGTCGATAATACTCCTTTCATCTGATTCTCAGACTCAAGAGTAAGAGGATAATGTTATGAAGGTATTTTTGATGTCTCGGATTCATATCCTAGGACGTTGGAAAGGAGCTATTCCGAGAGTTAAGAGCTATATTTATTCTGAGCTATGAGCTCTACCGAGATGAGCTATTCTGAGCTATAACTTGACCATATATCATGCCTCAGATGAGACTATATGAGGTTCCATCCTTCACGTGATCCACTGGGCTGATACCTTCTAACTTAGTGATTTTCATGACTCATATGCTAAGGCCATCCACATCATGCAGAAAAGGCCAAAAATAATAAATATCCCTAAAATGGAGAGCGTATGAAAGGCTAATGAATTCCTCTCATACTTCTCAACTCCTGATTGACAATCCATATAATTAATAGATGGGATCCTCATGTATCATGAGATGACATCCAATCATCCAGCTTATGAAGGCAAAAATGGGATATTCAAATCTTGCTAGCAAGGATATCCTTATTCTACGGGAATGAAAGAGGGCTATAATGTCGTGATGGCATGATTAACAGTCCAAGATTTATGGAAGCATATACTCCCACGATGTTTCTCCTCTACAAATACCTAAAGCTCCGAGAATCCAGGTCAGCAAGAAATTTTTCTCAAAAAATTCATTGTTGCTTGATTGTTCTCTGCTGACTTGAGCACCGAAAGATCCTTGCCAGAATCAAATCTTCTGACTCAAACTTTTATTTTGTAGGTCACTCCAGCATCCTTGCGCAAGACCGACCGCTCCGCTTTCGAAGCAAATCATTTTTAGCAACAACAATATATATATATTATTATCATTATTATTATATTTATATTTTATTTTTATTGCAGTCAATCCACCTACATCTGTAATCGAACATTGAAAAACCTGCAAACACAAGTCCACACTGACCGGAGTCGACTTCGGTGGGGACCCTCTGATGCTAAAGTTAGTGGATGGACTGGTCAAACATGAAAAATGAAGAGCAAGGTAGCAGGATTACTCTTAAAATAACTTGGACTCCCCATAAATGACCAGTTTACCTTTCTTTTATAGGTGTCGAGATGGTAACTGCTTAGCACGTGGGTCCCTCTTTTTTCGGTGTAGCTTAATCGTGGGTTGGTAATTAAACCATCCATTAATTATTATCGCCCACTCTTCTCGAAAATGATTTTATAGAGTTGATCGAAAATCAGAAAAGTTATTTGGAGAGCTTTTATTGGTCAGTCAGCAGATTTGGGACTGATCGTTCGTTGGTGGTCGGCTTTGTATTGATGGTTCGTCGATTGACTAAATTTATATCGATCGATTATCGATCAACTAACTTTACACTGATTGACCGTCAGTGCCGACTAACCATCGATAGAATTGTTTGAAACTGACTGATCATTGATCGATCGACCAATCGAATATCAGTCGGTCGGTTTAAAATTCGATTACCATTTGTCATGATGACCATCTGTTGGATAATCATGCATCAGTGAGCATTGATTTTCCAACAGTCCTTTTTCATCATCAATCGTTAGTCGACTGATGATAATTATTGATCGATGATCGATTGGTTTCTGACTGGTGGATCGGGTGGTGCATCAGTATTCTCCAATAGTTGCCCCCCACACCTAAGCTTGGTACGATGATGTGATGTTTTAATATTTTATCTTGATGCACCGAATGCAGGGGGAAAGTACGTGGCAATGTTTTGAATTTTATTTTGCCGCCTGCAATTAATGATCATCATTTTTTTCGATAAAACTATTGTTTGACGCATCAGGGATTGCAAACGGTCATCATTAACTAACGCACAACCGTGAATTTTGAGAGACTTGACATTCAATCATTCTTCGATCGACACGTGTCAAAATCTAGTAAGGCTTCTGTGCATCTCGACCATCGGGGGACCCTATATATACCGGTCCCCTCTGACGGTTTTTCCTTCCATCACTTTCAACAGTAGTAGTTTTGGAAAAGTCACTTATTCTTTCATCTTCTAACTTTCAGGTTCGAAGTTCGAACCTTCTTTCCTGCATCTTTTCATTTCTTTTATTTTGCATTATCGAGTCGTTTACATGGTCGATACTTGTGGTGGTTCATCGTGCGGTCCAGCAGCTGAAGCATCCACGTTGAATACATCGATTATGGAGCGGCTTTGGGATCTGTATCGAATCCTGGAGAACTTTCGGCTACTGACCCCTGGTCCCAAAGGTCAGATGGTTTCACCTCCATTGGGTTTTATAGTTTTCTACCTAGAGAACCTTAGGTCGGATCTTAGGTTTCCTGTTCCAGAGTTTCATCAAAATGTCTTCGACTAATATCGGATATGTCCAGCCCAATTAGTGCCGAATTTGGTTCGGCTAGTAATCACTTTTGCTTTGTTGTGCCAACTGGTGCAAACAATCCCTCGACTTTCTTTGTTTAGACCTTTCTTTGCCCTTCATCCCTATCCAAAGGCTGACGGATGGTGGTACTTTGCTCCAAGAAGAGGGCTTTCCTTCATCACTGGTCTTCCATCGTCTATCCATGACTGAAAAACTCAGTTCTTCTTCGTCTCTCCCCCAACTTCTTGAGATTTTTCATCGGTGTGGGGTGAACCAAACACCCTCCCAAACGAAAATAGTCGGATGTATCTTGCTGATCGAGAGGACTTCCTCAAGCTAAAAGATGTGGAAGTTCCTCCACAGAAGGAATTAATTACTGAAGCGGCTTTGTATGATGCCGAACTTGGTCTGGCACCGCTCGTAGGTACATATATCATCAGCGATTTTAGTTCTTGCATCTTTTGATTGATTCGTGGTATTAACTTGCACGTGCTACTTGACTTTGTAGGGATGCATCTTTCCATGGGGCTTTCTGAGGATGATGTTCGTTAATTTGCCACTCAAAAGAGAGAGGCATGGGCGCCACGCGCACCGAAGAAAAGTCGGGCAATAGGTCCTTCGTCTGCTCCTGCTTTTATGGATGTTCCTCCACCAGCATCTCCTAGCATTACAAGTGCTCCCGTCATCGCCCTGCGCGCTTTGGTGGTGACCATTTTTGTTGAAGCCCTTTCGACCGTCATGTAGTCGAAAGATGATGTTATGAATATTGATGCTCCGATCGTCGCTCTCGAGTTAGGAGTTTAACCAGTTATTGCTAAAGCAGTTCCCCAATCGACTCCAATCCATCAGGGATGTTTACCTTCTCCATCCACGTCTGAGTGGATGCTGGCACCTCCTGAGCAATCGTCCGTGAAAGGAAAGGAAAAGGCTTGATGACGTTGAGGTGAAGGCAAGAGCCGAGCTGGGCGTTGAGGAATTTAAGGCCTCGTCCAACCTAAAAATCTTGATCCTTGAGGGAAGCGAAGCTTTTATTTGGATCGGGTTTGATGACGATCGGGATGCTATCCAACAACTTTTTTCTAATCTTGATCTCAGCAACATCATCATTCCCGATGCTGAAGAAGAGGAAGAGGGAGGGGCCAATAGACCAGCTGCCAGCCTAATGGGTGATGGTGCTTCGATCGATACTTTTGCTCCATCCATGTTGGCAGCACCTGTAGTTGAAGGTGCAGTGGATGCTCCAACGCTGACAGACTTTGCTTCCAAGCCAGTCACCGAAGTTTTGATAGATCTTCAGGGAGCTGCATCGATGGATGTAGTTCAAGACTCTCCCGATCGTCCTTCAGAGCAATTGGTCATCGAATGAACATGTATTTTATTTTTTTTTAGAACTTGTAGTTCAAATCTTGTATGGACCGATGGCCCATTTTGTAATCTCCTTTATAGTAATGAAATAATACTTTGTTCACAACATATTTTCATCAGATCAATTATTTTTTAATTATCAATCAATTTTATTTGACTAACTATCGACTGACCTTCCAACTAACTTGAAGCGAGCGTTTAACCAACTTATAATTTGCCAACTCATAATTTATTTTTTAGTCATTCAAGACTTAGTAGTTTGTCAAAATGTTCGTAGATCGAGGATTAGCCAATCTTTGGTTAGTTTCTAGTCGACTTTTGGTCGGCTTTTTACTAACCAACTTTGGATTATGGTGATCGAGTGTAAGTCAATCATTCTTCGACTTGGTCATGGCCAAATCGGTATCAGTCGTGTTCTAAACTAGGTAGGGGCAACTAACTAGTTCACGACTAGTGGATTGACACTTCTCCGTTTGTAAAGTAGTGTGTCGAAGTAGATTGCAACTTAGTTGGTCAACCATTCTGCTATAGTTGGTCGATTTATTCTCGTTCATCCATGCTATTTTTGTTTAAGAAGTACCAACTAAAATTCATCGTTGAACAAGACATTGTTTGACGATCACCAATGGTTGTTTGGCGATTTAATTCTATAGATTGTAGAGTGCCGAGGGTCAGTCGGCTATAGTACATCAATAGTCAATCATTCGTAGCATCCCAATAATCAGTCGATCGGCTGATCGATTCGCTGTAGACAAAATGTATTGATGACTAATCAACTGCAATGAGCTGACAGTCGGTTGGCTATAGCAATAGTTCATCGCTGATAAGTCGGTCATGATCCATCGTCAATCAATTTTTTTTTTATACTTCTTTGTGGAAAGGACTTCTCTTCCTCCTTTGAAGGAAAGTTCACATAAAAATTTATTATTTATACTTTTCAAAATTACATGGGGCTGATCTCATTAAAAATATACTTTAAGGTTATCCGCATTTCATGTTCGAAAAATTTTTGTTCCATCGAGTATCTCGAGTCAATATGCTCTAGGTCAAAGGCTCTCTGCCATCCAATAGGGTCCTTTCCAATTTGGAGAGAGCTTTTCTTGGTCCAATGGTTTAGATACTTCAGCCTTTCGTAAGACTAAATCATTAAGGAGAATTTCCTTTGGCTTAACCTTTCTATTATAATATCTAGCGACTCTTTATCGGTAGACCGCCACTGTGAGTTGAGCTTGCTATCGAATTTTAGGTAACTAATCCAAATCCATCCTTTGACAATTCGAATTGCTTGCCTCATCATATCTCTCAATCCGCATCGAAGGTAGCCCAATTTCAACAGGAATCACAGCCTCTGTCCCATAGGCAAGATTGAAAGGAGATTCATCTATCAGGATTCAGGGGGTTGTTCGGTATGCTCATATTACTAAAGCTAATTCTTCTACCCAGAGTTCTTTAGCCTCGTTGAGTCAAATTTTTAAGCCATGAAGGATTATTTGGTTTGTGACTTCCGCTTCTCCATTCGACTGTGGATGACCGATAGATGTTAACTTGTGTGCAATATGATGTGCTGTGCAGAAGTGTTCAAAATTCTAATTGTTGAATTATTGGCCATTGTCGGTTATGATTGTATTCGAAAGTCTGAACCAGTAGATTATGAATTTTTGAATAAAATTTTTCATCTTACTTTTCATAATCTATGCCAAAGGTTTAGCTTTCATCCACTTCGTAAAGTAATCAACAGCGACGACCAAAAATTTTTTTTGTCCGGATGCCGAAGGAAGGACCAAGAATGTCAATTTTCTACCGTGCAAACAGCCATTGAGCTATGATTTGTGTCAGTTGCGTCGCTGGTTGTCATTGGATGTTGGCATACCTTTGACATAGCTCACACCTTCAGATAAATTCAGTTGCGTTCTTCTACATTGTCGGCCAATAATATCCTTACCGAAGAATCTTGTAGCCAAGGGACTTGCCCCCTAAATGGTTCCCACAGATCCCTTCATGGACTTCTCGAAGTACATAGTCGGTATTGGTGGATCTCAGGCACTTTAATAGTGGAAGAAAGAAGGATCGTTTGTAGAGTTGTCTGCCCATCATTATATATTGCGAGGCAGTCCACCTCAAATATTTTGCTTTCGATGGATCGTCGGGTTGGACTTCTTCAATTAGATACTTGACAATTGAATCCATCTAACTTGGCTCATCGTCGACTTGCAAAACTTTTTCCATCTTTTCGATACTCGATGTATTGAGATACTCAATATATGTTCGGCCGAGTCCGGTAGGGGTTGTGATGGCAAGTCGAGAGTGTATGTCAGCCCGAGCATTTTTCGCTCTAGGAACATGCGAGATGTTAAAATATTTAAAGACAAAAATTTGATCTTTCACTTTCTCCAAATATTTTTGTATCTTCGGATCCCGGGCTTCGTATTCACCATTGACTTATCCCGCAATGAGTTGAGAGTCGGTAAACATCTTCAACTCTTCGACGTCGAGTTCTTTGGCAATCTTAAATCCAATAAGAAGAGCTTTATATTTGGCTTGATTATTCAAAGCTTTGAAATTAAAATGGAGTGTATATTCAGTGATCGATCCATCGATATTCATAAGGATAAGTCCAGCTCCGCTTTCGAAGGTGCTCGAGGCTCCATCGACATGTAACACCCAAATCGAATCATGATCGATTTCGATGGCAGCATTTGTTGAGTTACAGATTATTTCTTGATTGGACTTCATGTCTAATATGGTACACTCGACAATAAAATTGGCCAGAACTTGGGCCTTCATCGACGAACGTGAATGATAGTGGATGTTGAATTCACTAAGTTTTACTATCCATTTCGCTATTCTTTCTGAAGTATCCGGTCGGTGTAAGATCGACTTCAGTGGTTGGTCAGTTAGAACATGCACCATGTGGACTTGAAAATAAGGCCAAAGTTATTGCATCAAAATAATCAAGGCATAGATCATTTTCTCAACTTTTGAGTATCGGATTTCGACATTATGAAGCACTTTGCTTGCATAGTATATGGGGTGCTGTGTCCGATTTTCATCTTCTCTGACTAAAATTGAACTAACAGCTTCGTCAGACATAGTTCGATATAAATAAAGTCATTCTCCTTCCACCGACTTTACAAGTAGCGGAGGAGTTGTCATGTATTTTTTTAACTCTTCAAAGAATTATCGACATTCGTCGGTCCGAGAAAAATCTTTAGTTTGCCATAAAGTCTTAAAAAATGAAAGACATCATTCGACAGATTTGGATATGAACCGATTGAGTGCAGCAACTCTTTCGTTGAGTTGTTGCACCTCCTTCTTTGAAGTAGAATGCTTTATGTCGATGATTGCTTTTATCTTTTTGGAATTTACTTTGATTCTTTTATATGAAACAAAAAAATCAAGAAACTTTTTAGCCATCACTTCGAAAGTACATGTGGTTGGATTTAGCTTCATTTGGTGTCATCGGAGTGTGTCGAAAGCTTCTTCTAGGTCTCGGACGTGATCCTGACTTCGATCATTTTTTACAAGCATATCGTCGATACATACTTCCATATTTTGCCCAATTTGTGTCTTGAAAACTTTGTTCACCAATTGTTGATAGGTCGCTCCCGCATTTTTAAGTCCAAATGGCATGACTTTGTAGCAATAAATCCCTTTATTAGTGATGAAAGTGGTATGTTCTTCATCTTCAGGGGCCATTCAGATTTGGTTATATCCTGCGAAAGCATTCATAAAGCTTAGGAGTCGGTGTCCCAACGTCGCGTCAACCAGCTGGTCGATCTTCGGAAGAGGAAAACTATCCTTCGAGCATGCTTCATTCAGATCGATATAATCAATGCAGATGCGCCATTTTTTGTTGGCCTTTTTCACCATGACGACATTCACAAGCCATTCTGGGTAATGAGTCTCTTTGATGAAGTTTGCCGTAAGGAGCTTATCTACCTCTTCGTCGATGACCTTTTGTCGCTCAGGTATGAATGATCGCTTCTTCTATCTCACCGACTTGACGTTTGGATTAATGTTAAGTCGATGGATGATTATTCAAAGATATACCTGGCATGTCGGCCGTTGACCAAGCAAATACGTCAGCATGGCCCTTACCAACTGAACTAGCTGTTCTCACTCCATTACTTGAAGTTGTGATCCAATTTGAATAACTTTGGTCGGGTCATCTTCTTTTAATAGAATTGTGATCAGTTGTTCGGCCTGCTCGCCCCGTTTTTCCTCCTCCTGCTGATCAAGCCTTTCTAACGACAAGGGATCTTCTGGTTTGTTTGTGTTTGTTATGATCGCAAAGCAACGTCGGACAATTTGTTGGTCGCCTCGCATTTCTTCCACTCCAATTTTAGTCAAAAATTGGATCAATAAATGGTACGTCAATACTATCGCCTTGAGAGCATTGAGTCCTGATCTTCCAAGTTTGGCATTGTACGCCGACGGAACTCTAACAACCATAAAAGTTAAAATGACGGTACTTTGTCATGGTTCTATTCCTGTGGTTAATGAAAGATCGAGCTCTCTTTCAATGTCGATAGTATCTCCGGTAAATCTGACTAAGAGAATGGAGACTCTTCAAAGTCATTCGATCGACATCAACATTTGGGAGAAAGTAGAGTAAAATAAAATGTTAGTCGAACTTTTATTATCGACTAGGATCCTCTTTACATCGTAGTTTGCTATCATCGTCGAAACGACGATAGTATCATTATGGAAAGTTTAAATTTTTCTTACATCATCATCCAAAAAAGAAATATATTTATTGAATCATTGTCTTTTAGCCGATTCCTCTTCGGATGTTGCCCCATCAACTCTTGATCGTTCAGACATCATGTTGATCATTCTAGCTGTTGGTCGATTTTGATGGATCTCTTCCGATGGTGGCAGTTGATCGGCACGTGGCTCAGTCGAACGATTAAGCCAGAATTTGGCAAGGAACCCCCATCGGATGAGTGCCTCAATCTCATCTTTGAGCTGAAAACACTGCTCGGTGTCATGACCATAGTCGCGGTGGAATCGACAGTACTTTCTCTTATCCTTGCTTAGATGCTTCATTGGTGGGGGTCGGTGAAGGTATTCTACTCCTTCGATCTCCATCAAGATCTATGCTCGCGGAGTAGATAGGAGAGTATAGTTGTTATACTGACTCTTCAAATGAGTCGGCATCGGGGTCCATCGAGAAGTCGGCGCTTCTTTGTTTGGCATAGGTCAATTAGATCCAGCTGAAGCATCGTTCTTCCATTGCTTCTTTTTCTGATCTTTTTCATTTTGTTAGCACCGATCAGAAGCACCTTCTTCTGCACAAATATATTTATCCGCGCATTCGAGAAGTTTGGCATAAGTTGGAGGAGGGTTTCTATCCAATGAGTAAGTAAACCAAAAATCCCATAGACCCTGTCTCATGGCTGAAATGGCCATTTCCTCGTTGAGATTTCGGACCTTTAGTATAGCGGTGTTAAAACGTGCTACAAAGGTCCGAAGAGTCTCTCCCTCATTCTACTTGATCGAGAAGAGATTATCTAAAGTTCATGGCTTCACTTGACTGGTGCTGAAATGAGCTACAAAGGAGTCTTCGAGCTATTTGAAAGAGTCGATGCTTTCCAACTGAAGCCCAAAGTACCAGGCTCGAGCAGCTTTTCGAAGGGTGGTCGGAAAGCTGATACACATGAGGACGTCGTTCGCCCCTAGATCATCATGAGAGCTTTGTAGCTCTGGAGATGATCAACTGGATCGGTGGAGTCATCGTACGACTCCACTTGAGGCATCTTGAATCGCAATGAGACAGGCACATTCAAGATAGAGAGGAAAAGGGAGGAGTTGTTCGGACTCGGAGACTGTCGGAGGATCCTCCCTTCATATCCTCTTGGATCTGAGCTAGTCGATGATCGATCTCTTTGAACTTTCATTCATAGTCGTTGAGTCATCGCTAGCGAGATGTCCTTAGAGTCGATCCTCTGAAGGAACTAGAGGAGGGAGAAGTCGTCGGGTTGCACGGCCGTTTTCCCTCATACTGACTTCGATGAGAAGATGGGGAGATGGACCATCGTGATCGACGGGCAGTTCCTCATGAACGATGAGGAGATAGAGATTTTATCTGGTGCGGACGTCGAGATGGTTGCTCTGGCAAAGGAGAGATCGAACACGTTGGTGTGCAGCGGCTGTGTCTAGTGGCGCTGCCCGCACCAATGGATCTTTCGTCACCACGAGCGATTATTGTTGAAGATTACGCACCGTCTCCATGAGAATATGGATATGTTGTATTAATACAGCTTGTTGTTGGACTTGTGCATCCGACACGACTGTCGGATGCAAAAAACTATGTTATGCCATTGCTAGCGGCGGAGGGGGAAGCACTTCTCATCGAGATGACTGGCGGAGCTGGTCGAATTGCGAGCATAAGTTTTTGCCATTTTTTGATTTAGTGTGCTTTAGCCCCTATCTGATGCGCCAATCTGTTGCGGCCAATCCACCTGCATCTGCAATCGAATGTCAAAAAATCTGCAAATACAAGTTCATACTGACCGGAGTCGACTCCGGTGGAGATCCTCCGATGCTAAAGTTAATGGATGGACTGGTCGAACATGAAAAATGAAGAGCAAGGTAGCAGGATTTGCTCTTAGAATAATTTGGACTCCCCACAAATGACCACTTTACCTTCCTTTTATAGGCATCGGGGTAGTAACTGCTTAGCACGTAGGTTCCTCTTTTTTCAGTATAGCATGATCGTGGGTTGGTAATTAAATCATCCATTTATTATTGTTGCCTCCTCTTCTCGAGAACGATTTCATAGAATCGATCGGAAATCAAATAAGTTATTTGAGGAGCTCCCATTGGTCAATCGGTAGATTTGGGACTAATCGATTGTTGGTCGGTCGATTTTGTACCGATGGTTCGTCGATCAGCTAAATTTATACCAATCGATTGTCGGTTAACTAACTTTATGTCGATTGACCACCGATGCCAACTGACCGTCAGCAGGATTATTTGAGACCGATTGATCATTGATCGATCGATCAATCGGATATCAGTCGGTCGGTTTGAAATCCGATTGCCATTCATCATGATGACCATCCATCGGATAACCATACATGGATGAGTATCATCTACATTCGAACGTCTTGTAGTATTTATTAAAAAAATATGAGTACCATCGGGTGATATCGAATGTACTTGCACACATTGATCGCATCCATGAAAAATGTTATGAAAAGCCAAGTCAATGTTAATCATACAACGGGTCACCCCCGCTAGATATTATTAAACCGGATCCTCGTCACTTGCTTCAGGTTACAGCTGGGATAAACAGAATCCATTTTGGTCCCACAGAATCTCATTGTAGAAGCCCTGCATCCCGTTAACCCGGGTCTTACATTTTAAAAATGCTAGGCCCAACCCAACCCTATTACTAAACATTTTTTTCCTTGGTGCTTTGTGCTACCAAGTCCTTGCGATGCTAAAAGCTTTCTCCTTGTAGACTTTTAGCACCTGCTGAGAGATATAGGAATAATAGTTGGTCCCAGGATTAGGACGCATAGCATTACTAATTCTATTCTGATTGATGCGTATTAAAATTTGCCAGAAAAATAACAAGAGGTAGCTTTTGTCCACCATACCTCGGATCTGATCTGAATCAGCTTCAAGTCTTATTGAACAGGTCTATTTAGGTCTAGTTGCCGATTCCAATATGACTTGGATGGCAGAATACGTTTCTAACTGATACTAAATCCATAATTCTAGATAAGAGTAGGATATAAGACCTCGCAGATAAATTTTTGTACTCACGTTTCGAAGATAGCTTTGTCCTTTTATTATTTTATATGGTATAACGGTAAACACGTTAGTTCGAGGCTTGATCATTCGAGGGTCAAATACCCTCAAGGATGCAAATTATTTGTGTAAAGTTTACACACCATGCTGAAAAGATATTTGACCTACCAAGCATCCTGATGGCTGCACGAAAGGAATAATTTTTTGCGCACGGAATGAGAACATTGTATCATCTCTTTCTATTGATCCATATAGCTACCACTTCTCAACATAAAATTTTAAAGGATGAAAATATTTTTTTAAAAAAAATTATAATATTTATTTATAAAAATTATAATATTGATTCACAAAAATTATGATATTTTTGTAAAAAATATAACATTTTATTTAAAGATACCATAATTTTAAGAAAAAGTATCATAATATTTTTTTCATATATATTTATTATTTTTTTTTTCATGCCGTATTATGATATTTTTTTCTTAAAAATTATGACATCTATTTACAAAAATTATGATATTTTTGAATAAAATATTATATTTTTTTTGTAAGGATGTCATAATTTTTGTGGAGAACTATCATAATTTTTATAAAAGAATTTCATAATTTTTAAAAAAAATATATTTTTATTATTTAAAATTTTAAATGCTCCGAGCACTAAATACGTATTAGAAAATGATGACTATGTAGCGCAATCAGGTGGAACGATGTAATTTTTCTACACCGTAAATAATGTATAAAAAAATTACTCTGCACCAAAGATATAATTAATTAAAAAATACTTCGCCCATCGTCCACGATTATTGGCTCATGCACGGGGTTGAAAGAAAAAAAAATTTAGATACTATATTATTTTTTTTTCAAGCCCATGCATGAGTCGTAGGTGGTGAGCGCGGAAGCTCACCACCTACCTGAGTAAAAAAAAATTTTAATTAATTTGAGGGTTTTTTCTTCATGTGCTGGACAAAGGCTTGGCCCATTTGTGTAGCAAAAAGGAAAAATGAAATTCATGAACAACATATGGTTCAGCATGCAAGAAAGCGGGTCCATTATTGACTGTGATGTGGTTCACTTTTATGGGGATACAAGTCCGTGCTGACATGGCTACAATGACCCAGATTTCATTCTTAGCGGGGTCCAACACAGATCAATTCTAAAGAATTAGCGCCTGGTTACTTGGCAAGGGGGAAAGCTGCTGACCCTAACCACAATGTCCATTTGCATAACCGTTTGGCAAACCTCGCCACCCTATACATATAGAGTCATTGCGCAACGCGCGCCATGCATGGTGTTTGACACGCATCGAAAGAAAAAAAAAAAAAAAAATTTGAGGTGCCTGCAAGCACCACATGCGGTGCGCACAATTACGGCGGATAAAAAATTTTCCATATATATATCTTAGACTGATAACCATTCTGAAGTAAACAGCACAAATTTTTCATTTTATTGAAATTTGAGTATTGAAAGATGATAATACTAAAAATATAAAAAAATTAGAATAATCCTAAGAACATCAATATTAACATAATTTGGCCGAACTCTACGTTCATACAGGGACGAGAACAAGAAGGAGTTTCCACTATATTAATAGTTTAGAATATAAAAATCTTTCCAGACACCACACTTAGAATACTGCTTTTAATATATATAAGAAAGAAAAAAATCTAAAATTAAATAAGTCTCCAATAGAATCCTTGATGAAATAACTCTAATCCGAGATTAAGTAAATTCCTCCAATCGATGTTCTTCGATCTTCTTTTCTTGATCGAAGCACCTTCCAAGCCTCTCTTCTTCTCTCTCTCTTTTTGGTGATTCATAGCTTTCTATTTTTTTATTCACGATTACATCTACAGTCTCCTCCTTTTAAAGTCAAAAGTTAGAGTCTATTTTGGACTCTTTTCCACATCTCAAAAGATTTCCACGTCACAAGAGAAGTTCCGTGCCATACAAAAAGGTTCCGCATGCTACCTAAGCTCCATGCCGAAAACTTAGCACTGCCCCAAAAAGCCATGCTGCCTCGCCCTTTTTATTTAAAATGGTGGATCCTATATGAGGAGGAACCACACCAACAAATTGTCCCTTCCCCACTCATATGGGGTTCCATCAAGCCTACAATATCCTTGCACTTTATTAGTTTTGTTTCTGAAATTAGCTTTGATAATATATCAGAATTATTTTTTTCAATGCCAACTTTTTTAAGCTTGAACTATTTCATCTCCAATGCATCCTAAATCCAATGATATGTGACATCAATATATTTTATTCTTGAATGAAATACCAACTTCTTACTGAGATGAATAGCACTCTGGCTATCACTGTAGATGATATATACCTTTTGCTTCTTGCCAAGCTTCTCTAGTAAATTCTTTAGCCATAGTACATCTTTACCGACCTCCATTATGGTAATGTATTCCATCTCCGTCGATGACAATGCAACATGTTTTTATAACTTCGATTGCTACGACACCGCTCCTCCTGAGAGTATCATCAGATAATTTGATGTAGATTTTTCTATATCCACATCTCCCGTTATGTCAATATCGATGTAAGCCTGTACCATAGGATCTTCGCTGCCCTAGCATAAGCATGTCAAAGATATCCCTTTAAGGTACATCATTACCCACTTCACTACTTTCCAATACTCCTTCCTGGGGTTTAAAAGAAACTGACTGACCATACCAACCGCATGAGCAATATCAAGCCTAATGCATGATAATTCATCTATTTGTATATTTATTTTAAGTATTTTAGGTAGTTAATGGTGCTAACATCTTCTAAAAATCCTAAGTTCATAAGTAAATTAGACTTTCTTTTAAAATTAAATATTTTTAAAAAATATAAAATTAGAGTATATTTATAAAAAGTAGATATTGAGCTGACTAATCAATCTAAGTATCAAAATAATTTCACATCCATTAGAAGTATAATGATAATGTTTCTTCCTTATTTGGCAGGTAAACTCAAATTGCCGGAGATGTTCAAAACCTTGGAATCATGAAACATAGAAGATTGATAATTAAGTCATTAGAGATACTAAATATTATAATAATTGATGTTATTTTATCAAAATTTAATATTCTCTAGTCTATTTTATAGGTAACAGGAGTTTGGACTCATACAATTCAAATTAGATTCAATATGGCTCGGACACAAGTGAATCAATCAACCAGCTCAAGGATTAATCAAATTCAAGTGTGAACATGACTTACTCATGAAGGAATTAGATGCAAGCTCTCAAGATCCAAGGGTCTAAAAGAAATGCTCCACTCAATGGCTAGAATTGAAGACTCTATCTTACTACAAAATCTTAGAGATATCAAGATCCAAGGGATGAGAAGTAACCTCCTCTTGATCAAAGGCCAAGAAAGGAGGCACCACTTCATAAAAACCCACCCCTTTCACACACTACAAATCCCTTCCACCCCAAAGTTCTTTCCTCATGCCCCAAACTCTTTTTTTTTTTTTGCATGAATCCTTCTCTTAATCAAACACTTCCTTTTTCTCATGCACCTCCATAAAAACTCCATGCTAAAACCCATGCCTTTGGTTTTCTAGATTAAATCTCCACCATTCATGCCACTACAAGGAAAAAGATTTTTCATGATGTTAAAATGCATCGCCAAAAGTCTCGCAGAACGTCGCTATAGTCTTTTCATAATGTTTTTCAAAATATCGTAAAAAACATCGCACTAGCCATGTCGCTAATGGCCAATCATGATGTTCATCCCAAAACATCATAAAGGACGTCAAAAAAGCGATGTATGGCAAAACATCACGGAACGTTGATTGATTGAGCGACATTTTACTAACATCGTGGAACAACGATCTATCGTGATGTTTTCCAAACATCATGAAATGCAAAAGATTGAGCAATGTTTCATTAACATCATGGAACAACGATTTATCACGACGTTTACGAAACGTCGCGGAATAAGGATTTGTCGCGATATTTTTCGAGCATTGTGGAATGTGGAAGATTGCATGATGTTTCACCAACGTTACGAAACGAGGATCTTTCACGATATTTTCCAAACATTGCGGAACGTCAAAAGAATATTTTATGACAACCATATTTTGCTTCATTAATAATTTAATTATAACCTATATAAAATATTATATTTCATAGTATATATTCAAATACCAAGTAAATCATCCATTTTCAATCAACGAATCATTCAACAACCAAAGCATGAACTTATACGCAATTCATAATCAAGATGAATCCATACACAGTTTATAATCCAAAAGTTAAATTATCTTCATCCAAAGAGATGATGTCTCCAACCAAAAGCACCAAGAGACCATGTCTCTACAAAAAAATAAACAAGTGTTCATCTAAGCTATCAATTTGCCTCTAACCAAAAGCAAATAAACTCATTATCCAATTGTCTATAACAAAACAAATAAATTCACAAGTTGACAACCTAAAGTGCAAAAAGCCCCTCTACCATGTATATCCTCAAAACCACATCTTCACGAGTCCTTGAGTCATGGGATCCCTGCCAAAAAGACAAACATAATCAATTAATTGCCTATATATTACAATAATAAAATACATATATTATTCTATTATGCTTACAAAAAAGATTTAGGAACATATTAAAGAAATAACTTAAGTAACTTACATCATAAATCTGGTAAAGAGATATGCTTAGATGCACATAGAGCTTCCAAAATCCTTTGTTGATGCTCCATATGTGCATTTTGAAGCTTCATTTATGCTTTTTAAAGCTCCATCTGCACCTTAATGTCTACAATCTCATTCTTCATCTCTTGATTATGCTTCTGCGACTGTTCCAACTTCTTTTGAAGTCTCTTCTTAGACATTAAAAAAAAACTCTTTTCTTCTAGATGAGGTCCAACTCCCAAACCATAGATATAATCTGGTCTGGTCCCCAAAACTTTATTGCATATCTGGTCTGCTATCATGAGATGGCCAATGGATATAGACGGCTCTAGCACGTGCATCATTTCATTCTAACCAAATTTGAAGAGGATTAATTCTAAAATAAAAACTAAGCTCACTTAAAACAGTAATCATAATTTTATTTTTATGTAGTGTCCTCACCCATTTTGCCTCATACTCGAGGGTTGTCCATCTACCTAGAATGTCACTAAGATCTGGGGTGTAATGAGTATGATGCCATAACATATTTCGATTGCTGTTCAATTCATTCTCACTCTATTTACAAGATAAGTTACTATTGCAAGAAATTTAAATGTCAAATGATATTAATCATAATCAAAGTACGACATCTTACATTCTCATGCCGTATAGGTACAAAAGCTTTTGACCCGATGTTTGCTTGGCACTTGACAAAACTTTTGGACTTTTTGTTATTCTTACATGTTAGCTGAAAAGATAGAAAATTTTATGCCAGTCAATCTAAAATAGATTCTTTAAAGAAGACATTTACATGTAAATATCATACAAGTTATACTAACTTGTGTCCTATCTTGGTCCCAGTAAGTGCAAAGATCTATCCACTCTGCCATACTTACAATACTTGGCTTTGAGTCCTTTCCATGGTTAAGATAATGCATATATAGTCGGTACCTTTGATTTTTTAACTTCAATAAAAGAAGCTTCTTGATATTAGCAAAAACTTTCTCATCCATCCTTAAACCCTTGACATCTAATTTTTGCTGCAAAAAAGTATTAATAGTAGTTAACAAATGTGCATAGAATACAAATGCAACTACAATTGTTTCTACTTACCTCTACTTTATCAAATGCAATCTGCATTTCCTCTGTTAATTTGGTACATCTAGGCTTGACAAGTAAGACATTTCTTGCTATCATACCAAGCTCATTTGATAGCTTGGCGGATTGAACATCATTAGTGGATCATCCTTCTTTCGTTGAGATATTTATCTTCATTTTCTTACCAAGGATCTTATTTATCTTACTTAACCCAATCCTTCTGGTACAACCTCTTTTTCTTCGTCCATCCATGCTCGTAGATCTTACAAGATAAGCAAGCAACAATAAAAATATTAATTTAAAAATATTTAGATGATATTGAATATAAATAGACATATAACGATTCGTACCTATAGAGCTAACATTAGAAGTCAAGTCTATGGTAGGATGTGCATGTTTAACAGGCTCTGGTTCGGTAGGTGGTGTATGGACTAGTGACGACTGAGAGGAAGGTGGTAGAGTAGGAGGTGTGACTTCTGTTGGTGTCAGATCTAGAGAAGTTGATGGAATGTGGGCTGGTAGCGATTAAGAGGAAGGTAGTGGAGCCACGGTGCCATGACTCTAAAAATGCTGCTGATACCTAGATAGAGGGGGTGCAACATCAGTCAAAGATGGAGCTAGAAGTGTGACTTCTACTGGTGTCAGATCCAGAGAAGCTAGTGGAATATAGGTTGGTGGTGATTGAAAAGAAAACGGTGTAGCCATGGTGCCACGACTCTAAAGAAGCAGTTGGTACCTTGACCATAACTATGACGGTAAGACCATTCCTTGGATTAATGGCTGCTAAGTGGAATACGTTGTATCATAGATACTACTGAGATTCTTGAGGGTACTTTTCTTTTTTTTTTTAGACAATCCCGATGCCATGAGAATACCTGCAATATATAGTCAAATAAAATTAATTAATGTCAAGATTTTAAACTAAATCAACTAAGGTCAACTTTAAGAAACCTTATTTTTTTTATAAGGGAGCTAACCTATATAATAGAATAAAAAAAAAGTTTATAAATCATTATCATGATCATTGTCATCATCATTCTATTGATCATCATCTTCGGTGCAATATTCTGCCAAGGTATCATTTTCATTCTCACTATCTTTTGTTGCTAACTCTTCTACTTCATGATGCAAACCTTGCATTATATTCAACAAAGTGTGATCTACTACATTAGGTTTGACATCATCTCTATCTAATAACTTTATGTGACATTCCTCAATATCTACAGGAGTTATTTCAAGACCCTCTTTATCATCAGAATCTTCTTCTATGGTTACACCAATAGGGATGTCATACACATGTCTATGCTAACATTCTTGCACAACACGCTAGTTTTATCCCAATTTCATGTCTTATAAATAATAAACTTACTTTGCTTGGTTTACAAGAATAAATGGATCATTCTTGTATCATAATCTAATTATATTTATGCTTTGCATGTTTTCATCGATCCTAACATTAGCGTTCCTAGATCCAAGATCATACCACTTGCACTTAAAAAGAACAACACTTTTATCCTTGACATAATTCAATTGAATAATATCTATTAATATCCCAAAAAAATGATGATATCATCTCCATGGTTTCCTTTTATTGTAATACCACTATTTTGTGATTTTCTGCAGGAATCACGAACTTCAGTGTAGAATCGCACGTCGTTTGCAATACATCTCGAGTACTTTTGAACCAAAATGTGAGGTCCACATGCTAATGCATATAATGACTCGGTTACACTTTCTTTGCCCGGTCTGTACAATGTTGCCATCTACCATTATATAAAATAATTTATATTACTTGAATATATAAGAATATAATATGTATGTACACAAACAATATCATAGAATTTGTATTCTCACCCGATGCTTTATCCACAAAGAAATTATTCTCTGTGTTTGATCTCAATATCTAATGAACTTTGCTCCATCAGCTCAATCTTATGCTCTCTAACAAAGAGGTATAGTTTACTACCGCATCTCTATATCAAATGTTTAATAATAAAATTTAGGTGGTAAAAACTTACTCAAAATAAGGCTCCATCTCTTCACAATTGGTAAGCACATACCAATAAGCCATATCTTGCTCTTCTTTGGATAGAGAAATAAATTGACTTGCTCCAAATATCCTAACTTATTGGAAAAATACTATTATGTCATCGTCATCGGCTTTATCATTATTTTGCTCATCCACATTAAAGTGGGTCTCGATACCTCGAAGGTATATAGAACAAAATATCAAGCATTCTTTGACTACATACATCTCAGCAATAGACCCTTTTAGGCGAGCTTTATTTCAAACAAATCTCTTTAGAGAGCCAAAGAACCTAAATTCAGAATTTAGAATAATTATACAACATAAATAATTATCTAAATTCAAAATTCAGAATCTAAAAGAAGTTACTATGATATCTCTCGATTGGATACATCCATCAATATGCCATTGGTCCACCTAGCAAGACTTCATTTGGCAAATGAATAGCCAAATATACCATTACATCAAAGAAAGCTGGCGAAAAAATTATTTCAAGTTTGCACAATATCAAGGATATGTCTATACACATTTTCTCGATGTCATCCACAATCAAAGTTTGATGACATATTCGATGGAAGAAGTCGCCCAAGTCCATCAATGCAGCTGTCACATCCTTCTTCAAGATTCCATGCGTAACTATAGGAAGAATGCTTTGCAGGAGAATATGACAATCATGAATTTTTAGTCCCATAATCTTTTTTTTCTCAATATTAACACATCGAGATATATTAGATGCATACCTATCCAAAAACTTTATCCTTTTAAGAAACTCACAGAAACTCTTCTTTTCAGTATTCGATATCATATAGCACGTAGGAGGAATTATGTAGGATCCATCATTTCTCTTCACTAAGTGTAATTTCTTTCAGAATTTTATGTCTTCCAAGTCGAGTCTAGCCTTGATAGTATCCTTGGTTTTACCTTCAAGATTTAACAAGGTACCAAGGATATTATCACAAATATTCTTTTCAATATACATGACATCAAGATTATGCCTCAATCTCAACTTACACCAATATGACAACTCAAAAAGAATATTTTTTTTTGTCCAATTCAACTTTTCTGCTAATCTTGATCTCTTTTTATTATTAGGATGCTTTCCATAGTCTATGTTCTTCAAATGGGATAGTTGTTTCATCACATCATCTCCATTTGGCAAGACAAGTGGGGGTTGATAGCCCACCTTGCCATCAATTGTTTTGTGCTTCCTCCATGCATGGTCATGAGGAAGAAAAAATCGATGGCTCAAGTAACCAATCTTGCTTCTCAATTTACGAGAAGGGATATATTTATTATAAATAGGACATGCTATATACCCTTTAGTGATCCATCTAGAAATATTATCATAGGCTGAAAAATTATTAATAGTTAACAATAGAACTACATGCATTCGAAAACTTCGACCGTATGAAGCATCGAAAATATCAATACCCTTATCCCATAACTCATTCAACTTATCTATTAATGACTTCAAGTAGACATCAATGTCTATACTCGGTGCTTTCGGATCCGAAATAAATAGCAGTGACAGCATAAAGAATGACTCATCCATGCACATTCAAGGAATTAAATTATATGCCAAAAGAACAATAGGACACATACTATAGAAATTAGACATGTTACCAAATGGATTGAATCCATCTGTTGCTAGGCCAAGCCTCATATTGCGGGGTTCTCTAGCAAACTTTGGATACTGTTCATCAGAGCTCTTTCAAGCTTCACCATCAGATGGATGAATCATGATGTTACTTTCACTTTTAGGCCTATCTTTATGCCATCTCATTTTTTTAGCCATTTTTCTCGACATGAATAATCATTGTAGTCTAAACTTTAAAAAAAATACCGTAACACTTTATAAGGGATCTTCTTATCCTTACCATCATTAATCATCTATCTCGATGTTTCACACTTCGGACAACTATCATAGTTTTCATGCTCTTTCCAAAAAAGAGCGCATTCGCATTTACATGCATGTATTGGCACATAACCCAAGCCCAAGTTTCATAGAAAGCGATTTACTGTATAATAAGACTTTGGTAAGGATGACCATTAGGCAAGACATCTCTTAGCAATGACAATAGCATATCAAAAGACTTGTTACTCCATTTGTTGTATACTTTCAAATGGAACAACTTTATAATAAATGATAATTTTGAAAATTTTGTACATCTTGGATACAACTCTTCGATGGCTTCCATCAATAAATCATTAAAGGCATCGGTACAAGAACGGCTAGCACTTATAGAAGTTTCTAAGTTTTTCTCAATAGAACAATTGTTAATGAAACTACTGACGTCACATAGCAGGCCTCTTATTCCATCATCATCATCATCCTCATTTGAGTCATTGCCTAATTCGTCACTTTTTGTATCTACAAATGAAGATCTATCTCGATTATCGGAGAATTAAAATCCTACTTGTTCACCATAAAATATCCATCGAGTGTACGATTGATTCATGCCAAATCTCAGTAGATGATCGAAGACATTCTCTTGAGGCTCCAAATAAATATTCAAGCAATGTAAATAAGAACACCGAATTTTGCAATCTTTGTCCTTATTTTAAGCCACAAAAATCATAAATATATATCAAGATCCAAGGGATGAGAAGCAACCTCCTCTTGATCAAAGGCTAAGAAAGGAGTGCCACTTCATGAAAACCCACCCCTTTCTCATGCTACAAATCTCATCCACCCCAAAGTTCTTTCCTTATGCCCGAAACTCATTTTTTTTGCGTGAATCCTTCTCTTAATTGAACACTTCCTTTTCCTCACGTGCCTCCATAAAAACTCCTTGCCAAAATCCATACCCTTGATTTTCTAGATTAAATCTTCACCCTTCATGCTAAAGAACCCTCATATAGTCTCCTCAAAATCCTAGCCTCATCCACTCTGATGCTCGTTGTTACAACACTAAAGATAAAATTAAACTGATCTTACTATTGGTTAGAATAGCAATAAGTCAAGTATCGATTGTCTTAAAAATTATAGGCTAAGTTACTTCAATTTTAATTAAAAATAAAATTTTAGATTAAACTTTAAGATAAAAATTTTAGAAAGTAGATTAAATAAAATTACAAATCTAGCAAATTAAAATAAGAGAAAGCAAGTTATTTTTAATCGAAGGTTTAAGAATCAGTTGAAGATATTCTAATAATTTTTTTAATATAATAATTTAAATTTTAAAAACTTAATTATGATTATAACTTATTTTCTTAGAGCATGAATCATATCTCTTGATCATGATCCATCTCTATAGAATTATAAGTTATTTAATACTTAATTTCTAAAAATTTAGAATATGACTTTCAATGATTTTTCTCTAACATAAACTATTAAATTATGTATGGATTGTATCTCTCGATCACAATCCATCCCAATAAATATAGACTATTTAAATCTTAATCAATAGCAAGCATGTTAACACAAAGACAAGATCTCATGCATAAAAAATAAAATTTTATTTAAAATTGAGTAAGAGAACATGTTATTCATTATATAAAAAAAATCACAAAAGATGAAGAAAAAATTACAACCCATGCTAGAAGACTTCTTCTACTTTCCCAGAACTTAATCCCTTAGCTACGCATGCTTGAGAATTGCTTCAACTTGAATCTTGGCATAGAGGTTTTGTGAAGGAAGGTAGGATGGAAGGAGAAGGGAATGGCTTGATGATGGAGGAGAGGAGGGGAGAAGGGAGATTGCGGCTTGATGGAGGAAAGGAGGTGACTGGAGAAGAAGCCTGCAGAATAGAGGCTTATTTATAGATGGAGGGGACATGGAAGAGTCCTATTTGCATCAAGTACTAGAGTTTCTCCCTAACTCTATAATCAAACATCCAAATCAACCAAAAATCCATCATTTAGCGTCTAATCAAAGTTCCAAATCATGCTGGCCATCCGATCACTTCATCTAGAGTTTATAGGATGTCGGATCGCGCAGAGGGCTGCTGGAAGAGTTTAGATCAGCTCGACTTCTTTTTTCAACCATTGGATCGTGCAAGGGAGTGATTCCAGCCGCTTGATCATGCTAAAGGAGTGGACCACCACCGCTTGATATGGGATAGATCTTTCCTAGCCGTCCGATCCCATGTGCAACACTCTATCAGCTATTCGATGGCACAAATCGTCCACTCACCCTCCTACGCTGTGTGAAGACTAGACTTCTATGTGCATGGATCGCGCATGGACCAATCAGTTGGTCCACGCTGAACTGAATGCAATTTGGGCTTGATTTATGGACCGGTTTGGGTTGATTTTGGACACATTTGAATATGAAATCAGCTTGGATTTGGGCCATCTTTGGGTCTTCATTCAAGATACGTTTTGAGTCTGATTTGCTTTCAATTTGAGTTCTTTTAAACTATGAATCGGGCTCTTTGCATTGATGATCATTTTTCCTACAGTATACAAGAAAATATCAATTCTTAAAAAATAAAGATTAATTAATATATATTTTAATGCTTCTTATTTATATATTTATGGTATTTATCACACCCCCTACCTTAAGTTTTACATGTCCATAAGTAAAAGAGAAAATTAGAAGTATGTATCGATTTGTTATGATGTAAAAAAATTTTCAAGTCATCTTAAGTAGTTGATACTGGGTTAGAAAATTAAGAGATATATCATTGGACTATTAATTCTATCCCAAATAGTAGTTAAGTAGAGAATATAAAATTTTAGAGCTTTTTCTTGACCAACTTTGCACTTTTATTCTTTAAATTTTCTATCTTTAGTAATAGGCTAGAGTATGAGTATTTATTTTTTAAAAAATATATATATTATAGTCAGTGTAATATTTTAATCTCTTTAGCTTCTATCTGTTCCTTGCAATGAGCTTTGAACTAATAACTTCCAAACTAATTGACTTTAGAACATTAGATGTAGAACACCCTTCGGACTTACTGACTCAAGTCGAATAGGCTACGAGTTAAAATTGACTGTACAACAAACTTTTTTACCTTGTCCATTTTTTGACATGAATATCATTACTTACTTAGGTAACGAAATCTGGTTACTTAGTGAAAAACTAATATTTAGAACTTATTCTTTATTTATTTCTTCTCTCTTTTTTTTTAAGAGAATATTGATATTTTTCACTTATACCAATACAAAGTATATTTTTTATTGATATAAGTTAGAAGAAGATTTTGAAACTACTCAAAAATTTATTCTGTTCGAGATCTGATCATTTATCGATAATTGGATTCTTGCTATTTCAAAAATTCTTTAGATCATTAATCAATCATAGATTTAAATATTTAATTAACTTTAAATCAGAATAAAATTAGATATATAAGACTAATTGTTATCATATTTGAGGACTTAATTATTTTATTTACCCTCCCCCCAACTTAATTTTCATTATCCTCCATGGAGTAGAGAAATAGTGTGATAGGTAAAAAGAAGAAAAAAGAAATGAGTTCAACTAAGCATAATATGATTTTAGTTTAGCCTGGATCTTGAAGATAGTAGACATAGTTCTCCCTCCAACTTGACTTCGATAATATCCAATAGAGCAACTAAAGTAGAACCTAAATAAACTAAAAAAAATAAAATAAAGTGCAAAGAGATTCTAGGTTGCCTTCTAGAAGTGCTAGGTTTAACGTCTTTAGCCAGACTTGACAATAAGTCAATCGAAATAGGTAGGTTCAAGAGAACCATCGCTTCTTCATTAAGTTTGATGGGTAATTCTAGGAATAGTTTCAGTCGTTGTCCATTAACTTTAAAAGTAGCATCATTACTTAAGTTTTTAATTTCTATAGCCTCATGTGAGAAGACTTTCTTGACTATATATGGTCTAGTCCATCTAGATCTTAGTTTTTCTGAAAATAGGTGTAGCTTAGAATTATATTAAAAAAAAATTTGTTCAGGTGTAAAAGATTTTTTATTAATTACTTGGTTATGGAAAGCTTTAATTCTTTCTTTATAAATTTTAGCATTTTCATATGCTTCATTCCTAATTTTCTCAAGTTCGTTTATTTGTAATTTTCTCTAACCTTCGACTGCATCCAAGTCTATGTTCAATTATTTTATGACCTAATCGTTATGTTCCAATTCTAGTGGTAAGTGACATGCCTTATCAAACACAAGCCTATTCAGAGACATTTCTAAGTTGGTCTTGAAAGTTATACGATATATCCACAGTGCATCTATTACTTTCAACAATCAATCTTTCCTATTGGTGCTTACAGTCTTCTCTAGGATGAGTTTGATTTGTCAATTAAAAATCTCAACTTGCCCACTCGTCTATGGGTGATAGGATATGGCCAGCTTGTGGGTGATAATATACTTCTTCATCAGTGATGCGAATGATCGGTTGTAAAAGTATGTTTCATGATCATTGATAATAGCTCTAGGGATACCAAACCGGAAGAGGATGTTTTGTTTAAGAAATTTAACAATAATCTTGCTGTCATTAGTTTTGCATGGCACTACCTCTGCCCACTTAGAAATAAAATCTACAGCTACCAAGATGTACTCATTCCCAATAGATTTTGGAAATGGTCCCATGAAGTCTATTCCTCATACGTCAAAAATTTCTATAATTAAAATTGGATTCATAGACATCATATCTTTCTTGATGATCTATCTTATTTATTGGCACCTAACATAACTTTTATAGTATTTATGGGCATCTCTAAATAGGTTAGGCCAATAGAATCCATATTGGAGCATTTTAGCTGTTGTCTTTTTAGCTCCAAAATGACAACCATAAGCTTGGTCATAGCAAAAGAATAAAATGCTCCTAACTTCATGATCTAGAATATATCTTCTTATGATTTGATCAGGATATTATTTAAATAAATATGGATCATCCCAAATAAAGTACTTTATTTAGAAGAAAATTTTATTCTTATCCTAAGTGGTCCAGTGCATGAGAATTTGGCCAGTGGCTAGAAAATTTACTTTATCAACATACCATGGTTCTGAGATTATTAACATCAATTGTTCATCAAGAAAGAACAAATTAACAGATGTTTCTTTAGTTGATACATCATTTAAATGAGAAAGGTGATCAGCCACTATATTTTCAGTATCTTTTTTATCTCTGATCTCAAGGTCAAATTCTTATAATACCAAGATCCATCTAATTAAGCATGCCTTAGCATCCTTTTTTTATAGAAAGTGCCTAATTGTTGAGTGATCTATGTAGATGATTGCATGAGATCCCACCAACTAGGATCTAAATTTTTCTAGCACAAATACTATAGCTAAAAATTTTTTTCAGTCGTTGAGTAATTAAGTTGTGCTTCATTTAATGTCTTACTTGTATAATAGATTACTCATGATAAACTATCAATTTTTTAACCTAGGATAGCTCCTATGGCATGATTGGATGTATCACACATAAACTCAAAAGGTTGAGTCCAAATAGGAGGATGAACAATTGGGGCAGTAGTTAATTCTTTTTTAAAATTTTTAAAAGACTTGAGATATTCAAGTATGAAGTCAAATTTGATATCTTTGGCTAATAAGTTAATTAATAGTCAAGCCACTTTACTAAAATTTTTGATAAATCTTCTATAAAAATTAGCATGTCCAAGAAAATAGCGAATTTCTTTTATTGATTTTGGTGATGAAAGGTTTTCAATTAAATCCATCTTGGTTTTACCCACTTTGATGCCTCTTTTTGAAATTACATGATTAAGGACTATACCTTCCTTAACCATAAATTGATATTTTTTCTAATTCAAAATAAGGTGCTTCTCCTTACATTTTCCTAAAACTAATTTAAGGTGATGCAGACAATCAATGAAGGTGGATCCAAAGATGAAAAAGTCATCCATAAAAATCTCTAAGAATCGTTTAACCATATCTAAGAAAATGCTAGTCATGCACCTTTGAAAAGTAACTGGTATATTATATAACCCAAATGACATGCATCTATAGGCAAAGGTTCCAAATGGATAGATAAAGATCTTCTTTTCTTGATCCTCAGGGACTATAGAAATCTAGTTGCAGCCAAAGTATCCATCCAGAAAATAGTAAAAGTCATGTACTGCTAATCATTCTAACATTTAGTCTATGAAGGACAGAGAAAAATGATCCTTTCATGTGGCCACATTTAATTTTCTATAATTGATGTAGATCCTCCATCCAGTTTGAACTCTAATTGAGACCGGTTCATTATTATCATTCTCAACTATAGTACTCCTAACTTCTTGGGTGCCACTTATATTGGACTTATCCATGAACTATCTGAGATTGCATATATTATTCGATTGTCAAGGAGTTTTATTATTTTCTTTTTCACAACTTCTTTCATGGCTAGGTTAAGTCTCCTTTGGGGATCTCTTTTTGACTTAGCTTTCTCTAATGAGTGAATTCTATGCTGAATAATCAAAGAGCTAATCTTTTTTATATCAGCCATGATCCATCCTAATGCTTCTTTATTTTTCTTAAGAATAGTCAATAATTCTTCCTCTTGTATAGGGTCTAGGTCCATTGAAATAAATACTGGCAAGATTTCTGAAGGACCTAGATATGTGTATTTCAAGTGCTTGGAGAGTGATTTTAATTCTAACTTGGATATTTTCTCTACTAATGGTCCGGACAATGGATCGACTGGAGGCTCTCATATAAGTTTCATACTGACTATAGCTACTTCATTGACCTCCTCAAATTTTTCATAATTTTGGTTTGTCCATAGTTCCATGTCAAATTCTTCATCACTAAGGTCAATGGGCTCATAAACATTATTCTATATCCAGTTCAACTCACTTACTTGGTTTGTTTTGGTCAGATTAAAAATGTTTAGATCTATAGATATATTACCAAAGGAGAATTTTGTTAGGCTGTTTCGATTGTTGATTTGAGCATTGAATGTGGCTAGAAATGGTCTACCTAGTATGACTAAGATGTGGCTATTTAGGTTTGTTACATATTTAGTTTCTAAAATCATGAAGTCGACTGGGTAGATAAATTCACTGATCTTAATCACATCCTTTGCTATTCTTCTTGAAACTTTCAAAGACTGATTTGCTAATTGTAAGGTCATTCCCGCAAGCTTTAATTATCCTAACTATAACTTTTCATAAATTGAATATGGTAGTATGTTGACACTCGCCCCTACGTCTAATAGAGCCTTATCAATAAAGATTTTTCCTACAATGCATAAAATGGTGGGAGACCCTGGATCTTTATATTTCACTGGCATATAACTTGATAGGTATGAACTCACACTGGCTGTCAGGAAGACTCTCTTAGTTATATTGATGCTTTTTTTTCTAGTACATAAGTTCTTAATGAATTTAGCATATGTTGAGATCTGTTAGATCATATCTAATAACGGAATATTTACTTTGACCTGCTTAAAGACCTCCAAGATTTTATCTAATTAGGCTAAGTTTCAGTTGGACCTAAGTCTATTGAGGAATGGTACTACACCTTAGGCATTAGTCTAACTAATTCTGGTGAGGGCTCTACTAACGAGTTAGGTATTGCATTAAGTTCTAATGCCTTAGGTTCATCATACTGGCCTTGATCAGATAATCGTTCAGATAGTAGGTCTTCTATCTCTTCAAGTGCTTCAGGTGTGCCCACATGGTTATCTATTTATCTTTCAGATCTCAATATATGAAAAGCATTTAATTGATTGATCTAGGCTTCTTACTATGGTTTTTGATTGTTCTAGATCCTGGGGTTAGTCTCGAACTGACTCGGTAATTTATTCTTTTCTCTCTCACTAATGGCAGTGGCTAATTGATCTAATTGCATTTCTAAATGGGTTATTGTATGTACGTTTGCTATTAGAATTTGACTCATGATTTGCATGAGATTATCCGAGGTTTTCATAAAATTATTGAAGGTAGTTGTGCTATCAGAATTTGATTTTGCCATAATTTCTAGGTTTTTTTCTAGAGAATTTAATTTTTTTCATTATTGTTGAAGCCTGGTGGGTTGTTTATCATAAGGTTATTCTTTGGGTTTAACTAGTTGAAGCTAAAATCGTCTATATTTGGATCTTGTGACTATTAAAAATTAGGATGTTTTCTCCATCCTGGATTATATGTGGATATATAGGGGTTATTTATTGATCTTTGATATGCTGCATTGACTTGTGAAAACTCATTTTTTGTTGGATTTACCAGGAAAGGACATTGCTCTAGGACATGATCTAGTGCACTGCATCCATTACATATGGGTGGAGACATTTGATTTATGTTAGCTGGTCTCTAGAATTCTAAGGCCTCTAACCTTCATGTTAAAGCAGTAATTTTGGATGCCTCTGCAACTAGAAATGTTGGAACTTGATGTATACCACCTCTTGTTGGCATAGATTTTTTAGTTAACTCCCACTGCAGACTCTTTTCTGCTTGGTCCTCTAAAAATTATCTGACCTAATTAGATTTCTTGTATATAAATTAGCCCTGGTACATTGACTTTAGCATAGTTCTAGAACATAGGTCCAGACCTTCATAAATGATTTGACATAATTTTCATGTTTCTATTCCGTGATATGGATATTAACTCAAAAGATTCTTAAATCGATCCAGATACTTTTAGAAAGACTCTCCCTCTAACTGATAAAATTGATTTATTTCATTTCTTAACTTGGCTATTCTATGATGTAGAAAGAACTTCCTCCAGAATACTTTAACAAAGCCATCCAATATTATGATCGAGTGGTTGAGCAGACTATATAACCACTTTTTAGCACTATCCTTGAGGGCAAAATTTATTAGCCTAAGTTTAATATGCATCCTCAATAAGCTGTTGAAATTGTATTATTATGCATACTCTCTCAAATTCCCTCATAAAGATATATGCATCCTCGGTTCTAGTAAATTTAGGAAGCATGTTTATGATCTGGGGTTTAATTTCAAAATTTGGATTAGTCTATGGCAGTTGGATACATGAAGATTGAACTAATCCAATCGGATAACACAAGTCCTTCAGGACTTATGGTTGATCGATTTCACTCATGGTGTCCTTAGGGTCTACTGGACTGGATGTAGGGTTTAACTTGATTCTAACCAATCGTTCAAATACTCTTCCATGAAGAGAGTTGAGAAGTTTCAGCTTTTTTTTTATGAGGAAAAAAAAGAAAGAAGAAAGAGTTCTAAAGATAAAAATCTAGAGTCTTAAATCTAGGAAGGATAGATGAGAGGAGTTTTAGTGAGGTTTGATGTTAGTCAGCAATCAAGTTAGGCAATCAATCCTGGCTAAGAGTCATCCTAGATCTAGATTGCTTATAACTGTCAAGGTCATTGATAGATCACAATGTTATTGTTAATTCATCATGTTTATCAGTTTAATTCTGACTTTTTAAAAATAATTAAAATTATGTAGAGAATAGTAAGTCAGGTCAATTCTACAAAGAAGATAGTATTTTAGATTTAAAATCTTTAATTTTTATTTTAAAAATATATATATATTTGAGAAAAAAATTAAAGTCAAAAAATAAAAATTAAAATTGCATAAAAATAAATTTTGATACTAAGATCTACTATTTAGATCTTAGCATCTACATATAATAAAAATAAATTTATAATAAAAATAAAAAATAAAAATTTAAAAAAATATATAAAAATAAATTATATATTAAATTAAAATTTAGAATTTAAATACAAGAAATTTAAAGAAGCAGGAAAATGAATAAAAACTATAACAAAGGATTGAAGTTGATTGGTGCAACTTCATTGGAAAGATGGTTGATGACCTCTCCTTCTTCATTCAAACTCCTTAAAGTATGTTGGGCTTACTCTTCTTCTTCCTCTTTAGATCTAATATTGATCTTAGATTGGTGTAGGCTTGAAGTTGGCATAGGAGACAAGCTCTTTTTCTCAACATCCCTGGTCTTTAAGTAGCCTTCAACCAAAGCCTGGCTTTCATCCTGTACCACCATATCTCTCGGATCAAAGATACATTTTCTTGAGGCCTGGAGTCCTTAAAAAAGAGCTAAGGAGGTGTATGGAGGAAGAATTCACATGAAAAGAAGATTAGGAGAAATGAGTCAAGTAGGGCTAAAACTCATGAATACAAAATCGTAGATCTTGCTAGCCATCGGATGGAGATCAAATGGTCTGAAATTGCCCAAAAAAGTCTCATTAATAGCTTAAATCCTATCAGATTTGGTGCAGGCCATTGGATCATATGATCAGGCAAATCTGGGCTACTGGATTGTGCAAAAGAAGGGCCTGGGCTATTTTTCTGAGACTGGTATCCATCCCCTACATTCGATCACAAAAAGGAGAGCTCCAGCCATTCGATCGAGTATTTAGAATGATTTTGGCCATTGATCTAAGTGTTGAACGCACTGTTAGTCGTCCGATAGTGCAAAGAAAACCACCCCCATGTGAAAATAGCATTCTTTATATTTTACTTTTCAAAAAAAACTTTTATTTCTTTAAAATGCCGCATACGTCCCATAAGAATTCCTCAAATAGTATCTTCATTTTTTGTGATGCCGTTTGCATCCTATATTTATTTTATATCTATTTTGAGTCTAATTTGTTTCCAATTTGAACCCTCTTAATCTACGAATTACATTTTTTGCATTGACAATCATTTTTTCTATAAAAAATTTTTAAAAATATTAATTCTTAAAAATAAGATAAATTAGTTTATAAATTAATATTTTTATTGATATTTTTGTGATACTTATCAGTCACCTTCAAGCTTTCTAAGTAAAAGATCAGCCAATTAATTGGCCAGATAAGTATAAGGTTAGTAGGGGTCCTCTCGTTGCTTTTCTTAGATATCAATTAAATTGGCTAGGTAAGCTAATGAAATCATTTAAATAACCACCTTCCTTCGAGATGTGATTTCTGAATTACTTTTCTTAGACACCAGTCAAACTAACCCTAATCCGATCCAACTCTTAAGATTTCTTATTCTAGTGAGCTCGAGTTCCTAAGGTCAATATTTAATTAATTTTAAAAATTAAAATTAAATTATATAGATGCAAAAAAGTGATTTGTGGACTAAGAAAGGATGATCAAATCTCTATCTTATCTTAGCTTATAGGTTGTGTCTTAAAGTATTTTATGAGTATGGAATGCAAACAAAGCAAGATGTCCAATTACAAGTAAAAAAATTTTAAATTTTAATTTGTTACTCTATATTAGTTAAGTATTATGATGTGTTAGTGTCCTTTCTTTTTTTTTTTTTTGAATTTGTATTCAGAAAAATAAAGAAAAGAAGGTTTGAATTAATTTCAAATATTAAAAGTCAACTAGATATAAAAGGCAGAAATTTAAATAGTATAAAATAAGAAATTAATCAACTAGAAAAATAAGATAATAAATAAAAATATATTTTTTAAAAAAAATTTAAAAATTAAAATAATCATGCTATAATCTCCGACAACAACATCAAAAATTTGATGCTCGTCGTTACAGCACCAAAGATAAAATTAAATCAATCTTACTATTGTTTAGAACAGAAGTGAGTCATGTATTGATTTTCTTAAGGATAGTAGGCTAAGTTATTATAATTTTAATTAAAAATAAAATTTTAGATTAAAATTTAAGATAGAAATTTTATCAAGTAGATTAAAGAAAATTAATTTAGATGTAGCAAATTAAAATAAAAGAAAGCAAGTTATTTTTAACTAGGGGTTTAAGAATCAGTTGGATTTTTTAATCCATCTTTAGTATTTTAATACAAGAATTTAAATTTTAGAAACTTAGTTATGACTATAACTTATTTTCTTAAAGTATGAATCATATCTTTTAATTACAATCCATTCTTATAGAATCATAAATTATTCAATACTTAATTTCTAAAAATTTAGAACATGACTTTCAATAATTTTTCTCTAATATAAACTATTAAATTGAGTATAGATTGTATCTTTCGATCACAATCCATCCCAATAAATATAGTCTATTTAGATCTTAATCAATAGCAAGCATATTAACACAGACAAGATCTCATGCATAAAAAATAAAATTTTATTTAAAACTGAGTAAAAGAACATATTATTCATTGTATAAAAATATTATAAAAGATAAAAAGAAGAAAATTATAATCCATGCTAGAAGACTTCTTCTACTTCTCCAAAACTCAGCCATTTAGTCGTACATGCTTGAGGATTGCTTCAACTTGAATCTTGGCATAGAGATTTTGTGAAGGAAGGTAGGATTTATGGAAGGAGAAGGGAACGGTTTGATGATGGAGCAGAGGAGGGGAGAAGGGAGACTGCGGCTTGATGGAGGAAAGGAGGTGACTGGAGAAGAAGCCTTTGGAATAGAGGCTTATTTATAGATGGAGCGGACGTGGAAGAGTCCTATTTGCATCAGGTACTAGAGTTTCTTCCTAACTTTGCAATCAGACATCAAAATCAACTGAAAATCCACCATTTAGCACCTAATCAAAGCTCCAAATCATGCTGGTCATCCAATCACTTCATCTAGAGTTTATAGGCTGTCGGATCATGCAAAGGGCTGCTGGAAGAGTTTAGATCAGACCGACTTATTTTCCCAACCATTGGATCATGCAAGGGAGTGATTCCAGCTGCTTGATCGTGCTAAAGGAGTGGACCATCACTGCTTGATATGGGATGGACCTTTCTTGACCGTTCGATCCCATGCGCAACACCCTATCAGCCATCTAATAGTGCAAATCGCCCACTCACCCTCCTGCACTGCATGAAGACCGAACTCCTGTGCACGTGGACCATGCATGGACTGACTGACTAGTCCATGCTAAACTAAATGCCATTTGGGCTTGATTTGTGGGCTAGTTTGGGTTGATTTTGGACCCAATTTGAATATGAATTCGGCTTGGACTTAGGCCATCTTTGGGTCTCCATTAGGGATCCATTTTGAGTCTGATTTGCTCTCAATTTGAGTCCTTTTAACTTGTGAATCGAGCTCTTTGCATTGGCAATCATCTTTCCTGCAATACAGAAGAAAGCAATAATTTTTAAAAAATAAAAATTAATTAATATATATTTTGATGCTTTTTATTGATATATTTATGATACTTATCACACTCCTAGCTCTATTTAAAGGACTCCAGGCCACAAGAAATCAAGATCAAAGAGAGGGGGTGGCGAAGAGAGAGCGGGTGGTGATCATTGCTTGGGTTTTGGGTTGGCTTCTAAGAAAGAGAAGCTTAGAAGAGAGTTATATTTCCTGTGCTATCTCCATCAAGCCTACTCCATCTTCAAGATCAGATCTAAAAAGGAAGAAGAAGAAGCTCAACATGCTCCGAGAAGTTTGAAGGAAGAAGGAGAGATCATCAACCATCTTCCCAACAAGACTGCATAAATCAACTTCAAAATCTTTGTTACAGTTTTTCTTACTTTCTTATTCTTTTAAATTTCTTGTAATTGAATTCTGAATTTAATTAATATAAAAATTATTTTCATGCTCTTTAAATTTATGTTCTTTACTTTTATTGCAAGTAGAAGCTAAGATCTAGATAGTAGATCTTGGTATCAAGTTTTCTTTAAGCACTTTTGATTTCTGTTTTTCAATTTTTATTACTTCTTCAAATCTTTCTTTTTCTTTTAAATCAAAGCTATCAAATCTTTAAAAATATTGTCTTGTCTGTATAATCAACCCGACTCACTACTTTCCATATATTTTTAATTAATTTTAAAAGTCGGATTTAAACTGATAATTATGATATCCTAACGACAACATCATGCAGTAATATCAATGTATACCATAGCATACATAAGACTTCCTATGGTAGAGGCATAGAGAATATTACCCATCTCCACTTGATCCTTCTCACTCTTTGAGCTTTGCTCTTTAGTCAACTTAAAGTATCCTACAAGCGGATTCACCACCAGCTTCACTCGACTCATGTTGAATCAATCCAACACCTTCTCAACATCGACCACCTGTGACAACCACAGCTTCCTAGATCTTTTATATCGGGTAATTCTCATCTCCAAGATCATTTTGGTCTACTCTAAGTCTTTCATCATAAATACCTGACCCCACATCACCTTCAGGTTATTGATTTTGGCAATGTCGTATCCTACAATTAGCATGTCATTAACATATAGCAAAAATATGATAAAACTATATCAGAGAATTTCTTCATGAACATGCAATGATCAGAACTTCTTTTCTTATACCTATTTTTCATCATAAAGGAATCAAACTTCTTATACCACTGCCACGGTATCTACTTCAGTCCATAAAAATTTTTCTTCAAGTGGCACATCTGATTCTCATTGCCCTTAATTTTGAATCCTTTCAGTTGCTCCATATATATCTCCTCCTCTAAGTCACCATGAAGGAACGTCTACTTCATATCAAGTTGTTCCACTTCAAGATCTAAACAAGCAGCAAGACTAAGGACAACTCGAATAGACGTAAGCTTCATAATGGATGAAAAAATCTCTTCAAAATCGATGCTCTTTCTCCGACTAAAGCCTTTCATAACTAACCTTGCCTTATACCTTGGTTGTGAACTATTCTCTTGTGGCTTCAGCTTGAATACCTATTTATTTTTTAATGCTCGCTTTCCTTTAAGCATCTTCACCAACTCATATGTATTATTTTTCTATAAAAAATTCATCTCCTCCTTCATTGCCTTCATCCACTCCTCACTATACTGTAGCTCCATGGCTTCAAAGTAGGACTCAGGCTCCTCCATATCTGTCAATAGCATGTAATCTTGCAGTGGGTATCTCATGGAAAGCCTCCGCTCTCTTGTGGATATTCGAACCTCTTCTATAGGTGGTTCAGCATACGGCTCAATATGAACATCACCCTTACTCTCCTAAGCCTCATGACCGTCATGTGTACCATCATCTACAATTGCTATCCTGTCATCAAGACTCCTTGAGGAAGTATCTGAGAACAAATCTACAAGACTGCTCGGGGATGACTTCGGCTTGTTAGGCTTCTCGAAGTCGTCAATCGTCTGATCCTCCAAGAAAACATCATGACTACACACGATCTTTCACTCCATATGACCCCACAACTGGTAGCCAAACTTTCCATCCTCATCATAGCCCAGGAATATGCATTACTTCATCTTGGCATCTAGTTTGGACCTCTCAACCCTTTAGAATATGCACGAACACCCTGCATCTATAAACTTTTAAATAATCATAAGAATCATCTTTTTCCAACTATATCCTCTGTGGTGTATCACCCTCAAGAGCATAAGAGGGAGAATGATTAATGATATGGACCGTAGTCATCAATGCCTCTCTCCAAAATGCCTTCAGTAGTTTAGCATGAGAGAGCATGCTCCTGATCCTCTCGCAGATCGTCCTGTTCATTCTCTCAATAACTCCATTCTACTGCAACATCTTAAGCATTATCTTCTCCTATCTGATGCCATTCTGTTAACAGTATTTCTCGAAAGAATCCTAGTATTCACTCTCATTGTCCGCCCATAAGCACTTTAGCTTTCGCTCAGTCTCCCTTTCAACAAATATGTGAAATTACTTGAATTTATTGAGCACCTGGTCTTTCATTTTCAAAGCATATGCCCAAACTTTTGGAGAGTGATCATCAATAAAAGTCATAAAATAAAAGCATCCATCAATAGTTTTATCACTTATAGAACAAACATCATTGTGAACAAGATCTAATGCATCAATTTTTCTTTTAGAGGAAAGATTATGAAAAGAAACTCGAGTTTGCTTATCCATCAGGCAGCTTTTGCATGTCTTTAATTTAGAACCATCAGTAGGAAGAGCCTTTTTCTGGGCCAAAATTAACATCCCCTTTTAACTCCTATGTCTCAATCGCCGATACCATAATTCTGAGGTAGAAGGTTCTTCTGTTACCCCTTACTGAGCTTGACTTGCATCAAATAAAAAAAACCTATGTCCCAATCGCCGATATCTGGTACATGTCGAACATCCTTCAATACTAGCCTGTACTCCAAGCTCGTGATCAGTACAATATCCCCAACACCAATGATTTTTTATTCTCCTTCATTTTTTATCTTTATCATCCCAAAGTTATCGGAATGATAAGGCGAGAATAATCTCGACCTCGCTGTAATATGATATGAAGCAACCAAATCGATCACCCAGGTAAAGTTTTGGCCATTTGTACCCGTAAGACTATCATCTATTATACCATAGATAGCGATCATCTCTCCACCGATAACTATGGCTGTTGTCATATTGTTCGAGTTGGAGTCACCTGATTTATTCTTCAGCTCCTCCTTCAGTAATTGATAGTTTTTCTTAAAATGGCTCTTTTTCCCACAGTTGTAACATTTGCTATTTTGGGACTTGGATCTCCCCCATGATTTAGCACGGCTATCATCCAAGTTAGATTGGGAGTCCCTATGCTTTCTTCTACCTTTTCTTTCCATGATGAGGGCATCATTATGGCTTGAGACTCCTTGCTCCTTCCTCCTGACTTCTTCGTTAAGCATACAGTCATTCATCATTGCCAAGGCTATCGAACCCTCCGATGAAGAATTTCTTAAAGATATTACCTTCCAACTATCGGGCAAGAAACTCAACAACAATAGGGCCTGGAGCTCCTCATCTAATACTATCTTCATCATGATGAGCTGATTCACTATGTTCTAAAAGTTGCTTAGATGCTCCACCATAAAAGCTCCCTCATATTTTATATCCTTATTCTGCGCCATCTTTCTCTCGTATAGGCTTTGCATGCAATTTCAACAAGAGGCTATGGGCACTAATCTCCATTAAAACATTATGGAAGATGATAAGCCCAACGATTTTACAATTCAATTTTACGATTTTACGATTCAATTTTCTCCCATTCTCTATCTACCATCTTATCGGACTAAGCAATAACTCTGATTAAATCATGAAGATCTTTGCAGTAAAAGAGATCTTCCATGCGAGGCTTTCAAATTGAGTAATTGGTTGACGTCAACTTGATCATAGTGCCTGACGAAGATTGATCCTCCATCTACTAGCGTCTCAACTCTTTCTTTAATACTCTGGATTTGGTGAAACTTGACTCTGATACTACTTGTTGGGATTCGAGTACTGAAAGATGATAATATTAAAAATATAAAGAAATCACAGCAATCGTAAGAACATCAGAATTTAACATGGTTTGATCGAAGCCTACGTTTATACATAAATGAAATCAAGAAGAGCTTCGCACTATAATAATAGTTTAGAGTATAAAAACCATCCTGATATCAGGTTGAGAACACCACTTTTAATACAAAAAATAAGAAAATTTAAGATTAAACAAACCTCCAATAAAACCCTCAATGGAATAACTCTAATATGAGGTTGAGCGAACTCCTCCAATTAAAATCTTTGAATCTCTTTTTCTTGAACGAAGCATTTTTTTTTTTTTTTTTATGAATCACGATCTACGAACTCTTCTTTTTATAGCAAAAAATTAGAATCCATTATAGACTTTTTTTTCCGCATCTCAAAAGATTAGTTCCACACCATATAAAAAGATTCCGCACACCATGCAGACTCCATGCAAAAATTTTGTGCTACCCTAAAAAGCTACGCTCCTCATCCTTTTATTTAAAATGATGGGTTCCATACAAGTAGGAACCACACCAACACATTTGACCTGAGATAAAATATATGGGAAATACTTTCTACATGTGTAGCTCCGTATCTCTCGTGTGGGATCAGAACGGCATCCGAAAAAAAAAAAAAAAAAATCATTCCAGCCTCGTGGTGTAGAAAGAATTTCTCTTAATATATCTCAAGCTTAAAACAGTGGTGAGATTCACGCGCTGGGTTGAGCATTGCTGAAATCCCAGACCAGGCCTCGTTTCAAGCATCGGTCGACCTCAAATCCTGAAACCTGCCGAGTCCTCACTTTCTCAGGGTTTATCGCATTCCCTACGCCAGCAAGATAAGAGAGCTGACTCCGAACCCCCACGGCGGAAATTTCCCACCAGGCCAATGCGGTTCAGCATAATTACGTGGACCCCATGGCTGCTCTCTTTTGTCCCCGAAAAACAGGCACATGTTCTTAAGCCACCTGGAAATAAAGGGCTGCCTTCATGCCAAAAATGTTTTAAAGAAATCCAAAGCAAAGGTGAAACCGTACACCTTTCCTGCGTCAAAAAGTTCCCGACGAAGCATTGACCGCCCAGTATTAATTGATCGGCCAGGATATACCAGGCATCAGTTCCGAGCAAGCTGCAATTGCCTAGCTGTTTCTCATGGGTGACAAGGTAATCAGAAGCTCGAAAACTTATTGCTGAAAATCTCTTATAGAGCAGAACCGAGTGAGAGCAACAGATCTCAAAATTATAACCAGAGTGAAATCTGCCACAATAAAAAGTATGATAGGAACTCATCACTCAGGTTCCCTCAAGAAGATTATCTATTGTAACAAACCGATAACAAACATGTGCTTTCACCACCTGCAGAGGAGGAAATCGGGCTAAAAAGGGGTAAAAATTGGGCAACCTGTTTATACCCACCGAACGGGTGAGGCTAAGAAGGGTTAAGAAAACAGAAAAATTATTACAATGTACAAAATGCTAATTCCTCACAACAATCGGAGAAAATACTCCTTTGTACACCTCCGCAATGCCGCTCAAGCAGGTAAGCTCCAACTGGTTAGCATGTCCTCGTTTCAATTGTTCCTATGATGATATTCTATCTCCTGCATGCGTGGAATAAACACACTCCACTGCACTCAGCTCAGCTAGCTAGAGGGGGGAAGTCGACCTCATCTTTCAGCTGATATGATTGAGTTGGCCTGCACGTTTAATTTATGAAATTGTGAAAACTTAAGAAGAATCACATTTTAAGTATTGCTAACAAAAATTTCAAAATCCATTACATCAAACAACTTCATAGGCTATTGTATGTGAAGTTGTTGTCTTTCATAATTTTTTAAGAGGAAGGGAGACCCACCTACACTATAATTGCCTAGGTTCAGATATATGGGGATGCACCACCCAAGAATCAAACCGAAAACCTCTGGTTTCTGAGCAGAGGGCTATAACAGCTTGGACGAGTCCCAATTCATGGCTGTCTTTTTCATATTTTAAAATGTGAAATACATGACAGTACAATTCTAAGAATCAATTATATGTGGATGATAGTCTATCTATTTATGTATATAGAACCAGAATAGATCCACCAACAATGGAACTTCTTTAAAAAAAACCTAAGAATCAAAAATGGTAATGACTATTCAAGCAGAAAATATCAGGTACTGGAATGTTAGGCCCTACATGGGAAATGCAAGCAATTCATGTTATTAATACAATTTCTAAAAATAATAGCTGTTCCAATATGTGTGGTAGTCCAATTTCTGTGTCTATACCATTAAAAACTCCTCTTGCTCTCATTCAGCCTCCTCTCACTCTCTCTTCCCCAAACCTAGGTTTCTCGGCCCTTCTCCTCTTTGAGCTCCAGCCCTCTCGTCAGTCATCATCCCTCACAAACCAAAACCCTCTCCATAAGCCCCTTCTCCCCCTCCCTCTTCCTCAACCTTCTTCCCCCTTTCCCTTACTCCCCATGGTTTAGCATTCCTTGGATCAATATGATACATACCAATCCAATACCAAACTGTTTATTGGCCGGTATTACCCCAATATTGATTCAGCGAACCTTGCTCATAACTAATATTTTTTTACCTTCTAGCATGATTATTTATCATTAAAGAGTGGGGCATCTTGTTATGCTAGTGTCAATGTCTCATGTAGACAAAATGTTTGGCACACCTTGTCATCCATGTTTAATGCCAATGTTCACAAAAGTAGCAGAAATTGTATTCCTTACTTCCGCTTCTTTTACTGATAAAAACTTCAGTAGGAAAAATGTATCACCTTTCATACCTTACACTCATTCCAGGTTTCTTCTCTGTTAACACAGGGAATGCTGGTCCAGATCCCTGACCCTGAGTGCTGAAAGATTCCACTCTGCTGCCTTGTTCCGGTAAGGAGGCTTCTACTGGAACAGGACCAAAGGATCCAAATGCAAGTTTTCCTTCTGATGGATATCCAAAGCCATTGGAACGGGAACCACCCTTCAAGACAGGGCGTGAAGACTGGGATACATCCAGGGTAGCTGGCTTCCAGCGTCCGTTTCCACTAAAGAAGGGAACCTGTGCTTGTGATGATGGTTCCTGACTGCCTACCTCTAAGCTCATGCCTGTAGATGTTTCGACCTTGCCATTGTTACGGCATCTTGGCTGGTGATTTGCATGTGCTGCATTCCTTCCTTTTGTTGATTGTCTTTCCCTGTATGGACGGAAGCTCTACAAAATCCAACAGAAAAGACTTTGAGGTGAATGAAAACCCCCGAACATATCAGCAACAGCAGATTGTGCCAGCCAAAGAAGAGTTTCTCCCCAAAAAATTTAAAAAAATAAAAAAGACAATAGCCGCACCATTACTTCAAAAGGAACCACAATTTACAGATGCTTATACATGACTGATCAAAACCTGAACTTACACCGAAAAACAGACCAGACTAAAATTGGACATACAGACTGGGTATAGGTCCATATGTTGGGCCCATTTTCTAAGGTATCTAGGTTTGGAACCCAAAAAAAGGAAAAAAAACAAAACAAACCAATTAATGAGCCCTAAATGCAACAACAATAAACCAAAATGTTGAAAACAAATGTCCAACTAAAAAGCTCCAATAGAACATACCATGTTGGGAAAGTACGTCCCTGTTCCCCTTGGTTTTGGGAGATCTTCCATGCCATAACCAGTAGATATCACAGGTGAATTTATCAGGTAACAACCAGGAGGAGAAAATGGTGGCCCAGGGATCACACCATTTGTACCCATATGTGTATGCATACTCCGCCGAGGAAAGGCATTCCATGAGTTTTTGTTACAATACTGGGAAGGAGACAGTTGTTGAGGTGGAATAACAGGCATGACCAATAAGAAGTGTTGCCATTCCTTAACATATGAAAGATTCCTAGCATGCAATTGATAGTCCCCAGTAAGATCTGATAAGTCATTTGACTTTGAACTTCTGTTATTTCCATTTCTCTGATTTCTTTCCATCAAGGGGTCTGCAAGATTCAAATCTTCTGATGAGTACTTATTCCAACTTGATTTCACAGGCCCATCAACTGAACCAGCAGATGCAGACACTAGATTGCTTCTGCCACTTCTTGATGACTCAGTCTCATAGAAGTCATACTGTCTAAATTCCTCATGAGGGGCTGGAAGCCTGGTTGTAAACACTTTGTTCATTGAACCAAGATTTGTTGAATTCATGTAATCAACAACCTCACATGGAACACCATTTTCAGAATGAAAGAATAGATGGGGCACATGACAAGCCTTTCCAGAGGGTGAAGAACCTGGTTCACTATTAGATGGCAAAACCTTTCGACTTCCAGTGATGGTTCTCGAATCAGAGGCTCTGCTGGTAGCAAGATCTCTGGCATCGCCAGCCAAACGTTTCCCTGAAACAATGTTGCCCTCCAAGGGACTGTTGGATTCTATCTTGGTACACTTCAGAAGCCAATCTGTATCTGGATGCTGATTGATGGGATGTCTGCTTAATTGTGTTCTGGTTTCAAGCTCCTGCCCTGAGCTTGAAATCTTGATATTATTAATTTTCTCAGACAGTGCTGCATACGAATCAATGGTTGCCAAACCTGAAATCAATTCATCACCGTTGCCTTTTTCAACCTTCAAGTCTGATGACATAGAGCAACGACCATCATGATCAATCATTGTCCTGTCTGAATGACTAGGAAATACATCTAGCACATCAGGCCTTATGCCACTTCCATGCCTCTCCATTGTGTTTGTGAAGAACATTTTGACTTCATTTGCAATATTTTCAGAAGGTAGTAGAAGTATCCTGCCAAGCTTTCGGGCACCATATGTAAATGCACTACGAATGCGGTAAAAGTTGCCTATTCATCACAATGACCACACATCAAAGCACATATAAGGAAAAAAGAGTAGAAATCAATTTTCAGTAGTTATGGTAATAATCAATAGAAGGAATCATCAATCAGGATCCTGAGACTCTGGTGGAGAAGTGCTGCTAACCTTTGCTGACGCTCCTTCCAAGATTGTTGTTCTCTTTCAATGGATCAACTATATTTAGATGCTTCTGAAAAAACATTCTAGAGTTGTTCTCTAATCCCCTTGGAGGAACTGAGAACTCGTTCACATGGTTTTTGAGAAATTCCTCACTAAGCAGTAAATCATCCCCTTGAGTTTCCGGTGGCTCAGCTGTGAAAGAAGAAACGACAGGTTGCCAAGTCTAGACCACGGTTTATTTAAGGAAAAATGAAGGTCAAGTAAAAGTCGCTTACCTATTAATTCTGGAAGAGAAGAAATAGGAATTGGACCATGTAAACTGATGCAGTAGTTATCCCAGTCAAATTTGCTATAATAATCCAAAAACCTATACAAAACCTGCAAAAGGGCAGCTGTTCTCATGACCTAAAGCAACCTTTTTATACATGTAGACAAATTCTGTAATGAACCAACAAATTCAGAATTCTAGCATCATGATGCTTGTATCCCATAGAGAACTTACCGCTAAAGGGCCATCCAAAGACTTATGGAAGAAATGGAAAATGCACAACACTAAAGTCTCCAATGCATACGTAGAAATTAAACCATGATGAGCACCAAGAATGCGGCTTTCATAATAACACCAAGCTTTGATCAATATTATACTACGCTTGAAGAGATGATCCTTTCCAATTTGGTCGTCAACCTAGAAAGGCAAATGTGAGATTGTGTAAAATTCTCTACCAAGCATGATAAAACCAACAGCTAGAAAACATTGTAACAATGGATGGGATGTGAAACAGAGAGTACATAATCTATATGATATATTTATAGAAGTGCCATGCATTCTGAGGAAAATAAAGAGCATGTTTACGTTTGAAGTTGTATGGGCAAGATTTAGCCTCCACACCTTCTCAAGAAAGCAAAGTGTGCAGAGCCCGCCTATCTGATTGAATGAGATATCTACTACAATGTTCTGAACAATGCATTTCACAAGTTTGACCTGCCATCAGAAATCATATCATCAATTAAAAAAAGAAAAATAGAATTCAAGTTCCACACAAGCAATGTCATCCATGTATATCTTAACAGCAGAAAGATTTGTTTAGCCAAATGCTATAATATACTAAATTTTGACATGTTATTTAACAATATGACCTGATTTATATGCAGATAGTAATACATATATATACATGCATGTCATTATTGAAGTTTTTAGCGATCAGGTACAGATATGCTCTGGAATAAAATCTTAAAAATGGCATGCAGCTGAGTCCATATGCCATGAGTGTGACTCTATTCTATATGATCCAACATCCAGTACCATATTATCAGTCAATGTTATAACAGTACAATATGGAAAGAACATGCTGGAGTTGTGGCCTCTCTCAACCAGCTAGATACACAAGTAGTTGCAAGTTATCAACAGAATCTTCATTGCTTTAAATCCTATAGACCGTAAATTGCAATGTGCTGGAACAAGTAACCCCTTCCAACAAAAATTACATGTCATTATATTCATGGCAACGTTCTCTGCTTTTGTGCCTACATGGGTAGCAATGCCTGAATGGAAAATTTTTTCCATATTTGACAGAATAGTTGCCAAACCATATACAAAAGGCTACAAGAAGCAGAAGAATAAGAATGCCAAAGGACATAGAGATTAACCCCGCATAACAAACAAAAAGGAACCTGATGCAGTAGCAATAAACTTAAGTCGGGGAGCTGAAGCATCTAGAACCACAAGTTTATGAAGCAGCCATAGACTCCTAGTGTAAGTAGGATACACTGAAAATAACTCAAGGGATGGGAACCAAATGTTATTTAGCAGAATTAACAGCATTTGCATACTGAATAACAAGCCACATTTAGGGTTAGATATTTAACCATAGCATGATGATGAAATTTTAGCAGCATGATGAACTAATGATACCAAGATCATCTAAAACAAACTTTAATATATCATTAATTCATCAGAAGAAAGTAGGATCCTGCTATCTACCAAAGGGAAAGAAAAGCACTTCCCCTGCATTGCGACACTTCAGAAAAGTTGTGACAGCAAGTAGGTACAGGATAGCAAAAGGAAAAAGGATGAAAGCTTAAGTAGGTAAGAGGTTTATATATGTTTATGTGGCCATCTTTAAGAAAAATAAACTATCTGAAGTCTGTGCCAAGTTGTCAGTGCTCATGTAGCCAATCAAATAGAAGCAACCCCTCACCTCCTGCTTACACCGCACAATCTGATTAAAAAAGCAGAATTGAACATGGAATCACCAGTTTAAACTATAAGTTATATGGTACCTGTAGTTTATTACAAAAGGCTATGTAGATAGGATGTCATAAATTTCTATGAAATTATCCAAAGACTTGGCCAGACAGTGCAGACAAACTATGAAAGCTTCATATTAATATTGAACTCTTATTGATTATGGCAACAAAGACTGGCAGTACATATAAAAGCTAGCAACCATACACAAAGGCACACAATTAGGCAGAAGGAAAACTTATAAATCATGGTAACCATTTAAAGAGCAAAAACAAAGTAAAATTTATTAGAACAAAATACCTCTGCATGAATGTACTGCACATCCTTCACTTCAAACTCAGCATCCTTACTTTGTTCTTTATCTTCAAGAACAGAACGCACTTCATTGGCCAAAGCATCTTCAGGCATGCCAACTGCAGTCAGGTCAATATCTCCATCAGGAAGATATGTCTTCAATGGAACTGATCCAAATGGAAAAATCTGTGGCAATATTGCATAACAAAAGTCAGAAGTGAATCTTTTGCACAACATAACAAGAGCATCAAACATCAGAAGCATTCAAACCAGCTAAGCCTTATACTAAAGCAAAAAGGCAGTAAAAGACTTAAATTTCATTAAAAAAATTATTCCAAATACTCCAGAATTATCTTCCGCTAGTGGAACACAGCAACATGCCACTTCTACCCTTAAAAACAGAGGCAAAATTTACATAATTGATAATGTTCATATAGCAATGAATAATTAACAGTGTCACCAAAAGGACATCATCCGAATTACAAGATGGAAAGCAAAGCATAATAGGGGATGTTTACTTAATTAGCTTAGAAAGTATCAAAACTACAATAGTGATGTACAGGTTCACTGCCAGCATTTGTTTCAGTTCCCTATTCAAACTGAACTACAGTTTCAGCAATTGTGCTTGCTTGTTTTAAACTTATGGAGGAATTACCTTGTTGGCTCAATGGGTCCGTCTGGCAAAGTTGGGTTGGCTTGGTGAATCAATTTGATCAAAATGTTTTAGATGGATCATGCCCTATCGGTTCAAGCGACAAGAAATCAATTCGGATCAGCTGTGGTCTGACCAGACCAGGTCTATGCAGTGTAGGTACAGATATTGTGTTCACCATTCCAGATACAATTTGACATTACACAAAAAAGGAAAAAAGAAGAATAAGAAGAAGAAAAAAGATGCAGCAGATACTAGGAAGAGAGGAGAAAACTAGAAAGTACTAGACCTCTTCTCAATTAGCCACTGACATAACACAGCTTTCTCAAGGCATCATTCAACAATGCTGGCATCTTATCATGCAAGAGAAGAAAGTGAAATTGCATTCTAAAGGCAAATGATATGGTTAATAACATAAAAGTGGAAGAGTACATAAGCATGCATAGAATTTTAGCCCTAGGAACTTCTCAGTAACTAGGACTTGAATAGCCCCTTAGAACGTGTATTAGGACTATATTTTTGGAAGCAATATCTATTAAGTTGCTTGATCTTATATATAATTTACAATTGCTTCTCTTTTGTTAGCACTAACTTAGACAAAATCATTAATTCACATAATTATATAAACATCACAATGTCACCACTGATTTCATGCGAAAAGTGGTCACAAATATGTTAAAAAAAGAACTAATGCTAGAAAACTAGTGATGATTAGTAAAATCAGGTCAACTAAATCATCCCGAACTAGCTGATTTTAGGCAACTGAATCGCCGATTCGAGGCAACTGAACCGACCAGTCTGTTATCGGCACTATTCATTCCCTGGGTTTGAAATGGCAAAAGGAGGAGAGAGAGGGAGAGGAAGGAAAGGAGGGAGAGAGAGGCTGAGAGAGAGAAAGGACTGAATGCTCTCTTCGAAATAAGGGATCCCCTTTTTATTTTTGCTGATTCGAACTAAAATCGTCAAATGGTTTGCCGAAAAATTCACTTTAAACCAAGAGAGAGAGAGGGCTCGAAAGCCCTCTTTGAAATAGGGGATCCTTATTTCGATGAGATCTTTCAAGCCTTCTCTCTCTCTCTCTCTTCCTCTCACTCTCTCCTTCTCCCTCTCCCTCCATTTCGCCTTTCTGGCCCTTCCTTTGCCAATAAGCCCCGCAACAGCACAATATAGACTCATACTGTGCCGAATCAGTCTGGCTAGCATGCCCTCTGGTATCAGTTCAGGAAACCTTGCTTAAAACTTTAAACATAGTTGCAAACAAAAATCACTAATTTTAAGATTTATCATTTGATATATTTATTTATAATTGTTATCAAAATGTTCCTAACCAAATCTAGATCAAACATAAAAGTTACATGACTATTCACAGAGTCTTTAATTTCCCCATTTTTCTAAGTGAACTCCATGAACAACTAATTAAAGTCTGCAAATATCTAATTATACTCAACTTTTTCAAATAAGATATGGTGAATATCAATAAGAAAGATGCTTATTTCTTTACAATGTTGCGAATAAACAATCAAAGTCACCATATTGTCTTTGCTTGTTTAAATTACTCCTATTCGAATATGGTTTTTTAATTAAAAAGTTTTTGTGGGGGTTTTGGTAGGTTTACCAATAAGAAAATGTAGTATTGTTTGCAGTTGAAAAATATCATCTCTTATGGTACATTATCTAGCAATAATACCATGGTGCATAAGTGTGCAGAAAGTCAACATCAGAACGAGCGAGGGCAGAAGGAGAAAATGATGCAAACCAAAAAGTCAAACTCAATAAGGGGAAGGATGAGTCCCCAACCTAAATTTTCTCCATGCTCTTATTTTGAGTATAAAATTTTCCTCATGACCTTATTATTAAATAACAATATAAAATCATTAACAAATTGCACTATTAATAGATTATACTACTACAAATTACATGATTAATCTTCTCCATGCCTACATACCCTCGGTGTTAAAGGAGCACCATTAGTACTATCATTATATTCTAAGGGGAGGAAGAAGAATAAGAAGACATCCTCATGCTTCTATTTCCTTATGCCCTTTAGGTCATAGTTGTAGGGGAAAGGGAAGCTCATGCACTTCAAGGATATAGAAGCTAAGGAGGAGATGGACAATGGATAGCTACGGTTGTAAACAAGTATCAACCACCACGATGGTGAGCCGGAGAGGAGGCAGGCAATGGTCCCCGGAGATAGATGAAGAGGACGATAATTGTGGCCCTTGGAATTTGCTAGTTGCCAAGGCTAGGTGGATGGCTGAAAGTCATTGGTACAGAGGTTGAGAGGTGAAAAGAGTGACAGGATCTGAGAAAATGGAGAATATGGATTTGGGACCTGGACAAGATCGAGAAATTTAGGATTGAGGGGATTTGATGCTTCTTTTCCTCTCATTTGTATCCATACTAGTATCCAAGAATGTAACCAAATCAATAGTGAAATCAAGGAAGTTTAAAAGAAAAATATTACACAGATCTGCATCCAAACATGGGTTGCATATACAAACTGATATGAGAATCTAATCCAATTCAAACATCGGAGCAGATCATATCGTGTGTGTTTGTGTGTGTGTGTGTGTGTGTGTGTGTGAGAGAGAGAGAGAGAGAGAGAGGGTTAACATAACAATTAGGGAAGAGGAGGATACTGTTCATGGTAGGAGGGACATGAGGTCAGGGTGCAAGGCAAAACCTCCCTTGATGTATAATAGGTTATTGGTTTCTAGACCCAAGAATTACTAGAGTGGTTGGATTGGTCGGATTTGCCTCCTAAATCCACTAAAATCCATATAAGCCCTAAAAAGTATGTATGTAAATGAAGACTCACAACTGTAATGTTTGCAGTGGTTCTCCATCACATAGACATATCATTCTATTTCCCTCTTTAATAGACTCATGCATTGTAGGCTACTTTGTTAGAGGGGCTATGTCATAAATTCAATACGACTAACCACTAATGTCAACCTATAACTTTGAGTCTCTCTCTCTTGCCAACCAAACTTTATGTTGGTAACTTGTGGTCATATCTTGCTTACGAATGAGTGGGCATTGACAACATCTCCAAAAAAGTGGAAGGGATGTAAAGCACCTGATCATCTTTTTGGCCCCAATAAGAATTTAGTAAGATCACTGGATCATACAAGGCATCCATTGGTGCATATGATGCACCAAAACTTGTTTTCAAGCTAAATGTAAAACTGATTTATCAAATCAATTTAATTGGAGATTAAAGATGCATCTGATGGCCAAGAGAACTCTAAAGCCTCGGTGATTCGATTAAAGAGGAAAGTGTCAGAATTAGAAAACCTATCAAGCCCACATGTCATTAGCCTCAAACAAGGTTTCATGCTAAAACAGGATGGTACGAATAGTACCCTACACATCCTGGCTGGTTTCTAGCACCAATGTACAATGTGTCGAGTGTGTCAATATGGGATGCAAGTCTTGTACCATGTGTCAATATCTAGTATCATACCATTCCAGCGAAAACAAGTATGAGGTTCAGTACCAATATTTGAAACCTTGCTCAAACATGTTATTTAAATTTCAATATCAAGCACATTTCGCCTACAAAAGTTGTACAAGGAGCACACCAATTAAATGCTGATCTTTTAGGTAACTTTAGCTTGTATGAAGCAAAAACAATTTGATTTTATCTAAAACACATAATTTCAACTAAGAAACAATATATCACCTAATTGTCCAATCTATGGGGGAATAAATCTATATCTTTCATTATTAGCTAACTATTTTACTTTATGTACTAATCCCACAATATTCATCTTCAATACTTCAAGTATAGCCTTGTTATGGTATAAAGAATACTCATACTATAGTCAGTTGTTACAGAAGCTTCTTCATAATCCTTACGACTTCTCTAATTATCTTTTATATAATCTTTAAACTCCACATTACTATTTTTGTCAGTTTTTAACAGCTCTATTGGAAATAGTTTTGTCTTCAGTAAAATAGCAAATTGGTTTTGCCACAAGCTGACACAAATTGTTCTATATTAAGGTTGGCCAAAGCATGCTCCTAAATTGACAGTTTATACATTAAGATGGATGAGCAACGAAAGTGCTGATAAGGATCTCAAAAGTTCAAATCAAGCACGAGGATAAGAATCGAACATTACTTAGAACTTTGGCCCACAAATTTCATTTAAAAAACAAAAATACGAATTCGAATTTAGAATGCATATTAGCTTACTTTGAAGGTCCTTCTGCATCAAACAAAACATAGAATGTTTCTTCTTAAAAAGATTTGCTTTGATGAAACAAAACCATCAGACCAAGATAACCTGGATGCTGTCAAGATACTTATAAAAACCCTATATTCATACATTTCTTTTCTAAATAGATAGGAAAAAAGAGGAAATTCCTAAGACAACCTTAGATCTACCATTGTATTGTGTTCAAGGCAAAAAGGTGAACAAACCTAGAGGCAGCCCCAAATGAAGAGGTATAATTTTCACAATTTCCAATCCAATATGGTATGAACAATAATTTTCAGCATGATTCAAGTTGCATGTTACTTTCTATCACATCATTCCCTCTCTTTTGTTCTGCTCTTAAGTCTCTGAACTTGTGAAGTCTCATCTCCATGGTGGACCAATTCATTAACATACCACCAAGCCATTATTTATTAACATAATGACACCAGCAATTCTTAGAATTCATGTGTGTGTTATGCATTCATGAATGTTAACTCATTTATGGCCCACAAAAATTGTCTTGTTTCCTTAGCCAAAGAATTATAAAAAAAATAATTGAATTTTTATTACAAAACTTCAATTTAAACATACACATAAACTGTAATTTGAACATGAATTGTTCAAGAATTAAGAATCAGACATAGGTGCTCATTTTTGAAATTGACTTTTTTTTAACATTTTACCCTGAGCAGTGACAATGTAAATTTGAGCATATCTAGCCTATATAAAATCCTTCTAAAGTAAATGTTAGTGTTTCTTAAAAAATAAAGGGTGGGATTCAGAGCATCTCCCCGCCCCCCCCACCCCGCCCCAAACCAAAAAAAAAAAAACCGAATTAACAACATTCTTTGAAAGAAAATGGTTGTACCATAATTCAAACATGGACTGTTTAAAACGTGTACCAAGTAACAAGACGGTGCCATAACATGTGATTTGTTGTTTTTATAGAAGAAAACACCAAATAGATGACGATAGATAAACAGGATCACCCTGTGCTGTAGTAGAAATCTTGAAGTTTCCTATTATTACCCTTCATAATGTTCAAATGCAATGCCAACTGCATTGGATGTGTTATCAATATAGACTTTTACCAAGAAGCAAGAAATATGAAGAGATGCTAAAAACATTCACTAAACTTGATGGAAACCTCAACATGTACAATTCAGATTACGCAACATTGCCATGTTATATAGAAATAGCTCCGAAAGTCCCAACAAATCAGAGTTGCAAGCAAAAGAAACATCAACAGATACAGAGAAACATTCACTAAACTCAGCAAAAACCCAATTAATATACAACTTTAATCAGGCAAGACCATGAACGAATCAAAAATTTCAACTTCCCATATTCATAGTCAAAATAAGTCCCATGATTAAAGTGACAATAATGAGGTCAAATAAAACAGGAGGCAAACATCGAATAAACACCAACATCATAAAAGCAATACGACAAAGAAATCACCTATCAAATCCCACAAAAACACAGAATTAACTGCATCCAAGAAATAAATCTTGAATAGAATATATTCTGATGGAGCGAAAGAACTCGACGACAGTAAAACCTACTATATAAAACAAGAAGAAAGACATTATTAGACACCTTGAATCAAAACAAGTAACAATGTTCGAAAAGAAAAAATAACAAAAGAATCACCTCGGTACCCAGGTACTTTCTGATCAGCTTCTGGACATAATCCACCACGGCCCCCCTCCGCTGCTCGGAGACCACCGTGGGCTGGATGCACTGTATCACGTCCTGGGTGGCCTGCTCGGCCCGCCGCCAGCTCTCGGCCCTGATCGCCGACGGGTGGGGGTTCGACGGCTGCGCCGGGGGCGGCTGGGGGTTGCCGTCCCCGGCTGCGCCATTCGGCTGCGGAACCCAGGCCTGCAGGTCATCCATGCTAAAGAACTGGACCCCAAGAAAGAAAATTGAAAAATTTCTCAAAAACACGAGACCCTAAATGGCTAAAGAACCATCAGGGGATCGAGGAATCTGTTCTTCCAGAAAAGACGCTCATCGGCGGCGGCCGGAAGGGGATCGGTTCCGGGCGAAAGGTGGACCGGCGAAGAAGCACGAGAAAGCGACAAAGGACGAGAAAGAATGGATTTTCCCGGGAGAAAATGGGGGATTGGAGCTGCGGGGAGGGAGGGTTTGGTGGAGGTGATCGGGACCGATCCGTGGTTGTGCGTAATTGACTTCGCGACCTCGGCGAAAACCCCTGAAGAAACCCCAAAGCGCACTCCTTATTTTTTCGCTATGAGAATTTGGGGGAGAGGGAAAAAGAAAAAGATTTGGCCTGGCTTTAGTTTTGGTCACACCTTTTTAACTCAGGTTAAATTGTACGTTCCTTTCCCTCGGGCCCCCGTCCGCGATCGATGCCCAGCTCTCAGCGTTTGCCCCGGTGAAAATAGCCGCGTTATTTTGACAAACACCTTTAGCTGCCCGTTTCCGAAAGGAAGCAGGAATTTGGACAAAATAATAGTAATAGCATCGGTAATATAATAATAATAATAGTGATAATATGAAAATAGGTATTAAAAATAAATTCTTTAATTCGATGCTCCGTTTAATGTAATCGGTATTCATGAAAGAGCTTCAACGAACGAATTTTAGCTGAACTCCTTCAACCGACCGAACTTCTCAGGGGTCGAGCTCCTTCGAACTTCCGACAGTCGAGCTTTAGTCGAATTCCTTCATCCGATCGAACTTTTCAACGGTCAAGCTTTAGTCAAACTTCCGCGAGAGCCGACCTTCCTCCGCGCTCTTCCAGCCAGACGCCTACGGAAGCCGAACTCCCTCCATGCTTCTCCTTCGATCGGACTTCTTCAAGAGCCAAACTCCTTCCAGACATCCTCTTCGATTGTCCAGACTCCTCGGCGATCGAGCTCCTTCCGAACTTCCGAGCGATCGAGCCTTAACCACACTCCTTCAGCCAGATGCCTATAGGAGCCGAACTCCTTCCGAGCTTTTCCTTCAGGAGTCCGAACTTTTTTGGAATCGATATATGCCGAGGTCCACCAACCGAACTTTCTCAAAGCTATTGCCATTGAATCTGATCGAACGATAACCATCAGTCTGCCACAGGCGACGCTACAGACGGTATTCTCCTCCATGATCGACTCCGCCGGACCTCGAGCAGCCCACCATTATTAGATGGTATGACTGTCACTATCGACTTGACGATACCATCCTCTTTGCATCAAATTCGGTGCAGCCTCGAGCGGTCCGCCATCAAGCAGCTGCAGCTGTCACCATCAAGCTCCACTTATAAAAAGGACCCTCCAAATACGCTAACTCAAGGCTCTAAGCTTTAAGCTTTAAGCTCTCATCTCCTTTTCTAGGCTCTGCGGAACTCATTTCTGAGTACTCCATTTTCGTTGGCCAGAGCTGACTTGATCGTTGGAGGGTCCTGTCGGAACCATCCCCCACCGACTTCGGACGGAACTTTATTTTGCAGATTTCAGCGGCGATCTCGTCCATCTCTGCTCCAGCTACCTCCGATGATAACAATTGGCAAGAAGATAAACCTAAAAATGAAGATCAAGATTTTAAAATAGAATATAAATATGCTCTAAGATAAAGAAAAATCCAAGGAATTACGACGATTGCACGTGTTTGCAAAGTAACGAGAGTTATAGCATGCACAAAACCATAGAGGTACGTCTTGCTCGTCGGGATCTTTGCCCGCACGCCACGCCAATTAGTTAAATCGCTTTGCTATCAAATTTATTTATAAACTAAATGGTAAAAACCTACAATCATCCAACCTAGTTATTCTTTTACCAAAGTTGCTAGGTCATGTAGGTGAAGATTGGCTGAGCCCAGCGATTTGCTTTTTCTTCCATTCGTTCAATACTTGTTCAGGTGGAACTCAGCTCTAAGGTCAGGAACTATGTGATTCCACTAATGTATAAGAGTATTTATACTAAATCAAGTAAATCTTAAAAAAAAGGATAATGGGCTTTATTTAAAGTCAGCATGCAAACAAATATTTTGATTTTCATGGTTATTGATCAACCAAAATATGTTAAATAAGGCAATTAATTTTTAGGATCCTAGATTGCTCCTGTTCGCCTATCGAACATGTATAAATGAATATCAATGTTTTTTTTTTTTTTTTTTTTTTTTTTTTTTTTTTTTTTTTTTTAGTGGAAAGTGACTAAGGTGTGAACCGAGGCTTACCCTAGTAGTCTACTCTTTGCCTAGCAACTAAGAATTTCATAGTTGGTTCTTGGCTGACGCACATCCAAAATTTTGGACCATAGTAATTATAATGCAAATTGGTCTCCCACCCTCTATAAAAGTATTACGTAGCCTTAAGATTGGGTAAACAAGAAGTGATAAAAGAAAAGCTAACTATTAAGGATTCAATTTCGTCCTTATTTTTTTCACTTTATAAAAATGTATGGATGAAGTGTATAAAGACCAATTAGATTTCATTATACTAGTACGAGTTTGTCTGCAACCTACACTTATCATTGAATTGAAAACAATATAAGTTGCAGTCTTTCAAAAAAAAAAAAACTCGATGTCCAGTATTCTCAGAAAAAAGGTTCATTAAAGGCCAGAGCTAGTGGTGCCTTTTCTTCGCCAGGAGGAGATCCTAAATTTAGATCATGTTTATACTAAGTTCAGATCATATATAGATGCTTGATGATGCAAGAAAATTTGGTATTTGTGGCATGTAAGATTAGGCTAGGCTTTTAAATTAAAGACATGCGTAGGTTACGGAGCACAATCCTTTTTGTTAAGTCTGCTATATATATTGACCTAATTTTTGGAGATTAAATGGTTGCGTAATATGATATCAAAGCCAATTTATTGGAGGATGTATTTTCAGAATTCTTGCAAATTAATTATTTATATAGCTGACTCTATTTATCAGTTTGACTCATCACTCATTTAACATCACAAAAGAGAAAAAGAGAGGGAAAGAAGGGATGGGACATGGGGATGATATTATTAAAATTTAATATATATATATATTGAATGAGGTAGAAAAAATAATATTTAGATTTAAGGTATCGCTTAACTTCTGGAAACCAAATTGCTAGCCATCTATATTGAAATTATCTATATTGTTTAAATCCTTCGAACAAATTTTTGAAGAGGAGAAATAGAATGCATGAAAACTTTGCTTTAACTATTTTGCATTATCTTTCCTTCAAGCTTACTTTTTTATTGATTAAACTTTAGCTCAATATAGTAAACTACATGCCTTCAACATGATTCACGGAGGTGAAGTATTTACAATATAGCATGTAATATTTATATTTATTGGATTCTATCCTACTGCCGAGCACGTAGTAATAAATAAAAATCTTTACCAACCATTTAGTCAACAATGTTGTGATCTACATGGTCCATATTTTGGAATTCATCATTCTTTTACCCAAATCAAATCTGATGAGTTGTATGTTGTTATGTTGAAGATAGATCTCGACCTATTCGAGGATTCAACCCTCTTCCCCTCCACCTTCATAAGATGATGCCCTAGCAATCGTATCATCATTTACTAGTAGTTTTCCTTGAAATATTTCATTCATTTGATATTCTCCAATTTGATTTACAAAACTAATAATCGAAACATAAAGTAACAAAATTTTGTTAATTCCGGTGAAATATTCTCCCAGTGCATACCATACAGCTTCTCCATCTATGCTAAAGGATACATAAAAGCACTTGAACCATATTTGTCCTCTCAACCTTATTCCTTTTTATGTAGTCATCTTATAATTCACCAACCTATTAATGAATTAGTAACTACCTTTTGTTTTACTTGATTGACTTTTGTCGCTTATATCTTTTTCTTTTCGTTCTTATCTTTGTTTCTGTTTTGGACATAAAAAGCATGAAGGCAAGCAGGCAGCAAAGTGGGAGTAGCCCATCATTGCCGGAAAACATCTTCTTTACCGGTTCCTTATAAAGCCGAACTGTAACAAAAGCACTCTCCAATCAAGCGAGGACCACAAGGAACCAAGCACACCATGCTGCACCACCACAAATCGGTCTACGCCCATGCCAATCCACTTCAAACTGGATCCACATTCACATTTTCTAACTTCCAACTAGTCCAGGCCTCATTTAAGTATATACATATATTCATATATTTAATTATTCACGAGTTTCCGGGCTTTTTTTTCTTTTTCTTTTTCTTGGTAACAACTAGCCCGCCCTGTCGGTTGTTACCAACGCAACGATGAGAACGTCGAGGAAAGAAATGCCACCCTCCGGTTGAAACGCGCACGGTGGAAACTTGTCGGAGGCGCAGATAAACTAGGAAACTTCCCTGCATTTGATACAGCTTGCTCGGCTAGTTTAGTTAGGATGCGTTTGATTAGTTATCAAAAAAATATATTTTTTTATTTTTTAATTTTTAAAAAATAATATTTAATAACATCATAAAAAATAATGATTAAAATAATTATTTAATATACAAAGCAAAAAATTTTATTTTTTATTTTTTATTATATATATATATATATATATTACTTTTTAATTTACTAAACATGCTTTTTATTTCTTTTACTTTTACTTCATAATAAAAATTAAAAAAATAAAAAATATTTTTTAAAAATTAAAAATTAAAATATGTAATCAAATGCATTCTTCATGTTAAGCCATTTACTAAATTTGGCAAAAATTCTTGATACGTCACGCCAATCTTTTCGCAGCACAAGACACAGATTTCTTGTGGCCTCCGCACTGCATGCACCAGATGCAATTGGACCGCGTAAATCCCATGGTGGATGGCGCGCCACGCTATCTCTTGTATTTCAAAGGTTCCCGATTGCGCGCCATCCACCGTGCGTGCCCTGGTTCACTTGCATCCGGTGCATGCAATAATTTCTCTTGCACGAAACGGGCTTACCAAGAGAAAGAAGGCTAAGCCGTCACAGGATACCAAGCTAATTCAGTGCCCCTTTATTTCCTGCATCCTCTCTTGCCTCCCACCTACGACCTACCTCGATCCCTCGTTTCCAATGTCGTCCTTTTCACTTTTATTTTATCTTTATGAAAGTCTCCAATGGGGTCCATGCCGCCACATAATATTGAGTAGGACAATCTGACCCTTGTGATGAAAGGTCTACTTCCGCTGAAATTTGTTCGAACCCCCGCGAGCTCTAAATCTTGAGGGCAAATCAGATTTTGTGTCCAACCATTGGAACTTGTAACCAGGGCATTCCGAGAGCTGAAGAATGACCAGTAATCCACTCCCCATGCAGGAAGAAATGTGGATATGCTGATAGCCAGCGGCTTTGGAAGCAGTTCCATGATCCATGGTCCGCAGACTGAAAAGAAATTTCCGACAACGAAAATAAGACAGGCATCGAGAGACGGGCATTTGGAGGGCATCAAGAAACGTGCGTTATTTGGAGCCCTTGCATACTTCTCTCATCTAAGAACCTGATTAGAGGGAGCATGCACCAACAAGAGGGAGCACTTTCGTGGATCGAGTTCATCATCTTTAATACCTACCATTTGACCTTAAGAAAACACAGCTAGGAGTCGCTAATTCCTGTACCTTCCTGCGAACCAGCCACTTCCCTGCAGAACTTCGCGAGTTCGAGGCCAACCATTATCGGGGAGCGGGTAGCTTTCAAAGGATGAAAAGAAATCCCTCGTGCCTGCAACTTAACGGACTCCCTTTTTTTTCTGTCGTGGAGCCATCTACCCTCAAATTTGATTTGAACACGACAACCACACGGTACGCCAAATTAACCAAACTGAGAAGGATGAAGACCGCTAAACATGCTTCAGAAAATCCACCACCCATTTGAAGGCAGGTCCCGTACTACCATTGGTTACTAATAAGAATTGGATATGGCTCAAGACAGTCGTATAGGATGAGGCATCCAAACGAGTCACAGATGGTACAGACTCGAAATTTGATCAAACAAGAAAAGCCAAATCACGTAGAACACACAAAAAAAAAATTGAGTTAATTTCTAATTTCTACATTAAGTTCACAATCTCCTACCGAAAAGAGATTGTTCAAGATGCCTGAGGAATCAACTAAAGAAAACAGTCCTTTGATAGCCAGGCACTTCAAAAACATCATGGGCGGCCCAAATTACCAGCTCCAGCGGGACGGGGACCTTGCCCAGGGCGAGCCATATCATCCTGAAAAATAACATACATATAAAAATTTTTGTCAACTACTAAAGGATCGTATTTAGAATTATTATCACGTAGGAACTGCCCTGATCTCAACATAAGAACGAAAACAGAACAGTCCACTCCTGCTGCTGCCACACGGAGAAAAACTTTGAAAGCTCACAAAAGTAACCATCAAAGTAATCATCAAAGTTTACAAGTCTAAATATCCGATTACCTTTTAATTCTTGTTTTTTGTGGATAAATTTCATGAAAAAGTTGGTAAGCTTTCCCATTGACCAACTTATCCAATGTTTTCCATGGATAGCATTTACCTATAAAATGGGAGAAAAATCTTACCTCCCTAAAAAGTGGCTAAATTATTTACCCATCATGCTGTAAAGTAAGTATTTAATTTTATTCCTAAAATGCCCTATCTCATTTACAATGCCTCCAACATTCAAGGCCCAGTAACTCAGATCATTCCCTTTCTTCAAACCTAAAAAAAGTATAAAAAGAATTATGAAAAATATAGATAAATTTTAGCAACTTACCCAAGAAAGTAATAATGCAAAAAAATATGGGTAACACATTTCAAAGCTACTTTTCCATGCATACAAAAATATAGGTAGATTTTTTTCCTATCTAAATATGCTCGAAAAATTTTTACCTAAAAAAATATAGATTCTCAGGTAAATTTTTTACCCACAAAAGATAAATTATTTTCTTGTCTAAATGTTGTGTAAGAAATATTTACCTAAAAAAATATAATTTTCTAGATAAATTTTTTATCTATAAATGAACGGATTCGAAAGGTCCATTTGGTTGGAATATGTCAGATTACAAGATAATTTGATAATACCTAAAAATTAATTATTTAAAAAAATGATTGCAGAGAAAAAAACCTTTTATTATATTTGGTTAGTAGAAAAATTACTCCGAAAAATGATATTGAAAAAAATTACTATGTTTGGTTGGCGGTAATCTTATATAAGAATATGACCAAATTTATAAATATACCCTTCAACATAAAATATTTTTTAAATATTAGGATAGCATTGTTATGTCTAATTAGTTTTTATATAATGATTATAATCATATAGCCCTTTACATAATGCCATCTACATCTTAATTTTTGTGCAAAATTTTTTATTGAATGAATTTGGAAAGACATCATAGCAAATTCAATGATTATATATGCAATTTTATTGAAGGTATTTTTGTCAAGTATGGATTACCACTCAGAAATTTATACTAAGTGTTGGTACGAAAACTGGTCGTCGTCGGAATCAGCTGGAGCGGAGGCCTACGAGATCGCCGTCGGAGACCTGCAAAATAAAGTTCCGTCCGAAATCGGTGGGGGGTGGCTCCGGTAGGATCCTCCGACGATCAAGTCAGTTCTGGCCAACAGATATAGAGTGCTCTGGAATGAGTTCGACAGAATTTAAAGGAGAAGAGGAGAGCTTAAAGATTAGAGTTAGTGTATCTGGAGGATCCTTTTATATGCGGAACTTGATTGATGGTGACGGCCATATCGTCCGACCATGGGCCGCTCGGGACCGTATGAAATCCGGTATGGAGAGGAAGACATCGTCAGACGGATAGTGGCAACCATACTGACGGATAGTAGGCCATATGGAGTTGGTTACGGAGAGAGTGGTATCGCCAGTAATGATGGCCATGTCGTCCGATCGCATCGTCTATGGCAGACTGATGGTGACCGTTCGTCCAGATTTAATAGCCGTGGCTCTGAGAAAGCAGGCATTGATCGGTAGACTTCAATATGTATCAATTCCAGAGGAGATCGGACTCATAGAAGAGTTCGACCGAGGGAAAGCTCGGAAGAAGTTCGACCGGAGGAGTGCGGAGGGAGTTCAACTGTCGTAGGTGTCTGGCTGAAAGAGCGCAGAGGGAGTTTGGCTCTTGCGGGTGTCAGGCTAGAGGAGTGTAGCAAAGGCTCGGTCGCTGGAAAGTTCGAAAGGAACTCGGCCGCTGAGGAATCCGGCCGACCGAAGGGGATGTCTAGGAGGAGTCCGACTGGAGAAGTTCGGCTAAGGCCCAACCATTGAAAATCCGAAGGAGCTCGACCGCTGAAGAGTTCGGCCGGCTGAAGAAGTTCGACTAAGGCCCGGCCGCTGGAAATCCGAAGAAGCTCGACCGATTGAAGGAGTTCGGCTAAGACCTGACCGCTGAAACTCTTCCGTAGCTATCGATTGCATTAAGCTGAGCATCGAACTGGACTTCGACAGGAGCGAAATTTATCCCCAACAATAGTCTCCTCTACTCCCGAGTTCGAAACTCGAAGGGAGTGCAGAAAAGACAACTGCCGAAGTCCTCTTCTGAGCTCCATGCTGGTTCAGGTTGAAGCTCAAGGGGAGATCTCATCTCCAGCCAAAGTTAAAGTAGATCTCGCCTCCTGCGGCCGAGGTCGGAGGTTGAGCTCCTCGGGGGCAATATTGTCACCAGCGGTTGAGGCTGACTCGGGGAAGATCTCCTCTCCTGCAGTCGAGGTCGACTCGGGGGAGATCTCATTTCCTGCAGCTGAGGTTAATACGAGCGCTCGGAAGATTTGATCTGCAACTGAGGTTGACGCGGTCGCTCGGGAGAAATCTTATCTCTAGGCAAGGTTGTCTCCGATCTTATCTCTGGCCGAGGTTGACGTGGTTGCTCGGGAGAGATCCTATCTCTGATCGAGATTGTCTTCGATCTTATCTCTGACTGAGGTTGACTCGGGAGCTCGGAAGAGATCTTATCTCTGACCGAGATCGCTACGGACCCTCGGAGGAGATCTTATCTCTTGTGGCCGAGGTTGATGCGGACGCTCAGAGGAGATCTTATCTCCAGCCGAGGTTGATGGAGATCCTGTCTCTTGTAGACTTCAAAGCTCGGACTTACACTTTGCTCGCATTAGGACGAGGTTCTCTTATTCCTAACGGGCTGTGGGGGCACATAAGGACCGTTGTCTGAGCCTTCGATTTTGCTCACGTCAGGACGGGATTCTCCTACTGTTTCTAATGAGTTGTGGGGACACATAAGGACCGTTGTCTGAGCCTCTTCCTCCATTTCGTCTAAGGTGAATGAGGCCTTCGACTTTGCTCGCGTTAGAACGAGATTCTTCTCCTATTCCTAACGGACTATAGGGGCACATAAAGGCCGCTATCAGGGCCTCTCCCCCATCTCGTCTAAAGATGAACGAGGCCTTCGACTTTGCTCACGTCAGGATGAGGTTCTCCTCTTGTTCCTAACGGACTGTGGGGGCACATAAGGGCCGTTGTCAGGGCCTCTCCCCCAATTTCGTCTAAAATGAATGAGACCTTCGACTTTGCTTGCGTTAGGACGAGGTTCTCCTCCTGTTCCTAACAGACTGTGGGGGCACATAAGGATCGTTGTCTGGGCCTCTCCCCTCATCTCGTCTAAGATGAACGAGGCCTTCGACTTTGCTCACGTTAGGACGAGGTTCTCCTCCTGTTTCTAACAGGCTATGGACGAGATTTTTCGAAGCTCGGGAGAGATCCTATCTCTAGCCAAGGTTGACTCGGTCGCTCGGGAGAGATCTTATCTCTGATCCGAGGTTGACTCGATCGCTCGAAAGAGATCTCATCTCTTGCCAGATCTTATCTCTAGCCGAGGTTGTCGCGGTCGCTCAGGAGAAATCTTATCTCTGACCGAGGTTGACTCGATCGCTCGGGAGAGATCTTATCTCTAGTCGAGGTTGTCGCGGTCACTCGAGAGAGATCTTATCTCTGACCGAGGTTGTCACGGTCGCTCAAGAGAGATCTTATCTCTAGCCGAGGTTATCGCGATCGCTCAGGAGAGATCTTATCTCTAGCTGAGGAGATCTTATCTTTAGCCGAGGTTTACGCGGTCGCTCGAGAGAGATCTTATCTCTAGCCGAGGTTGACGCGATCGCTCGAAAGAGATCTTATCTCTAGCCGAGGTTGACGCGGTCGCTCGGAAGAGATCTTATCTCTAGCCGAGGTTGTCAACGATCGCTCGGAAGAGATCTTATCTCTAGCCGAGGTTGACTCGATCGCTCGGAAGAGATCTTATCTCTAACCGAGGTTATCATGATCGCTCGGAAGAGATCTTATCTCTAGTCGAGGTTGAAGGTCTTTGACTCGCGTTAGGACGAGGTTCTCCTCCTGTTCCTAACACGGCAACTATTGACTGCTTCTTCCCTGTCATCGCATAGTTTTTGCATCCAGAAATAATATTATCGAAAGAAAAAAATTTTATTGAAAGGAAGTTACTGGAGCAGCGCATCCCCAAATTTTATTTCAAGGATCGTGGTAGCGTTGTTCCTCCGTAGTTTCCCTCGGGCAATAAGTCCTAAGGGTCGGACGACCTCCTCTATCTCATGCTGGCCTTCTCAATTTGGTGCAAGCTTCTCTTGACTTTAACGCTGGGAGACAACAGAATCGCCGATGCACCAAGCTCCTCTCCCGGGGTAACGTTGATGACGCCGTGAAGGCGGCCGACCTCCTTGTAGTTTCTGGTTACGGCAGCGCCCTTAGCCGATCTTCTCCTACTTCAGACTGGCATCGAAGGAATTTACCCAGTCCGCCCCTTTCTGACGAGCTCCTTAATTTCGTCTCGAAAGCTGGATGCATTCCTCAGGTGTCGTGGCCGTGGTTACGATGGTAGAGGCAGTACTTGCTTTCGATCGTGCTTGTTTGGGGGAGATCTGTAACCCTTCTGGTCTTGGTAGCTGGTTCTTCACTTCGGTGAGAATCTGAGTTCGAGGAGCATTGAAGGGGGGTGCAGTCGCGGAACCTTTTGGGAGAAGGACTTCTTCGACTTCTTCGCGCCCTTCTATCGGAGCTTCCTTGGTGGTGAGCTCGAGGGGTTCGGGCCTTGCTTGCACTGGGGAGGTCGTAAGCGCGGTCGAACTTCATTCCATCGTCTTGCAAAACCTGCGGGAGAACTTCATGCCCCATTGTCGGGGCTTCCTTGATGACGAGCTCGAGGGGGAGTTCGACGGCCTCGCTCACGCCGAACTTCATTTCGCCTTCCTGCAAAATCTTTGTATGAGCTTCCTTGATGACATCTCGAGGGAGTTTGGCCTTCTTGCGCTGGGTGTCGTGAATGCGGTCGTTCATTCCACCTCTTGTGAAATCTTGTAGGGGCTTCCTTGACAACATACTCGAGGGGTAGTTCGGCCTCGCTTGTGCTGGGGTGGTCGTGAGCACGGCCGAACTTTATTCCACCCTCCTGTGAAATCTTTGTAGGGGCTTTCTTGACGACATACTCGAGGGAGAGTTCGGTCTCGCTTGCGCTGGGATGGTCGTGAGCGCGGCCGAGCTTCATTCCGCCCTCCTGTGAAATCTTTCAGAGGTTAACTTCCGCTCACTTTTTCTCCTTCCCAAGGGCGATTGATATGCTAGGCCAAATGCTCTTCCATAAGACCGGTTCCTGACGGATTTGCTGGCAAAGTCGTCGCCGGAAGCTGTCGCACGATCTGCATCATCTCGATGAAGCCACGAACCTGCTGGACCAGCAGGTTGAACTACTCCACATCTACCGCGGCTTCAGATGAAGCCTGAGTTGCCGGGGCTGAAACGGGAGAAGATGGACCTGACACGAAGGCCGCCGATCGTCGAGTCGAAGCTCTCCTGAGAAGCTCTTCGGAAAAGAACTCTAGAGAGGAAGAAGAGAGATCTCCGAAAAGGAAAGAGAAATCGTCGCCGAGCACTTCTTTAAGAACAAGAAAACCTCGGAGGTTCGAGGGCCCTCATTCTAGCGCCAAATCTGTTGGTGCGAAAACTGATCATCGCCATAATCAGCTGGAGCGGAGGCCGACGAGGTCGCCGTCAGGGACCTGCAAAATAAAGTTCCATCCGGAGCCGATAGGGGTGGCTCGACAGGACCCTCCAACGATTAAGTCAGTTTTGGCCAACAAATATGGAGTACTCTGGAATGAGTTCGACAGAGTTTAGAGGAGAAGAGGAGAGCTTAGAGCTTAGAGTTAGCGTATCTAAAGGATCCTTTTATAGTCGAAGCTTGATTGATGGTGACGGCCATATCGTCCAACCGCGAGCCGCTCGAGGCCGCATAAAGTCCGGTACAGAGAGGAAGGCGTCGTCAGGTGAATAGTGGCAGCCATACTGACGGATCGTGGGCCGTATGGGGCTGATTATGGAGAGAGTGGTGTCGCCAATAGTGGTGGCCATATCGTCCGATCGCATCACCTGTGGCAGACTGATGGTGACCGTTCATCCAGATTTAATAGCCGTGGCACTGAGAAAGCAGACACTGATCGGTGGACTTCAGTATGTATCAATTCTAGAGGAGTTCGACCAAGGGGAAGCTCGGAAGGAGCTCGACTGGAGGAGTGCGGAGGGAGTTCAGCTGTCGTAGGCGTCTGACTGGAAGAGCGCGAAGAAAATTCGGCTCTCGCGGGCGTCAGGCTGGAGGAGTGCGACTAAGGCTCGATCGCTGAGAAATTCGGAAGGAGCTCGACCGCTGAGGAATCCGACCGGCCTAAGGGGATGTCTGGGAGGAGTTCGACTAAAGAAGTTCGGCTAAGACCCGACCACTAGGAATCCGAAGGAGCTCAACCGTTGAGTTCGGTCGGCTGAAGGAGTTCGACTAAAATCCGACCGCTGGAAATCCGAAGGAACTCGATCGCCAAGGAGTTCGACCAGTTGAAGGAGTTCGGCTAAGACCCGACCGCCGAAACTCTTCCGTGGCTATCAATTTCGTTAAGCTGAGCATCGGACTAGACTTCGACAGGAGCGGGGTTTATCCCCAACACTAAGTATTTCAAAATAAGCATATTCAATCATTTTAGTTTGCCAAAATTACTCTTGGATGAAAACCATTTCGTTCATGGACAAAGTTTTACCACATAACAGTTATCAGTATAGCTAGTTTTGGAGAAAAAACACAAAATTCTTTCAAGCTTCCTTCATGTTCATCTTTGACCGATCCCAATCCCCAGCAATACATTCACAGCTATACCATTAGTTCAAAATTTTCATTTATTCACATTATCTATCTCATAATTATCCACTATGTCTATCTTAACTAGTCAAATCATATCCAATTCATCCATTTCCATAGGAGTGCTGCTCCCCAACACTATTCCATTTTCCACAATACAAGTCCGCTAGGACAGTTGGACTGGTGTGGTAAGCAGGGGTCACATGGATGACAGACAGGCTTAGTGTACCAGCCCACCAATCACCATGCGCTGGTCCTGTGATTAGGGAGTGGAGTGGTGCTGAAACCTTTTTCCTTTTCATAGACTTCCTTTTAGATTTTTCTTTTCAATAATTAAGCTCAAATTTTATTACATAATAATATTTAGACTCTTCCTGTTACTCTATTTTTCATTTCACTTCACGTTTACACATCAAACACGAACTGCACACCACAGGTAACGAAAACACAGGAACTATATAAAAATATTTGAGTTGTTACAAGAAAGCATTCATACTAGGATTTCTAGAGCTGTAATGATCTAAAGTTGGCACCTAAAAGGATTTCTAGAGCTGTAATGATCTAAAGTTGGCACCTAAAAGTATTAGACTAGCACACTGAGACCAAAACTATACATGCCTCCTCATGAGTGGTTTAACTCGTAGAACCAGGCTGTACTTGGCCATCAAAATTACGATAATTTTAATGTCCCATCCTTAATGATCAGCTAAAATTTGAACTGCATTAGCTGACAAAGTGAAGCGATGGTGATTGCATATTAGGGACCGGTTCATCCCAAAGGTATACATAACAACCAGTGGGGCAGACGTCCAGTCCCACATCATTAGAAACTAATATAGCCCCAACCAAGCTGACACATCTCAGAAGCTACTCTAACAGTTTGCAATGATGCATGGGCATACAAATGTTAGAAAATGGGGTTAACTCTGTTGTGGTATATAGATGCCTGACTGAAAATTGAAACAACATTCAGGACCACGAAGACAATCAAATCCTTACAGAAAAGATAGTTCCATGTACTTGCTATCAACTGCAATAAATTAGATGGAACATAGAAAAAGATCACTTTTAAAATATGTGAATTCTAGCAACAGAATAAATGAACGCAAGCAGGACATCAACAACTGAAAAAATTAGCTGTCAAGTTTGGCGTCCTGCATTGCACCACTAAAAATGTGTTGCTTTACGCTTTTGTTGACGCATCCATTGCAAAAAGAATTCCCAATGAACGCAACGCCTTGCAAAAGCGGGGGCTCTAAAATTATTTGGCACCTAAAAGGAAATGCTACATGAACTCTGCTTTCTAGAAATGAAATTGCATGTATGTGTTCCTCAATGTGGAACATTATTTCAATTTTGAAACAAACAAGTATACCAATCATGTATGTGATTTCAGATAGAGTGGAAGTAGTTTAATCAAAATGCTCGCTAGCTATCATGGATTTTTCGAAAGATTTCACATGCGAACTCAAGTTTTTACTTTCAAAAACCTAATCAGCTATTTACCCCAAAAAATGAACGACAACCAAAACCATCCAAGTATGGTTTGTAACAAATGAGTGTTGGAGGAGCAAGTAATGCAAACTAGGATTTCAGGTAAAACAAAAACCAAAAGAAGTCACAGAACCATAAACTCTTCTCCATTGCTCAAGCACTAGATGAGCTGTAGAGTGTGCCATTCATCACTAAAAAATAAAAAGCCAACGTGGGCATTTATCAAAAATTAATGCAAGTAAGAAATGCATTATATCAAACGCTAACCACTAGCAGACGATACTCCTAAGGAACCAATGAACTATATCAAACGGTAACCACGAGCAGACACACAATAAAATACTCCCAGAGTAAAAGACTTCAAGATATAGAAAGAGTACCCTGCGTCTGAAGCGCTGCGGAGGCTCACGGTTCCTCCTGGCCTCGCGAGACCTGACTCTGACCACATGCGAGTGGATTGCACAGGACACGCAGTACTGCATCTTTGCGTAGAGCTTTGGAAGAGTATACCCTAGTAGAAAAAACAAAATTTTCATCAGAAACTGAAATAACAAGTAAAGTAACAAGCATAACGACCAAAAGTTCAACAAAGAAAGCAAAACGTACCATCATAAACACAGGCCTCTTGCACATCTCTCACTGCAGCTTGCTCCACAATGTTCCTCACAAGAAACCTCTTGATGGCCTTATCCTTTCATAGAACACAACAAAGAATGAGACCTAGGGTGCCAATAACATTATCGTCTATAACAAAACAAAGTATAAAATATTTGGGATCAAACAAAACAAAATGATCTTTTTTTCAGTTTTAAAGTTAAAAAGAACATATACGAGATCAAGATCAGCATCAAAATTGAACCTTCTTTCCAAATCTCCAAGGATAAAGCAATATAGGGTTTAGAACAATCGAAATAGAATATAAAAAAAAGGGAACAAGATCTGACCTTAGGGCAGCATTTCCCACAGTTGGAGCAGCGGATGAAGTTGACATGGCCGCGGCCGTGCTTGTTGCGACCGCCATTCCTACGCTTGAAGGTCTGAAGAACAAACCAACGGAATCAGTTCCAACGAGAGTAGAAGGTGGAGAAAAGGGGAGGATAACTAGGGGTAGGGTTCTTAACATCGCCGCCGAACGCTTGCTCCTTCCGAAATCCTAACCTTAACCTCAGATCCGGACGGCTTGTTCGCCGCTCGCTTTTTCTCTAGGGTTTGGGAGATGACGAGCCAAAGGACTGTGAGCGACTATTTATAGGCGATCGTTAGGTAGAGAGGGCCATCTTGGCCATCCAACTTTTTTATCTTTTATTTTTTTGGTTGAAACAGGATCAGCCATACAAGTCTTGTGAATACATGCAAGATGATCAAAAAAATAATAATAAATCTTTGAATTATCTTGAATTGTCCACAAAAAAGTTCATAAAAAGTTATTAATATGCTTCACGATATAGGCTGCCATCCAATCTATTCCTACATATACTCCTGAATCCAAGCCATAACAATAACTAAGTCACATCAATAACAATATGATCTGTCTATAGTACCGTCCAGACATAAGTAACATCAGTCCAAGCTACACGAAGCTCAGCTCCAAGGACTATTGACTGAATCAAGTATTGGCCACCGGCCACCATCAATCTGAAATCGAGCCCTCAGATGACAAAGCCAACTCTAACTTTTCTATCCCTAATTCTCCAATCAAAATTGACCTTCAAGTATTCTGAAGGTGGGGGCTCCTAAATAATGAACATCCAACGGATCGCTGCATAAGCTAAGTGGGAGTTCTAGGTCTCCAAGAGCCTGAAGGTCAACCATCTCCCGAGCCAGAATCAGGGCTCTCTCAAAAGTGATCCTCATCAGGCATCTTAGACTCGAAGACAATACTATTCCTAGCCAACCAAATATGCTGGGCAATATAGGTAGCCTGAGCAGCAACCTCTCTAGACACATTGTCTGCAGCCCTCCACCTCAAGAGATCAATGAATGCCCTAGTCGAGTCCTCCACCTAAATAATCTAGTGATGAAGACCTGCCAAAAACCAAACCTATCTAGCCGATGGGCAAAGAAATAGTGTGTGCTCCACCATCTCTTCCTCCATCACATAGCTGCTCTCAAAATGTACTTGGTTAGAAGCTTATCCTAGACAACCTTCCAGAAAAAAAAGGCTTACTCTTGGATGCATCCCCAGCCTTCAAATCCAACACTTGTCCATATTTCTAATGCCCTCCAACTGGTATAAATGGTACAGATCCTCTATGATAAGTCTCACCATAGTGGAGGATCCTCATATCCTGATATGCGGACATCGATGAAGAGAAATAGCCATGGACATCACAAGCCTACCTAACTACGCTCCAAAAAGATGCATCACAATAGCTGGATCCCATCTTGTACCATCAATATGAAGGAGATTGCCGATCCTCATTAGGTCAATCACCTCGAAGCTAACAAAGATCGGCCAGTGAGTCAAAATTATATCCGCAATCCAAGTTTTGTGAAAGATGCTAACAGAATGGCTATCTCCGATCATCCATCTCATCTAGGAAATGACATTCGGAGCCCGCACACAGATCTCCCTCTATATGGCTGAAACCCTCTGGCTAGTCCAGATCTCACCTGCCACTGGCTAGGTACCATACTTGGCTTTCATCATTGTGCTCCACATAGAGTCTGGGTAAAGAAGAAACCTAGTAGTATGCCGAGCTATCAAGGCCTCCTGCCTCGTGACCAAGGATCGGATCTCCAGACAACTAATAAACACTTTAAGGGTATTAGAAGTATTAAATTTTATAATATTTGATCTTTATTTATTAAAAATTTGATGCTTCTTAGGATCTATTTTATAGATAATTGGAGGTTTGGGCTGATCAAGATTCAAATTGGTTCAAACCCAAAGAAATACTCAATAACTAATAGGTTAAGTGCAACCATTTGAAGGATTAGTCATGATCAATGCCTAGAAAGCAATCTCTAAGATCCAAGGGTCAAGCTTCAAGGTGCTAGCCATCTAAGTCCTAATTAAAGGAGGCACCACATTCAACCCGCATGTGCCACCCCAAATCCTTTTAGAAGGGATGTTTTCACATGAAGAAAGAGAGGGAGAGAAGGACTCCATGCCACACTCAAACTCTTAGAACTATTCATGCCCCAAGCTCTCTTCACAATTTTCTAACACCCCAAACTCCCTTAACTCACACATCCCCTCTTTCTTACGCTAATCTTTAGAGTCCTAAACCCCTTTTTCACACCTCACATGCCCCTACTCAGTTCTCTTAAAGATTTCACGTACCTTCTCTCTCCACCTAATTCCTAGCGGTCGAAACAACTCCATGCAAAATTTTTTCATGCGCCCACTGAAGGAAAAACCTAATTTTTCGGATCAGGTTCGTTCAGATCTGATCAGATCAAGAGATATATTTTAAAATTTTTTTTCTTTGATTCAGATCAGATCTAAGATGTTTCAGATCTGATTATTATTATTTTAGAAATTAAAATAAAATTAGATAAATTAAATTAGATTTAATTTACCTTGAAGTGGGTAATCCTATTATCCGTTGATGATCTTATAAGCAGTGGAAGGTTCTGGATCAAGCCATGCAAGTGCCTGGCCTCTACCGGTATCCACTCGGGCTGGATCTAAAGATCCTCTTTTTCTCTATCACGTCTCCAGAAATCAGATCTAGATCTAATCTGGATGATCTTCAAAACTTCTTTTGAAGATCAGCAGTCGTCCTTTGCAGCAGTGCAGCCTTCTAGCTTTCACTCGTCTTTCTCTTGTCTAGATTACACCAACCAAGGTCCAAAACTCTTTTGGACGTGGAGAGGAGAGGGAGAAGATGCTTTGGCATGGAGGAGAGGAGAAAAGGCCTTGGGGCGTGGAGATCTCAATTAATTCAGATTCCTCTTTGAGTTGGACGTAGGGTCTTATTTATAGACTAACTGTGATCCAACTCCTCTTCTTTCCAACCAATCACAATTCTTTGTGAAATCAGATCTAAATTTGATTGGTGGGAATAGAGTTCCCTGGATTCCTCCTTAGAGGGCGTCTAAGATCAGTCAAAGTTGGTTCTTAGGAGAACTCTAATTGAAATCCAAAAAGAAGATGAAGTTCCTATCCAACAGGAACTTCTGGACGCCTCCAGCTTGGGCACACGCCAAGGGTGGCATGCGCCCTCTTCCTTGCTAGGTTCTGGCAGGGGGATAGGCCCTTACCAGCTCTCCAATAGATGGTGATACGTGGATAGAAGTCAAAGTATCAATGGTCAATATTTGATCAGTCAAAGGTAGACTTTTGACCAAAGTCAAAGAACGAAAAATGGCAGATAATGTCCTACAAAATAAGACAACCTTTTCTGACTTGGACAACCTCCAATCAGACCATACGAAGGCCTCTGATTGAGTACAAACTTCTTTGGCTCAGTCAGGACAACTTATTTATGATAGTAAAAGAAGAACGTTAGGTTCAATCGAGTGCTAGCATGATTTTTTTGAACCTAATTGAATTTCATTTAGATCAATTGAACTAGATCAGTTCAACTGATGATCATTAGATTCAAACTCTTGTTAGTGTCATCCAGTTGGATTCAGTTCTAAAGCTAATTGGCTACAAGTCTAAGTTTCATCTTTTCAAGGTGGGCTTCGATTTTCTGTTGGCCCAATGATTTTGTAAGTGGGTCTGCCATATTATCTATGGAGTTGACTCTCTTGACCTCGACATAACCCTTCTCGAGGTAATCGAGGATGAGGTGGTATCGTCGTTCAATGTGTTTGGATTTCTGGTGAGATCTTGGCTTCTTAGCAAGGACTATGGTGTCATTGTTGTCGCAGTATAAAGGAATGACATCTGATGGCATTACTCTGATTTCTGCAGCAAACTTCTTATATCAGAATGCTTCCTTCGTAGCCTCTGATGCAGCGATATATTCTGCTTCCATGGTAGAATCTGCTATCACCGTTTGCTTGGAACTCTTCCAGCTGACAGTACGACCATTGCACACAAACAGACTTTTAGATGTTGACTTTCGATCATCTATATAGGATATGAAATCCGAGTCTGTGTATCCCTGGACTTGAAGTTCTCCATTACCAAAGACCAACATCATATCGTTAGTTCTTCTCAAGTACTTAAGGATACATTTCACAGAAGTCCAATGTTCTTCACCTAGATTTGACTGATATCTGCTTGTGACACTCACAGCATGAGCTATATCAGGTCATGTACATAGCATGGCATACATGAGGCTCTCTATTGCAGAAGCATAAGGGATCTTGCTTATGCGTTCTATGAATCGAGCTTTGAAGGACCTAAACTCTAACTTGTCCGCTTATTGTCTTTTGACATGAGCCGGACAACCCCAAATTCTGAGATGACTCAGACTTGGTTTCTTATCGTGGCATATCTCATACGGTGTGGTAGGAACGATCTTAGAGAAAACCCTATTCAGTAGATAAATTAAAGTTAACAATGAATGTCACCAAAAAAAATCAGGAAGGTCTGTGAAGCTCATCATGGATCGAACCATATCCAATAGGATTCGATTTCTCCATTCTAAAATTTCGTTGAGTTGAGGTGTTCTTGGTGGAGTCCATTGAGAGACTATGCCATTTTTCTTAAGATAGTCTAGGAATTCTCGGCTAAGGTATTCACCTCCTCGATCTGATCGAAGAACCTTAATGAATTTTTCAGTTTATTTTTCTACTTCATGTCTGAATTCTTTGAACTTTTCAAAAGCTTCAGACTTGTGTCTCATAAGATACAAATATCCATACCTAAATAGATCATCGGTAAAGGTAATGAAGTAGACAAAATTATCTCTAAACGGCACATTAATGGGCCGCACACATCAGTATGTACTAGGGCAAGGAGATCTGTGGCCCTCTCCCCATGTCCAACAAAAGGGAGTTTGGTCATTTTGCCTTGAAGGCAGGATTCACAAGTTGGATATGACTCGGAAGTCAATGGACTCAATAGCCCATTTTTCTTCAATTTGTTGATCCTATCTTCTACTATATGACCTAATCTCAGGTGCCATAGATATCTATCGTTTGGACTATCCCTAGGTTGTTTGGCATTCACGTTTTGCTCGACAGTTAGAATAGGTACATTAATATATAGCTGACAAAGACCATTAATAAGAAAACTATTTATAATTTTATTTCTTTCATAAAAATGTTACAATGGTCCTTAAAGAAGGTAATCACATAGCCTTCTTGTGCTAAGCATGAAACAGAAATCAAATTCCTACTAGCTGCAGGCACATAATAGCAGTCCTTCAAAACTAAGTCTAAACCAGATGATAATCGAAGAGGATATGTTCTCACGGCTACTGCAGCAACTCTTGCTCCATTACCGATGCGTAGGATCATGTCTCCATCCCTCAACCTCCTGTTATCCTCAAGATCCTACATGGAAGTGCATAGATGAGCACTAGAACCAGAGTCAAGTACCCAACTGGATGTAGAAGAAACCATAAAGTTAGACTCAATAACGAGCATACCTCCAGAAGGACCTTCCTTCTTGTTCTTCATGGTGGCCAGGTAAGTAGGGCAGTTCCGCTTCCAATGGCCGTCGCTGTTGTAATGGAAATACTTTCTTTTGACATCGGCCTTTTTCTTCAACTCTATCTTCTTCTTCTTTGTTCCATCCATCTTCTGCTTTTTCGCAGACTTTTTTTTCTTTCCATAAAACTTTCTTTTGGAAGAAGTCCGTTCCATAGCAAGAACTGAGCCTTTAGAACCTTTCATAGAAAGCTCAGTGGTAACCAGCATATTCATTAATTTAGCCAAAAAATTTTGAAGTTATGCATATGATAATTCATGATGAATTATCCATATGCATCAGTCAAGAATTGCAGAATAATATCATTCTGCAGGTCTAAGTCTAACTTCACACCGAGCTTCTCAAGCTCTTCCATGTCCTTGATCATTGTCAGACAGTGATCTTGGACTGACTGTCCATCATGCATCTTAGCCTTAAAAAGTCGTTTCATGATTTGATATTTGGCTGCACGACTCTGTTCATCAAACATCTTCTATAGGTGAGCCAACTTTGACGAGTAGTTTCGATATCTTCATGTTGGTGCTGGAGCTCATCAGACATCGAGCCCAACATGTAATATCTGATCTTATTATCTTCGTCTATCCATTTTTCTAGAGACACTCTCTATTCAATAGATGGATGGGCTGGTAAGGTAGAAGGGTCCTGATCCAAAACATAGGTTAACTTCTCAGAATCCAAAATAATTTTGTAGTTCCTGAGCCAATCTTTATAATTGAATCCGATCAGTCTGTGTGTCCAGGATACGTGCTAATGGGTTGGACGTAGATATTTTTCTGTAGAGAGTCAAAGATTCTAGTTAGATACTGTAATTATGATTTTTGACCAATTTATTTAGAGATTTTATTTTTAAATAAATTAGCTTCCACTATTTTTTTGAATCCCTACACTCTCTCTATAGAGATACAAAAATATCCACGATTAATGATTTCTAGTGGGTAGTGCGGTCTCACCAACTGACTCATCACCTTACCTAACAATTATTGGTAATGGGTTAGCCAATGAGTAAACAACTCTTGTTCAATGATTCTCTAATCATGGTGCACCCAAACTTGATCTCTAATTCATGAATCTCACCATATCCAAAATATTGATCCACTCCTTAGTTAAGTCAGACCCACCATTTGCATAGACTGATTTCTTAATTGAGTCTTTCACCGTATCCAAAATATTGAACCCAACTCATCCTCCAGCCCATAGCATCCAATGCCTAATAGACATGGTTGCGTCTTTCCGATGCAACTGAGCCACTGTATCTAGTCGAGAACAATCAACCCCGAAAAGGGCCCGCACATCTATAATGGTGGAAGACCTCAGACTTAATCTTTTCTTAGGGAGAATTGATTCAGATCTCATTAAACTAGACTTATCATAGTCATAACAATTATGACTAACCTAGTGGCATGGGTTAGCTCGGATTATTGACCACCTCAAATCAGAACTGTGTCAACAAATATGGCTAGATAAATAAGATCGATGAAAGAAATATGCCATTAACTCGTACAAGAATGCATTCAGGTCGAGTAGCTTCCAATTAAAAATCAGTCGGTCGTATGTGCCAAACTTACCTTAGACACCAAATTGTTGAGTCAGAATCAATTGGGTTAGCCTACAATCCAGACTCTAACCTCTGAGCCTAATTAGGTCTTGCTTGATCGTGACTCGATCTTGACTCAGACTTAATCCTATTAGGCTGGTCAATTTAAGCATTGTTGATCCCCTCTAACCAACTCTTGATTCGATTTGATCAACCGCTTAGACCTAATTGAGCTACCCAAGCCCGAACCCAGTATTATGAATATGTCTTAGATCTGAAATTCTCAATTTTAGATCTAATTAATATTTCATAATCTTAATTTTTAATTAAGTAGGATTCATAATAAAATATGCACAATAAATTTTAGGGTTTCAGGATCTAGGATTTTGCAGAAAGTAAGTTTTGAATTTCTGATTAAGGACGAACGCGCAGCACCCCTACACATCATAAGAACACCCCATCGTATGGAAAGAGATGGTCTTTAAATTCTTCTTCGTTCTTATGACCGAACGACCAAGAGGAACGTCTTAATCAGGAACATGCAATACTACAAAATAGTTTTAGATCTATATCATATATCTCATATATAAATTAGATCTAATCATGACATATTTTGCATACATCTCATATATCGAATCATGCATATTTTCAGATCTAAATTATCTCATAATAATCTAAAAAATTAAAAATTTAAATTGATCTAATCAAAATAAATTCTAATCTAGATAATTATGTAGAACTATTCTACAACTAGTCTAGACATGCATCAATCATATCTCATATGATATTTAAAATTAAATAATTTTTTTATTTACTATTTTTTAGATATTATTATAATAATTATAATATTAAAAAATAGTAAATAAATTAATCTAAAATATGATTTAATCATATTAAATCATAAACATGCAAGACTATTCTATTTTGGAATTAGTCATGCATATCTTCTAATCTTAGATCCAGATTATTTAATTTTAATTTTTTTTTTCTAATTTTAGATCTGATCACATCTTATGTGATATCTAAAATTACTTATTTTTTAATTAAAATAAATTTAAAAATAGATCTAAATACTTTTAGAACCTTGGCTCTAATACTAGTTGAAGGAAAAATCTGATTTCTCGGACCAGATTCATTCAGATCTGATTAGATCAAGAGATATATTTCAAAAAAAAAAAAATTAATCTAGATTAGATCTAAGATATTTTAGATCTAATTATTATTATTTTAAAAATTAAAATAAAATTAAATAAATTAAATCAGATTTAATTTACCTTGAAGTGGATAATCCCATTACCCATTGATGATCCTATAAGCAGCGGAAGGTTCTAGATTAAGCCACGCAAGTACTTGGCCTCTATCGATATTCACTCGGGTTGGATCTAAAGATCCTCTTCTTCTCTATCACATCTTCAGAAATCAGATCTAGATCTGATTTGGAGGATCTTCAAAACTTCTTTTGAAGATCAGCAGTCATCCTTTGTAGCAGCGCAGCCTTCTAGCTTTCACTCATCTTTCTCTTGTCTAGATTGTACCAACCAAGGTCCAAAACCCTTTTGGACGTGGAGAGGAGAGGGAGAAGATGCTTTGGCATGGAGGAGGAGAGGAGAAAAGGCCTTGGGGCGTGAAGATCTTAATTAATTTAGATTCCTCTTTGAGTTGGGCGTAGGGTCTTATTTATAGACTAACTGTGATCCAACTCCTCTTCTTCCCAACCAATCATAACTCTTTATGAAATTAGATCTAAATCTGATTGGTGGAAATAGAGTCCTTTGGATTCCTCCTTAGAGGGTGCCTAAGATGAGTCAAAGTTGGTTCTTAGGAGAACTCTAATTGAAATCCAAAAAGGAGATGGAGTCCCTGTCTAACAGGAACTCCTAGGCGCCTCCAGCTTGGGCACACGCCAAGGGTGGCGTGCGCCCTCTTCCTTGCTAGGTTTTGGTAGGGGGACAGGCCCCCACCAGCTCTCCAATAGGTGCGTGACACATGGACAGAAGTCAAAGTGTCAATGATCAACATTTGATCAATCAAAGATAGACTTTTGACCAAAGTCAAAGAACGAGAAATGGCAGGTGACCAAAAATGGTAGGTAATGTCCTACAAAATAAGACAATCTTTTCTGACTTGGACAACCTCCAATCAGATCATATGAAGGCTTCTAATTGAGCACAAACTCCTTTGGCTCAGTCAGGACAACTTATTTATGATAATAAAAGAAGAACGTTAGGTTCAATCGAGTGCCAGCACGATTTTCTTGAACCTAATTGAATCTCATTCAGATCAATTGAACTAGATCAGTTCAATTGATGATCACCAGATTCAAATTCTTGTTTGTGTGATCTAGTTAGGTTTAGTTCTATATGGTAATGAAATATGTCATGATCTCTGTTGGGGATAAATCCCACTCCTACCGAAGTCTAGCTCGACGCTCAGCCTAATGCAACCTGTAGCCGCGGAAGAGCTTCGACGGACGGGTCTCAGCCGGCCGAACTACTTAGCGCCCGAGCTCCTTGGACTCCAAGCAGCCGGGCTTCGGCCGAACCCCCGGCGGTCGAGCTTATTCCAACCCGTTCAGTGTCGAGCTTCTCCGAACTTCCCTCGTCAGGATCGAACCTCTCCAGTCGGCCGAACCGCGAAGCGGTCGAGCTCCTCGAACTCCTCAGCTGACGAGCCTCAGTCGAAGTCCAACATTCGGTCGAACTCTGCAATGACCGAGCTTCGAATTTCCAACGACCGAACTCCTCAGCGGACGAGCCTTAGCTGCATACCTCCAGCCAGACGCCTATGGGAATCGAACTCCCTCCAAGCTTCCTCTTCAGGAGCCCGAACTCCTCCGAAATGGGCACACGACGAAGGCCTTCAACCCTTCATCCACCGTAAGCTCTGCAAGCATCACCGTCAGTCCACCGAGTGATAGCGACCCACTATGAGGAGGCGATGGCTGTCACCATCCCGTGGGATTGGCTCCGTCGAACCTCGAGCGGCCCGCCAGCACGCGGCTGCGGCCATCACCATCCCGTGAGACTGGCTCCACCGAACCTCGAGCGACCCGCCAGCATGCGGCTGCAGCTGTCACCATCAACCCACCGCATACGGCACCTTCCCATGAGACTGGCTCCGTCGAACCTCGAGCGACCCACCAGCATGCGACTGCAGCTGTCACCATCAAGCTCCGCTATAAAAAGAAGCCCTCTAAAAATGCTAACTCTAATCTCTCTGATCTCTAAGCTCTCCTCTTCTTCTCTAAGCTCCAGAATTTATTCCCGAGCACTCCATTCCTATTGGCCAGAGCTGACTTGAGCGTCGGAGGGTCCTGTCGGAGCCATCCCCCACCGACTCCGGATGGGACTTTATTTTGCAGGTCTCCGATGGCGACCTCAGCGGCCTCGACTCCAATGACCTCCAGCGACGATCAGTTTTTGCACCAATAGATTGGCGCTAGAAGGAGAGCCCCGAACCTTCGAGGTTCCCTTATTCTTAAAGGAGTGCTCAACGACTCTCCTTTTCCCTCTCCAGAGATCTCCCTTTTCTCTCTCAGGAAAAAGATGCCTCCTAAGAGAGCTTCGACTCGACGCTCGACGGCCTCCATGGCTCGATCCCGTCCGAATCAGGCTCCGTCTATAGCTGCGGTGCATACGGCGCAGTTCAACCAGCTCGTCCAGCAGGTTCGTGGTCTCACAGAGGCGGTGCAGGCAGTGTTGCACCAACAAGCCCCAGTGCCATCCCAACCGACGTGGGACTCTCCGAAGTCAAGTGATCCGATCCAAAAGCGACCGACCTGGGCATCCCGACCTCCGATATCTGGATTGGAGAGACGGAGGAGGGAGAGCCCTTGTTCGGATCATGGATCGACCAAGGGTGAAGCCTCACGCCCATTCCACCAGAAAGCCTGGAAGATCAGAGACCGTGAAGATCTCCTAGATCAAAGGCTCTTGAAAATGAGCCGGTGAATCGAAGAACTTCGTCACACTCTCCCCTCACGTGGTAATGACGTTTGCACTAACCCTCCTTTTTCAGAAAATCATGCAGGAGTAAGTCCCGCCGAACTTCAAGCTTTCACAGTTCGAGAGCTACGACGGGACCAGCAACCCAGTCGACCACTTGGAAGCCTTCCGGACGATGATGCTGCTCCACGGTACGCCAGATGCCATATTGTGTCGGACTTTTCCCTCTACCCTTAAAGGAGCTGCCAGAAACTAGTACTCGGCGCTCAAGCCGAGTACCATCTTATCGTTTGACCAGATGAGTCAACAGTTCGCAACCCACTTCATCAGTAGTAGGCGGCCACGCCGAGGTTCGGATTTTTTGATGGCCATCAAGTAGAAGGAGGGGGAACCCATCCGGGCCTACGTCATCCAGTTTAACGCTGCCGTATTGGAAGTCCGGAACCTGGATCAATCAGTCGCCATGGCCGCCCTTAAGGGCGGCCTTCAGAAGAACGACTTGTTGTTCTCCCTGGAAAAGAAGTATCTAAGGGATTTTGCGGACATGCTAGCTCGGGCTGAAGGATATGCTCGGGCAGAGGAGGCCTTCAAGGCCAGGGATGGCGAAGCCGACGGCAAGCGGCGAGCTGAAGGGTCGGGCAGGCCCGCCGAGGAAGGGAAGCGGAGTAAAGCTCAGCGGTGCTCCCGGACTCCTTCCAGTCATTGGCAGACCCGAACTCTCTCGAGGAACCCGAGGTGGGGAAGCTCGGATGGAACGGCGTGCCGAGGTTCTCCTTAGCGTCGAAGCTCTCCCCGACAAAGGTTTCACAACTACGCCCCCCTCAACACTCCGAAGGCCCAAGTGCTGATGGAAATCAAGGAATAGCTTCCGAGGCCAGACAAGATGCGTTCCCGACCCAGCAAACGCGATCCCAACAAGTTTTGCCTCTATCATCGCGACCACGACTACGACACCAAAGAGTGCGTCCAACTCCAAGACGAGATCGAAAAGCTCGTCAGATGAGGTAGACTCGATCGATTCCTGCAAAGGCGGCCCGAAGAGCGAGGGGAGCGGCCAAGGGCGTTACCATCGGGTGGGGAGAGCCAGGAAGGTCGGCCGCCCCTTGGCATCATCAATACTATCTCGGGGGGACCTCGGGAAGGGGAGACCAGCAGACCCAGAAGATCGGTGAAGAGGCAGAGGATCGTGGAGCCCATGGCCTTCACCGAGGAGGACGGTCGGGGGATCCAATTTTCGCACAATGATGCGATTGTAATTTTCTTGAATATCGCTGACTATGATGTACGCCGTATTTTGCTAGATAACAAAAGTTCGACTGATGTATTGTTCTACGATGCCTTCTCAAAAATATCCCTGCCCGACGACCGCTTGGAGCCGATAAATTTCCCGCTGGTAGGGTTTGTTGGCAACACCGTACCAGTCGAAGGCGAAATAACATTGACCGTAATAGCGGGGCAATGCCCGAAGCAAGCCAAGGCTCGGGTCAACTTCCTAGTCGTGAGGACTCCGTCCGCCTATAACGCGATCCTCGGCCGACCTGATCTAAATGCACTCCAGACGGTAGTGTCGACCTATTATTTGAAGATGAAGTTCCCGACAAGCCATGGGGTCGGAGAGGTCAGAGGAGACCAGGCTCTGGTGAGGTATTGCTACTCGATTGCCCAGCATAAGGGAGATTAGCCCAACCCCTATCTTGTTGACGGACTGGACGTCCGTGATGACCTCACTAAGGAGTGGGGCGAGCCCGCCGAGGACCTCGTCTCTGTGCCCTTGAATGACGGAAGCTCGAAGCATGTGGTGCAGATCGGCTCCAACCTGACAGCCGAGGTTCAGGAACAGCTCGTCGCTTTCCTCAGAAGGAATGCGGACATCTTCGCTTGGACCCCAGTGGATATGCCAGGGATCGACGCCGAGCTCATGGAACATCGGCTGGCCGTCGATCCAAGGCAGCGGCCTATAAGAGAAAAGCTGTGCCACCACACCCCGGAAAGGCAGAAAGCGATCGTCGAAGAAGTAGACAAGCTCCTCAAAGTCAGACTCATCCGAGAGGTTAGCTATCTGACCTGGGTCTCAAACGTGATTCTTGTCAAGAAAGCAAATAACAAGTGGAGGATGTGCATCGACTTCAAGAAGCTGAACAAGGCTTGTCCGAAGGACAGCTACCCCCTACCTAGGATCGACCAGCTTATGGACGCAACCTCGGGCCACGAGCTCCTCACCTTCATGGATGCCTTTTCTGGTTACAACCAGATACACATGGCGCCCGAGGACGAAGAGAAGACCGCTTTCATTACTGACCGAGGTCTTTACTGCTACAGGATCATGCCTTTTGGACTCAAGAATGCGGGGGCAACATACCAACGTTTGGTTAATAAGGTCTTCAAGGAGCAGATCGGCCGCAACATGGAGGTGTACGTAGATGATATGCTCGTTAAAAGTCGAGCTTCAACGGACCACCTCGCCGACCTTGAAGAAGCCTTCGGTGCACTCAGGAGGCATAAGGTGAGGCTGAACCCGGTCAAGTGCGCCTTTGGTGTGACCTCCAAAAAATTTCTAGGGTTCATGATGTCGAGATGAGGAATCGAAGCGAACCCCGAGAAAATCTGAGCCATTCGAGAAATGATCGCTCTGAGGATGATCAAGGAGGTTCAGCGCCTGACCAAAAAAGTGGCGTCCCTAAGTTGCTTCGTGTCAAGGTCGGCCGAACGATGCATGCCCTTCTTCCGCATTCTCAAGCGACCGAAAGACTTCTCCTAGACGGTGGAGTACCAACAGGCATTTGAAGAGCTCAAAAGCTACCTCGGCTCACCCCCGCTGCTGGCAAAGCCCAAACCCGAGGAGGAATTATTTCTGTACCTTACTATCTCCCTCGGGATCCTGGCGGCGATGCTGGTCAGGGAAGAAGCGAAGGTGCAATGGCCAATCTACTACATCAGCCGAGTCCTAAGGGACACGGAGATCAGGTACTCTAGACTGAAAAAATTAACTTACTCTCTCTTAATTGCCGTCAGGCAGCTCCGACCTTATTTTCAGGAGCACACCATAACGGTCCTCACGGACCAATCAATAAAAGAAGTCCTTCACCGAGCAAACGCTTCTGAAAGAATTACAAAATGGGCGATCGAACTCACGGAGTTCGACATCAACTACCGGCTTAGGCCGTCAGTCAAGGCCCAGATACTGGCGGATTTCATGCTGGAATGCACAATTTCGGCCGAGGCCGAGCTTGGGCCGATCGAGATCGACATCAAAGTGGAGCCAGGCCTAGACGAAGCCGAGCTGCCACGATCGAACCCCACCGAGGAAAGCGCCGACCTCCCCGTAGGCTCCTAGGCCCTGCACGTGGATGGCTCGTCCAACTCCACTGGAGCTGGTGCGGGGCTGGTCCTGGTTAGCCCCGAGGGAGTCGTCGCCGAGTACGCGCTGCGCTTCGAGTTTTCGGTGATCAATAATGGGGCTGAATATGAAGCGCTGATAGTCGGATTAAAGATAGCAAGGGAGCTGAAAGTAGATCGGCTTCAGGTCTACAGCGATTTTCAGTTGGTGGTTGGCCAAGTCAGCGACAGTTACGAGGCTCGGGAGGAAAGCATGGCGAGATACCTCGGGAGGGTGAGGGATTTGACTTCGGTCTTTGACAGCTTCGACGTTCGACATATTCCGAGGGCGAAAAATGCGAGAGCCGATCTTCTCTCCAAGTTGACCACTTCTGCCCCGGCCGAACTGCCTAGGGGAGTATTTTTGGAGACTCTAAAGTGCCCAACCCCAGAAGAGCCTCGGGTCGTCCTACAGATGGAGTTCGAGCCAAGCTAGATCGACCCACTGGTTGCATACCTCAGGGAGGGGGTCCTTCCCCACGATTCGAAAGAAGCTCGGAAGCTCGGGAATCAGGCTTCCCGCTACATCTTATACGAAGGCAGGTTGTATAAGAGGTCGTACTCCCTCCCGTTGCTAAGATGCCTCCGACCTTCGGAGGCCACCCTCGCACTGCGGGATGTGCACGAAGGACTCTGCGGAAGTCACGTAGGAGCCAAGTCCCTATCGAAAAAACTGCTCCGACAGGGGTACTACTGGCCGACCCTATTTCGCGACTCCGTGGAATATGTAAAGAAGTGCGATCGCTGCTAGAAGAACGCCAGCGTACAGAGGCGGCCTGCATCTGAACTCACTCTGCTTAGCTCGCCCTAGCCATTTACGTAGTGGGGGATGGATATACTCGGCCCCTTTCCAGTGGCGTCGGGGCAGAGGAAGTTCCTCTTGGTCGCGATCGACTACTTCACTAAGTGGATTGAAGCCGAACCACTCGCGAGGATTACCGAGGTTAAGGTATAAGACTTCATCTGGAAGTCACTAGTCTGCCAGTTCGGTCTACCCTGAATCCTCATAACCGATAATGGGCGACAGTTCGCTGGGGCAAGGTTTGCCGAGTTCTGCGAAGGACTAAACATCTCCCACCGCTTTACGTCGGTGGCTCACCCGCAGGCCAACGGGAAAGTTGAGATAACCAACCGAACCCTGTTGCAAGGAATCAAAGCGAGGCTCGATAGGACAGGAGGGGCCTGGGTGGACGAACTCTATCATGTCCTCTGGGCATATCGAACTACTCAAAGGGTGCCCACTGGAGAAACACCCTTCGCCTTGGCCTTCGGTACTGAGGCAGTTATCCTGATCGAGCTCAAGCTCCCATCTATGCGAGTCGCGGGCTTCAACGAGCAACGCAATCCCTAGGACCTCCGAGTCGACCTCGATCTGCTGGAAGAAAAAAGGAAGGAAGCTCGCATCCGAATGGCGGCCTATAGATGAAAGGTGGCTCGGTATTACAACTCCAGAGTCAGAAGCAAGACGTTCAGAGTGGGAAACTTAGTGCTCCAACGAGCCGCTATCTCTCAGCCTTAGAGTCAGAGAAAACTCGCCCCTAATTGGAAAGGCCCGTACGAAGTGGTGGAGGTCGTTCGGCCTGGTGCTTATCGTCTGAAAGAGCTCGGAGGGAGGATGCTTCTGCAACCTTCGAACTCAGAGAATCTGAGGATGTATTACCAATGATATCCCTTCAGTAAAGTTGCTTCGTTTCCGCATTATTATTCCATGGTGCAGAAACTACGGTAACAGGGAATGAAGCTGTCAAATATTCGCCATATTGGGAACTGGAGGGGGACCTCGTGCTAGCGAGGGCAGGTCGAGGAGAGCTCGGCTGCAGGAGATAAGATCTCCTCCGAGCGTGCACTTCGACCTCGGCCGTAGGAGATAACATCTCCCCTGAAGGAAGCTCGACCGCAGGAGATAAGATCTCCTCCGAGGAAGGCTCGGCTGTAGGAGATAAGATCTCCCCCGAGCGCGCACTTCAACCTCAGCCGCAGGAGATAAGATCTCCCCGAGGGAAGCTCTAAGATCTCCCCGAGGAAGGCTCGACCGTAGGAGATAAGATCTCCCCCGAGCGCACACTTCGACCTCGGCTGCAGGAGATAAGATCTCCCCGAGGAAAGGCTCGGCCGTAGGAGATAAGATCTCCCCCGAGGGAAGCTCGGCTGCAGGAGATAAGATCTCCCCCGAGCGCGCACTTCGACCTCGGCTGCAGGAGATAAGATCTCCCCCGAGGAAGGCTCAGCTGCAAGAGATAAGATCTCTCCCGAGCGACTGTGACAACCTCAGCTGGAGAGTTTCAGCTTCGGCCTCGGTTGGAGAAAGCAACCGTGTCAACCTCGGCTGAAAAGCTTCATCTTCGACCTCGGCTAGAGATAAGATCGAAGACAGCCTCGCCCTGAAATTAGATCTCTCCCAAGCGCCCACATCGACCTCAGCTGTAGGAGACAATGTCGCCCCTGAGGAGCGCAACCTCCGACTTCGATCGTAGCGAATGAAGCCCCCCTCAACCTCGGCTGGAGATGGGATCTTCGTCGGGCTTCAACCTCGATATCAACTTCAGCTGAAGGCAAGATCCCCCTGAGCTTCGACTTAGACAAGCACAGAGCTCGAAGGAAGACTTCGGCAGTCGCCTTTCCTACACTCCCTTCCTTCGATTTTTGAACTTGGGAGTGGAAGGGCTAGTGTTGGGGATAAATTCCGCTCCCGTCAAAGTCTAGCTCGACGCTCAGCCTAATACAACCTGTAGCCACAGAAGAGCTTCGACGGACGGGTCTCAGCGAACTCCTACAGTCGACCGAACTACTTAGCACCCAAGCTCCTTGGACTCCAAGCAGCGGGCTTTGGCCGAGCCCCCGACGGCCGAGCTTATTCCAACCCATTCAGCTGTCGAGCTTCTCCGGACTCCCCTCGTCAGGATCGAACCTCTCCAACCGACCGAACCGTGTAGCGGTCGAGCTCCTCAAACTCCTCAGCTGACGAGCCTCAGTCGAAGTCCAACATTCGGCCGAACTCTCCAACGGCCGATCTTCGGATTCCCAGCGGCCGAACTCCTCAGCGGACGAGCCTTAGTTGCATACCTCCAGCCAGACGCCTATGGGAACCGAACTCCCTCCAAGCTTCCTCTTCAAGAGTCCGAACTCCTCCAAAATGGGCACACGATGAAGGCCTTCAACCCTTCATCCGTCGTAAGCTCTGCGGCCATCACCGTCAGTCCATGGAGTGATAGCGACCCGCTATGAGGAGGCGATGGCTGTCACCATCCCATGGAACTGGCTCCACCGAACCTCGAGCGGTCCGCCAGCACGTGGCTGCGACCGTCACCATCCTGCGAGACTGGCTCCGTCGAACCTCGAGCGGCCCACCAGCATGCGGCTGCAGCTGTCACCATCAATCCACCGCACACGACACCTTTCCGTGAGACTGGCTCCATCGAACCTCGAGCGGTCCACCAGCACGCAGCTGCAGCTGTCACCATCAAGCTCCGCTATAAAAAGGACCCCTCCAGATATGCTAACTCTAATCTCTCTGATCTCTAAGCTCTCCTCTTCTTCTCTAAGCTCTGGAACTTATTTTCGAGCACTCCATTCCTGTTGGCCAGAGCTGACTTGAGCATCAGAGGGTCATGCCGGAGCCACCCCCCACCAGCTCCGGACGAGACTTTATTTTGCAGGTCCCCGACGGCGACCTCAGCAGCCTCGACTCTAGCAACCTCCGACGACGACCAATTTCTGCACCAACAATCTCTATCATCAACATCATCGAAACTTCTTTCAATGGATCAGAACTCTTCTGATTCGAACAGTTAGAATGATCGATCATCTAAATCATTTTAATTGCTCCCAAAATCCACCAGTGATATCTAACAGTATATGATGGCAACCCATCAAAGCTGAATGCGAACCTCTTGGTGCAGCTACTTGTGTGATTAAGTTTTTCTATCTTGAGCTCCGATCAAATTAGGGTTAAGGTGTACTCGTCAAACCCTAGTCTCTGTCATATGATGTAATCATTCAATTTCAAGTCCAATGTGAAAACCTAAATAGAAACTCTTTCTATTATTTCACTCTATCATGGCCATGGACTTCTGGACTTGATTCTCATGATCATCATAGGATTGCTCCTCTACCATCGAGGTAGATAGATTTCATCTTGATGTTATCCAATTCCTACAATGAACATGTTATATCCAACATACACCTCAAGATTCCATATAGCTAGAAGACCGAGTAATGGTATAGTCAAACTATAATACCCTCAAGATGAATTGCCGATGCACCTCAGATCAAAGAATCAGACACACCACTACAGCATCGAGTCAGTCATCGACGAGAAGATAGACTTCCTAATGACTACTCGAAGTGGTCACGCTCAGTGCCCTCATTCTCTAACGAGTACATATACTCTCGCTCCGGTGTCTCCACACCATAGACTCAAGACTCATCTACTAAAGAGAAGCGATTGTACACCAACCTTTTGGATCAATCACCATCCTCGTGATGATCCTATGGTCGAGAGTATTTTATGAGTTAATAATGATTATTCATGTCTTAAATTTTCAACTCTTGAAAATATGAATTATCATTACCATTAACTCAAAGGATGTATTACAGATACTAAATACATATATGTAATAGAAAATAACCCATTTTATTAATTATAGTCAAAATTATAATTTTACCCCTAGAAGTGTATTACAAGTGTCGGCCAATTCTGGCTTCTAGGGTACATATATCTAACACCCACTCCTTCGTCTTTTAATTCATGCATCTCCTCCCATCCTTAATTCACAGGCCAACATCCTTTATCACACCATCCTACTTTCTTTTCTAATTATATCTCACATGCACCACAACTCCTTTCTAGCATGCTAAACCATCTCATGCAATGCTATTCCTTAACGGCACAAACTCCTCATGCGCCTAAAACTCTTCTCAAATCTCATGCCAAAAACCATAGTCTCTCCTCGTTGCACCTCAATCCCTAGTCTACAAATAAGGCCTCCATCCTCTCTTAATTCCTAATGCCCCCTTCTCTTCAAAAAACCTCAATGCATTCTCTCTCTCAAGCCGCCAACCTCCTCCTCTACTCCACGCTTCCTTCTTTCTTTCTTCCACGCATATCTCAATCATTTTCCTTTTTTTCTTCCATCTTTTTCCTCCTTCCGCCACTTATTACAATTTAAGGGGCTGCCAAAGGTCTAAATTTTAGAGGAGCTTGAAGCCAAAGGAGCACCATCAATACTAAGGATGATTCTTGTAACCATGAGTAGCTAAAACTCCTTTATCTTGGAGAGAAGATGACTTCTTTTATAAATCAGATTTATTTTTTCTTATTCTATCTTTTATGTACTCTTTTTTATGTAAAGAATAAAAAAAATATTTTTTTAATATATGCTTTTTTTTTATTTGATGTAAATGATTAGATCATTAATCTAAATAATCTATCTTCTTTGAAGATGTGTTTGATGTGATCCAAAGGATACAACACATGCTTAAAAAAGAAATAGATTTTCTTAGCATTTGATCTCTTACCACTTCTTTATAAAACCTCTTGAGATAATTTATGCTCATAAAGGGATGAGCCGTGATCTAAAAGATACGGCCCATATTCAGATAGAGATAGATTATACTCAAAAGCCATTGATAATAAACTACTTTTGCATAATCTTAAGTACTAAAATCTATTTTGCAAAAAAAAGATTCGTAATCCCTGAAATCTTTCTTACTTGATCACCTATACCATTAATTTAGAATTTATTTTTCTTCTTTACTTAGTTATTAAAGATTTTTAAAAAATAATTTCAGCACACATAAAAATTTTGAATTTTTTCTTGCTTTATTTTTCAAACACGACCATCTAAGATCTCTGTGGATCGACCCGACTTATTTTGTTCTATGAAACTAGGAGTTAAGTAAAAATACTATCTTTGATCATTCTCGCAATAAGAGTGCATCAACCATCCTCCTGCTGAGATGGCACACTACATCCTAGGCTACTAGGTACACACCCCACCACCATCAGACCGCGATTCTCATAAAAAACTCTGCATAAGTTGCTCAATCCTTAACACATTTGTCTTGGACAGGATAGCATTTAAGAGGAGATAAATAGGCATGAAGTTGAGCATTGACTTGACTAGGGTAACCCTTCGCATCATCGACAAGCTATAAGCCTGCCAACCTCCCAGTCTCTCCCGAATGGCATGCACCACACCCTCAGCCTCGGACCTCCTCAGTTTGCATCCAAAGATGGAAACTCTCAGGTACTATAGGATCCCATCGTGCTCAGCCATCCCTAATCTCTCCTTGATCAAGTGTCAAAGCTGCATTGATATCCTAGGACTAAAGTACAATGCTAACTTCATAAGGTTCATCTTCTGCCCCGAGGTGGCACAATAGTCCTCCATAATCAATCTGAATCTAGTGGCACTAAGAACAGTGGCTCGGCCTACCAGTAAATAGTCATCTACAAAAAGAAGATATGAGATTAACTAGGCCCCAGGCGTTGGCACATAAGGAGAAACCACCAACCCTAGGGACGTAGCACGAAGAGCTCTCAAAAGAATGTCTGTATAAATAATAAATAAGTAGAGAGAGAACAACCTTGTCTCAGTCCCATGGTGGAATAGAAGAACTCAGAAGGCATCCCATTGACCAAAATGGCAAAAATAGGACTTTGGATGCATGCCATGATCCAGTCGATCTAGTAAGGATGAAATCCAAAGCACCATAAAGCATCCTCCAAGAATCTCCAGCTCTATTGATCATAGGCTCTCTCTATATTCAACTTGATTATCATGAGTGCCCTATTAGGTGGAGCACAAGCAAGATCATACATGAATTTCTAAGTAATGAGAACATTGTTCAAAATACTACGCCCTCCAATGAACTTCCCATACTCCAAACAAATCAAGTGTGGAAGAACCTGCTTCTTCCTATGAGTCATTAGCTTGGTGCATAACTTGTACATAGTCGTGCACAAATTGATCGATCTGAAGTGCCCTGGCTCTAATACATCTTGTCTCTTTGGTATAAGGATAATGAACATCTACTGCCACATTTCCGATATCTATCAATGGTGAAGAACTCCTAAACCGCCCTTGCAACCTCAAAGCGGATGATAGGCCAATAGCATCTAAAGAAAAGAGGAGAAAAGCCATTAGGACCCGAGGCTTTGTTCTTAATCATCGATCATAGAGTTGCTTGGACCTCCTCCTCCATCACCACTTCGAGAAGGTCCCTATTCTCCTACTCCATGACCTAATGCTCCGAAGGAGGGGTCTAAAAGATCCGACTTCCTTCCAAGAACATAGTCCATCGAAATTTGAAGAAGCTCACAATCTCCTATCTAAGCGAATCCTCATCCATCAGCCACTACCCCCGGCATTCCTGACCACCCGGATTTGGTTCATATGCCTCCGGATAGTAGTAGCTTAGTGAAAAAATCTTGTGTTCCAATTTTCTTCCTCAATCCAGTGCAACCTAGACTTCTGCCTCCAGAATTCCTCCTGCTGTCTCAAGAGAGAGTGGTGCTCGGACAGCAACCCTTGAAGGTCGGCCAACTCTATATCTCTAAGCCTTCCCTCCCAGTCTTCTCAATCTTGGAGCTCAGCAATAGACGTTTTAGTAGTCTTAAGTCTCCTGAAGATGTCTCCAACCTCCTCCCTATTCCACCTCAAAAAACTCCTTCTTGTGAGCTCCAATCTCTGAGTGACTCTTCGAGTGACTCTTTACCTGGCATCTCCACGGACCGGCATACACTAGACCTCCCTCACGATGTCCTAGGATCTAGGGTAAAAGGGCCACACTTCTCAAATCGAAAAGGGCTATGGTAAGAGAAGGGGTATCTGTGACAAACAGGATCGAACAGTGGTCAGAAGCAATCCTCAATAAGTGGCAAACCATGTGAATAGGATAGCTCTGAATCCAAGTGGATATCACAAGAATTCTATCGATCCTCTTCCAAACCCTGGATCCTCCTTGGTGGTTGTTGCACCAAGTAAATCGCAGGCCAACACCCTCGATCTACAAGGCCACTAGCCTAGATGAAATCCCTAAACTCTCTGAATGCCACATCGTCAGCATAGGATTTGCCTCTCCTTTTCTCATGAGGCCCAACAATACAATTGAAGTCACCCCCACCATAGATGGGATCCCCTGCTCAATCAAGATCGATACTTTGCTTTACAATACACTACGCTCTAAATAATCTGTACTCGCATACACACCCGACAAAAGCCAAGTGATTTTATTTGCTTCGGTAATAATGATTATAACTTGTTGAATACATTGATGTAACACATCCACCAAAGCTACACCAGTTTTTCAGACTACGATAATCTCTTTGGAGAGGTCCTGAGACTCAACAGTATGAAACCCCAACTACTAGGAAAATGATGCTAGATGCGCCCCAAGCTCAGCACCAACAACCTTATTTCCATCAAGACATGCAAGTCAAGATCATGAAGATGTAACAATCTTCTAAAGGAAGAGTAGAAGACCGGTCTCCCCGCTCTTCTCACATTCCACATTAACACCTTCATGAGGAACCAAGACTAAGAGATAGGAGAGCCCCGCACAGGGTCACCCCTCTCACCACCAGACCAATCCTCCTCCACAACCTTCTTCTGGCTCCCAACCAACTACAACGCCTACTTGATCTTGCCCACAGCTTCCTTATGGCCCAACCTATATGAATTCGGCTCTTGATCCCCACTCCACCTGTCACTGCTTCCATCTCCCTCCGTGGCACCTGATGAGGGCACCTGGTTGGCCTCCTATCTTGGGACCAACATCTCGGTTGCTGCCCCATGCCACCTCCCTCGATCTTCCTTCACTCGGTCATCTGGAACGCCTCCGCCTTCCGTACAAGGCTTGGAATGACCACCTCCCACACCGTCAGATAGGGACCTCCCGCTTCCGAATTCTTTAATGCTGACTGGCCTATGGGCCTCTCTGGAGGAGATAATTTCATCGCCGATCGGTTCCAACTAGTTTCATTCACTGCAATTAGGAGTGTATAATTGATATCGTAGCTGGGGGACTTAAGTGAACCAAGAGCTGATCGTACAGCAAAAGGACACGAATTTTGATGGCATTCTTATAGAGTCGGTGAAATTAGTAGCCGATAGTTTTGTTTGCCTATCTCTACTTCTGCAACAAGAAAAACTTTTATGGTCAAACTTTTCTCTCTGCATTCAAGATATTCTTTCTAGCTATATATATATATATATATATATAGAGAGAGAGAGAGAGAGAGGGGTAAAGCAGCTATAATTTTCTAATTGAAAGGGTATAACTAACATTGCCTCCAATAAAATTGTAATGCAATTAAGATAAAATAGATAAATAAATATGACACATTATAAATCTACTTATTGTAATCAGAAAATTAAAGAAATGTTAGTGTAACGTGCAACAACCATCATCTTGCTTCTATCTTTATCTCATCACTGCTAGAAAAATTACAGCCTTCTTACTCTCCCAAATATTTCTCTCATTAAAATTTTATCAAATTTGTATATCCTACCATGTGAATGGCATGTGCAATTCAAAGCACTATTCAGGTACCAATATGGTATCTTGATTTGGATGTTTGCTTTTACTTATATAGTGCCAATAAATTCTGTTTATATTAAGTCTCATAGACACCATAAATTTTTCGGTAGGATTAACTTCACATGGAACTTGTCTAATGAGGCACTACTAGCAAGAGCCCTTCGGCAGCCCTGATATCATCTATGTTACTCTTTTGCATCGAGAAAGTATTGCTCGTTTGCCTTAGAGTATATCCATTTATTTGTTTGGTGGGAAACACAAGTGGCAGCAAAGATCTAATGTAACACAATTTAAAGGATTTTCCATCAGAAAACCTATATTATACCACAAGTGATTCACATTATGATTGAAACGCCACAAGCTAAAATAGTGAAGCTCTCTGTAGTTACACTTTTGGTTGGAGCAAAGGACTACAGCAAGGATTCTCAAATTATGGTTTCTTCTTTGAAAGATGGTTCATGCAGGTAACTCAACCTTGGATCTCTAGCAGTTAGCCAAAGGTTGGTGTTGTTGGTCTTCTTGCTGCCTCTTCCAAACTTCTTTAAATAATTGAATAAATATTATAACCATAGAATGACAAAATAATTTTGCATTTCTTATTTATGATACTCGACCATTTATACAAAAGTCTACTGAGACTTGACACTTGTCCCCCCCCGAGCGCAAAGAACTTATGACCACGATCTAACATACATTATTATTAGGAATATATGCATGACAACAAGAGACCAGAGCGAGCATTACCTGAAGGAGAAGAGGTCAACATTTCACAAATTTATTGAAGACCTTTGAAATACAAAGCATGACTCTAATTCGGAGATAATGTGTTTTTGGAAATATAATGCATGCTTGAATGATGTGCTTCCTTCTGTACATTACAATTGATTAGTGTTCAAATATTAAAAAACTCGGTTTTCAAATAAGAACACATGAGGCTTCCATCAAGAGGCTCTTTATATCTGTGCAATAGCAAATTTGGATATAAGTCGACCACAAGAACATATACCTCTAACAAGAATCAATACTCCGCACAATTAATTCACAAAATAACAAAAAAATTCTACAGAAAACAAAGATGCGTCATCCAGCTCTACCAAGTTCTCAAGACTTGTAATTCATCATGCGATAGACAAAGGTCCTTCCTCCAACCACCTTCAGCATCACGGCCTTCAATAAAAAATTAACTTGCAGGTATGATCAAAGAGATCATGCTTCCAAATCTTTATTTGAGCTCCATACTGGAGCTTTGAGAACTACTCCATCAGCAATACTGGTTCCCTTTTCCACGTTGAGTAGATGATCGGACTCAGTTTCCTTCACCTTGCATCATTTGCCAAAGAATAGGCAAGAAAACAAGAGAAGATTGATATGACTATTACAATCAGGAACAATAAGTTCTATTCAAAGAGTTTGTGGGGCAAATGAGATGAAAATGAGGGAGTATGCGTGGTTGTGATCTGTATTGATTTATTTCTCTTTTGATCAATTGTCAAGAGGTTCTGTTCTCTTGCTTCTTTCTCCATCTCTCTATCTCTGCATGCATGTATGTGTGCGAAAATTGAGTGTGTTTGACTTGCATCTGACTTTTTTTTTTTTTTTGACAAATAAACTACTTTGGGCTCTCTCTCTCTCTGAGTAAGAATTAAACTGAGTATGTTACAGATGCAAGTTATAGGTGGAAAGTGGACAAGGCTGCCTTCTGCATAATTTCTTTCATGGGATTTCTGTAAGAGCCTTGTTTTTTTACATTAAAATAAGAGAACATGTCCGTCATCCATGCACAATAACTCAAAAAACAGAGAGAATAAGAAGCAACAGTCATATGATTGTGCCAACTTAGATAGAGAGCTCTGGATCATAACAAGAAATCATAACTGGAAACTTTTGCAATAGTAAATATAAATGCCAGACAAACATGACTGAAGAAGGTTCAAAATAAACTCCATTTTGGTCAAAAGGCTTTCAACCTTAAATATTCTAAACAAAAAATTGTCAAGACTTGGCAAGATTGTCATCTCATATTGTACAAATCCAAGGGATGAATGATACTTGAAATATACCAAAAGAACTGGACTCCTAATTCTCCTCCCTTTTTTCACTCTTGCTTCCTTATTCTTCTCCTAGCGTTCAAGGGGCTTGGTAGACACGGTAAATATCCTCTTGTTCGATATGGACGACCGCATGAAGTTACATGTGCAGAAAACTTTTTAAAAGGATAATGTCTCCAAGATGCATTTTGTTACCTATCTAAATCTTAGACTACATTTAATCAGCTCATAAGTTTCTTATTCTCTGGTCAATGCATCAATATCAATCTCATAGACCCAAAATCTCATTATTGGCATTGTATTCATTTCGAATGGTTTCCATGTCTACAAATGTTTATTAAATTTTGACAGAAGTTCATTAATGCTCTTTAGTGCCAAGGAGATTTTTCTCTGATCTTCATAATTTTGTGACTTTCGTCAGCTAAGCATTTCAATATACTATTTGAAACCTTGAACACAAGAGCGAGTCACGTCCCATCTATGAGGGATTGGTTTCCCATATAAAGCAAAATTCAAACATCACCTTTCCAATCATGAATAGAGTATTATAGTTCACTCCAATCTGTAACCTAGCCTTTGAAACTGATTCATAGACATACAGCATTTTAACATGATATAACTATAAACTAGTGCATAACAAGCAAGTACAAAACTAACATTCATGATATAAGCATTTCAAAACCAAGATACATGATTTATAATGCCATCAAAAAGGCCTTTAGGATAAAACAGATGTTCCTAAGGTGTCTCCAAAGAGACATGATCAAGTAAATGTTCAATTGACGAGTATCTCATGAGTGATTCAACAAATGAAAAAATAAAAAATAAAAATAAGTGGTACCTGTGGTAACTGAGCGGATGCTTCAGCAGCCTTTTGCTGGTTCTCAATCAAGCAGAAGTAAGAATACAGGATCATTCCAACTATTGCAATTAGAATTCCAACTATATTTCTCCAGCTAAATGGATCATGAAGTAAAACATAACCAAATGCCAATATCAGACAAGTTTTCAGATGACCCAAGACTTGATATGTCACAGGAGATGTCTTTCCAATAACAAGAAATGTGCTGAAGTTGACAGAGACAGATATCAGGCATGACAGTACAATAAAAACCTGCAACAAATTTAAAACAGTTACAAGAAATCTTAGTAACAGAATGTAACAAAGCAAAACATTAAATGACATAGTCACTTACCAGAACTAGAGGTGTGTAATTGAAAGCAAAAACATTCTGGTTGGTCAGGAGTCCATCAAGAAATGGACCAATTATGAATAGGGTCAATGCTTGATAGGGACTAGATTGATACAAGAGTTGAGTTGAAGAGACCTTGAATCTCTTCTGAATAGCGTTTGTCATCTGACAAGAACTGGTTAAGATCAACAACAAAAATTGATAAAGATATTGACATGTTTCAGATGCAAAAATGCACAGGGCCCAGACACTGGATGACTTAATGACTAGATGAATCAGCTTGTTTCAGTACTAGAGTTCCATTGCTACAGGTTTATACTGCAATTTTTTCATGACCAACTACTGTTGTGTCATTACATATTCTCGTGATAAGAATTCACAACATTAGTGTATTCTTGTTCTGGACTAAAGTAGAATATGAGATAAGCTATCATTGAATCACCACCAAGCAAGGTAAACCTCACCTACTGGTCCAGCTAAAACTACTTGCACGGCTAGTTTTCTAATGTAAGCAATGCAACTTCTCATGATGATCTCATTGGAGGAAAACATCCGAATATAAGTGAGTGAACCATCAAAGACATTCAAAGGGCCTCTAGGATAACACTATCACAGTAAAGTTGTTGGCATTGTAAAGTCAAATTTTTTTGAGCCCTTGGAATGGCCTTTTTTTTATTTTATGCCTTATTATGATGTTTCGTTATAGCATATATAACTGCCTCTGGTTTAGGTAGGCAACCCGGCAAATAGACATCCACAGGAATTAGCTTCTCGACTCCCCCGAACGGTACTTTTAGAATAAGAATCAGTACTGAATGAACATCCCTCTTGTTATATTATAGCTCCCATAGCTAGGAAATCTTCAGGCAATCTTGAATACTTTCTTACTAAAGAAGGAGCCATTTTCATTGTGACTGTGCTGGCTGTGAAAATTAGGCCAGCTTGCCTATTAGCACCACTTAATAGTGAGGCAGTATTTCAAAAGCAAAATCCAGCTTCTCCATAGCCGGAGAGATGCAAAAGAAACTCACTGGCGACCACAAACTTAAAGTCAGCAGTATAACATCTGCTGCCTTCTGGAGAAAACATATTTCAGCTGCTATATACATAGTTTAAGAGAAAGATGAAGCACATTGATGTTCCAGCATCTATAATAGGAAAGACACATTTATTTCAAGAAGATTCTTCTAATGTAAAATTCAACGGTTTTTCCCTAGAAAAACATTTTTGTTGATAGCAGTCTATCATGACAGTGAAAGAAGTAACATGAGCTCTTTCGAAGGTTGTTGATGAAGGATACAATTTGTGCAATGCATGTTGTAAAAACTGCAAGCAGAGATAAGACAGATCCCAGAATATTGAGTTGTAGGTCTGTCACAGTAGCAATGCCAACACCAAATAGAAGGACAGTGAGTGAAAGCTGGATACTCCGACTGAAACAATAAGCAACAAGATATGAATCACAAAACTTCAGTCACCAAATAATGATAAGGCATAATAAATCAGACATTTTAAGCACCCAACAAGGACTAGTATCACCAATGTACCACATGCAAGGTTGGTGTTTGCAAGGCAATAGCCGTGGATAGAAGTTTGAAATGATTTGGAGGATCACACAAGAGGAAAGTTTCTAAATAGTTTAACGGCATGTTTACCATCACATGGCCAAACACTAGAAACACACACAAGCAGGCAGCCATACAAGCAACTGCTATTGCACTATCAGAGTTCTAGTGAAGATGCAACTATATGCATGTAACAGAGAAGATATCCATTCAACACAGCCTAAAGAAGACCTGACAAGATATGACAGCTAATAGCATAGGCATGCTTATGGAACATACTAGTCAGCATTTATGAACAATCAAATAAATAAATAATTTTAAGCATTTGATTAGTGAAACAAAACCCAAACTGGGACTGAAACCTCAGTATGGAAATATTATCACAGAGTTAATATCAGTGTATCATTTTATTTATTTTATATATTGCATCATCTTGATAGTAAGATAGTTTGTGACCAATTGATTAGGCAAATGCTCGTCAACAAGGCAACCTGCAAGTGAAAGGGGTTAAAAACAACAACTTACCAGGTAAAGTATGTCTTTTAAGCCTTTACATTTTCACATGTAAAGATAATTCAGCTTGATGCCGACATGACTTGACTCATTGCCATCCCTACATCTCCAATCATAAAACCAATGCTCTAAACAGGATAAGCACCTCTTTGAACCTTTGGTTGAGGGACAAAAGTTTAATATGAGAATATTTTTATCCTAGAGCAAATATTTTACAAAGGTTCGTATTAAAAATGATCTTTGGCTTTTGGCTATGCTGGAAATGAATGGTGCTTCAGATATAATAAGATTGTTCTGATTCAAAGAAAATTCAGACAAACAGATTAATAATTTTAGTGTCAACAACATAGTAAAAACTGACCTGAATCTCTTCCTGAAGAAAAGAGTCTCCAATAGTACAGTGCAAGGAATTATTGCCAGCTTTGTCATCTGGAGTATAGGAGTATGTAAGAAAAACATCAAATTCAAGCAACGAAAATTTGTATTGCAGTTTGAAGGTAGACTGCTTTCATGTTTTTTACAATATAATGCAGGACATTGATAATTTTAACAATATAATCATGTTAGAGGTCATATTGGAATTTTATACAAAACATAAAAATTAATCAAGAAAACATCTTCCTCAAAAAGCATCCATGATACTCTAGTAAACGCATAAACATTGTAGCCTATGCAAAAACATAAAGTTATTATAATCATAATCATCTAACCTTTTCCCAACTACTAGGTCAGCTTTATGGAACCTCATTTATCAAGCATTCCTATCTAGGGCCACCTCGGATTCTATTCCAAGATTCTCTATATCCTTCCTCACAAACTCCATCCATGTTATTCTTGAATGGATTAAATTCAAAAATACAAAGCAATGAAGAAAATTCATTTTTTCTGTGAATAAGCAATAAGATTAAACAGTGAAAATATTGAATTCGCGATGCCAACAACTATTAGCTAAGCTGGTTGGCACTACTCTCATAAGAGAAAGCCCTTGGGGGATCTAGGGTTCAAATGATGGCGGTTGTATGTCTCTACCATATTGCTGAGAAAAAAAAAATCAATATTAAAATATCAAAATGAAGCATAATCAATTATGCTTGATTTTGTGCATAACTAATACTAGATACCAAAATAAGTTTTCAATCAATCTTCTGAATTTTGATGACAAGATTATCATCTGATTGACTTGTAAGGCTTATAAATTCAGCATAAGATATTTAAAAAAAGGATGACATGTTTAAGAGCCAGATGTTTCTACAAGCATTATTACCATATAAAAGCTGAATAAGAGGGAGAAGCACCTGATAGAAACCAACAGAGTTGAAACCGAGGCTTAAGTTCAATAACCCAATAGAGATTCCATTAAGTATTCCAAAGCCCATTACTGCCCTTGGATCAAAAGGTTTGTGTTCGAATAATTTCATCCACAGTGCCACATGAAGGGAACAAAATGTGACCAAAAGATGCCAGCTTGTCAAAGTAGTAGCTGCAAACCATTGATAGAAAGTAAGCACATAATTATACTCAAACATACGAGGCAGTTATGTCTTGTTATGGCTCAGAATAATGTTTTGAATGTAAAAGCATAAATGACATAATTTAGTCCAAGAGATACATCCAATGCATCTCCAATTGACATGTTCTGCAGATAGGGTAATACTTCGTTGGTAACAGAACAGACTTTAAAGGCAAATCGTAATTGTAGCAGTCATGGTAGCCATTTATAAGATTAATACCCTTAACCATCCAGCCTTGCTCCAACTATTTGGGGCTGGCTCTACGAATCCTAATTCACCAAAGCATTCCTATTTACAGTCACCAATAATGTTAATCTGAAGCAAGGGGATGCCCAAATATTCATGAATATCAAGTACAGATCCATTTCATAGTTTGACATCTTTTGCGAACCAACCAAATGTCAATCCTCCACTACCTTTTTTCTTTGGGACATGGGACCAGCATTCCCAATGTTTAAGAATTTAAGTCATTTGATTCAAGGTTTATCTTGAACTAACATAAAACTAAAAGATTTTAGTCTCTACCTTTTTTTTGGTTGCAATTTTAAGTCTCTACTTGCATATCTGCCCCCATTATTGGGAATGACTCAGACATAACTAAGTCTGCCACCAATATATATCAATAATTTTTCAGAATTTTATCAGCAGTTTTTGAACCTGCTCCAATCCATATGGCAGATCATTATACTGAAACTGGTTTGCAAGCACAGGCTCGCAATCTCAAAGAAACACACTTGGGAGGATCACTTTGCTGGTGATTTGACCACTTTGGTTCAAAGGGGTTTGTCCCTAGGGGAGAATTAGATTATACTAAAAAAAAGGTCACTTCAATAAACAATTCTCATCTAAAGTTAACTTTTTATATTATGTTTTGGTTTGTGCTCATCATGCCAAAACATCAAATAATAAGCACAAATTCTGTGCAGTCTGTATCACCTTGCCTTCACAGATCTTGGGCATTTTTAAATGCTCCTTATGGTTTCTACTTTCTAGCATGTATTACTGTCTTACCTTAAAACTAATTTGAAGATGCCAAATGAAGCATCAAGGAGTGCTATGAAATATCCCCAGCATCCAAGCATTCAACATGTCAAGCAAGCCAAAATTTAAAGTGTCCACTTAGCACTACAGCTATTTCACTATTTTCTTAGAATATATTCTATAAAGCCAGAATACCCAAGAAATCCTTTAGTTTTGTCCTCTTTCCTCCTTAGCACCAAGTGACCAACTAATTTGACAAGTCCCAAAATCCTGGATACCCTTATTTTCCCTTTTAGCCTTTTTTGTTCAATTCTATCCATACAAAAAATCTAGAGAGGATCCATGACATCTTTCATATGAATGCTCTATATGTCAAACACTAGGATTAGGCAATCATATCAGGTTGTGTCCCAAGATACACATACAAATAATTGTGCACCATTGGTGTTAATAAGTTTAACAGAACCTTATAAGAGCTTTTAGTTATACAGAGGCTTGGGTAGCTTCAAGAATAAAAATGAAAAATTCAAAGCAAGAAACACCAAATCCAGAACAATATCCAAGATTTACCATGGGGAACTCACTCTCCACCTTGCTAATACTATTTCACACTCTGAAAGTGTGATCATTCATGATTATGTGTTCATTCCAAACTCATTTACAAAATAAAGCAGATGGGCTGTCAAACAAGCAAACAACAAAATGTGAGCATTGCCATTGGCCTCACATGATCAGATGATATTTCCCTTGATTATCTTCTACCAAAAACTAGCAGCAACACTCTTTCCAAATTTTTGTCTGAATTTATCTTGAGAGTTCAGATCTTAGAGGGCACGAACAGAACCAAATGCAAGGGAAATGACTGCTTTTATGTTGGCAATAGTTTAAAATGGCATAGGGAGTCCAAGCAGAGGCTAAAGCAGGTAGAAAATAAGCTAAAACCATATATAGTGATCCTTATTTCAAGATCTGAGTTACTATATTACTGTCTATGTTCTACTTTTAATAGCTTCTATTGTTAGAAGGTAGGAATGATCACATTTCAGCATGAGTTTTGGTTACAGACTAGTATGATGTTCTAAGGCAAATTAAGACAAATCCCATGAAATTAAATATCATTATCAGCATGCTACCCAACAAGATATCAGTTATAACTTTAGGACTCGACCCTTTTTTTGGTAGAACAAATTACAGGCTGACAAAAGTTGACACCAGACGACGAAAATCCTGGAATACATACTTCTAGCTAATCCCAGCAGTAGTGAAAGAATGCAACGATCTCCAAAGACAATAAATATCGAAGACAAGATAATAATATCGACAAATAAGAACCAACCAATCAACGCAATTAGAACATTAATTCCTTAAAAGCAATCCCAAACAGCCTATAATCTCATTGGCTCAACTTTCACTTTCTCACCGAATGTGAACCCGAGGGTGCTGATGAGCGCCTTGTTGCAGATCACAATCGACACCGATGACACCACCGACAGGCTCAGCGCGCCGACAGTCCCCAGCCTGCTCTCCCCCATCTCCACTCCAAGACTCCCCTCACACTCGCGATCTGGACCACAGAAACACCCCCGACCGTCAGATCGAATCCCCCCACGCCCACCCCAACACAAACAACGAATACAAAACCAGCATCAAAAGGAGGAAAAGATCACAAAACATCGCAAAAAAAGAGATAAAAAACCTGCAGCAGAGAACAGAACCAACCTCATTCCAGGAGATATCGAGATCGAATCAGCTCGACCGGGAAGAGGAGTCAAGAAGAGGTCCAGAACGCGAACTGAAACCAAATCTCAGTAGCGAATCCAGCAAATCCGAACCCTAGATCTGGTGAGAGAACGAGAGAATCGAAACGCTACCTTCTTGATTTCTTCAGGCGATCCAACTCCGAAAACAGCTTCTGTTAATATATACAGTCTCCTCTTTTTCGTACTCGCGTTGTTTCTTTATTTTCTCCCGATTGTTTTTTATTTCTTTATGCTTTCTGTTTTAACGCCTCCTTCCTTTTTCCTCGGCAACGACCTAGTTCGGACGACGAATAAAAGAGAGACAAGAAGGGGGAAAAATGAAGGAAAGCGAACGGAGGTGCACCGGATAATTTTTGAATGCGAACGTAAATGGAAAGCCATGAAGAGATTCGGACAGGGGAGAACGAAGTGTGCAGAATGGGTTGGCCTGGCCTTGGGTTGCACAGAGTTTTAGGTTGGACCAGGGCTCAGACTAATTGCATTCGGTCCAAAGTAACGTAACGTTCAGCTAACAAGATTCAAGACACCACATGCGTCGAGTGCTTGCTCTAAATACATGCAAATGTATGTCTTCATGCATGCATGCATATATCATACATATATTTTATGACATGTAGGTGATGTCGATAGTTTTTTCTTTTTTATTAAGTTAAATTAACTGACTAGGTGTTCGCAATATCAAAATGTTGCATCTCCTCGCCCCTTTCTTGTACATGCAATAATTCCTTCCTGTAGTGTTGGAATTTAGGAAGCTGTAGAGATTGGATAGATTTGTGTCGCGATGGTTGGGTTGCCAATGTGGTCATTTAGATAAAGGAAAGGCTAGGTAGTTGACGAAATTAGACGTTGCAATCAGCTCATGACTCAGCTAACCGACTTCATTTACAAGCAAGGGTATGCTATAGTTGTTGCCCAGATCCAAAATTGGGGATTCTGAAAGAATCTCTCGAAACCCTTCCTTTTGTAATTTTCGATCCAAAATACTTAAATTTGTCTTTTAACTATTAACACAAGCGCTCTTCTTCGTCGAGGGAAGAGGAGATAAAGTGGGTGGTTGCCCAAAAGAGTGTAGGAAAATCCAACCAAGAATAAACAACATCCCAACTTCTGATGGGATCCATGTCTACACTCTGATTAACCTGGGTATTGCCATATCTAGGACACTTGAAAATGGATTTACCTGAGAAAAGGGCTTCTGTCATCCTCTGGATTTATATGCCTCAGTTTTTCAAATTTAGATCAGCATCTCTTGCATTTCTCGAGATTTTTTTTCCCCTGGTGGGGCCTCATGTGATTGTGATGATTCTCCTAATTTCTATTAACACAAAAATCGGTATGTCTTTGTTGCTTATGCAATGGTGGGTCTCTCTCTCTCTCTGATCCCCATTGTAGTTAGGTTAGGAATAGCAGTGTAAGTGGCAACAAAATGTTATTGAGAACTGAGCAATCATAGAATAGTATCCATGATGTAATTGTCGATGGATGACTTTGATCCATATGATTTATCATGGCAATAGTATAGCAAAATTTGAGACCTAATAAGGGCAAAATCACAAACCAATGGAAAAGAACAGGGTTAATTAGTAGCTTGTTGAGAATGGAAGGATTATACTTAAGTGAACAGATGAATTAAGAAAAAGATGACAAATTGGATAAAAGCGGGTGATTTTTAACGAGGAAAAGAAACTCTCCTCTACTTCAATTTTCGACTAGTTACCATACCTTTACTCAGCAGACTGGAGAACTTTCATATTAATTCACTAGAAGAAACTAAAATAATACTAAACTACGTGAGAGATGAGGTGTGCTGACATAAAAACGCAAACAGGCATCCACGGACGGACATCCAAAAAGTTTTGAACAGAATTATCAATTTTCCACCTAATTTTTCAAAACGACTCCTGTAAGTTGCTTGTCCTTTTGCAGAGATGGGTGTACTGTTTAATCTGAGGATTGCAGGTTAAACTTCAATAGTTTAATTTAATTAAGGATTACCGAATCATGATGAATCAATCAGTTTGAAGCGTATCGAGATCAAACTAGCATGGTTTATTTGATCGATTTAATATATAAAAGCTTTTTATTTTTTTAACCTCCTTTTTTTTTTCTTTTTGTCTCGGTTCGATATACGAGGACTCATTCCATTGTCAAATCCAAAGCTCTCGAAGTTCCGCCACGGTGGATTGAACTTTCTTAGCCCCCCCCCCTCTCTCACTCCTCTTTCTCCCTTACTTCCTTCCTCTCCCTCTCCTTCTCCCTATCTCCCTTCCTCTTCCTATCTTTGGTTCGCTTTTGAACGATATAGTATACTAGTACCATGCCATACCAATTGCTTACTACGATGACCTTCAATATAAGTTAGGCAAATCTTGAATTCAATTTCTCCTAATTTATCCATTTAATTTTCTTTTTGATTTATTTATCAACCAATGTTTTTATTATAATAAAAGCAAATAGAGATTTTACCATAATTTTAGGTGATAGGAATCACATGATTTTAGGGATCATATGACAATCTATATTAGTCATAATATTTTTCTTTATTAGTATGATTATGTATCAATCTATATTTTTTTTTTGTATAGAATTTGTGTACTAGTATATATAACCTTTGCATATACCATAGATGTGATGAAAACATAAATATAAAGCCCTTTATTCTATTTCTCTATCTCTTGTTAGCATTATTTTAGATAATAGAAATCATATAATTTTAGAAAGATCACATGATTTTAGAGATCGTTTAAATTTAGGTGATCACAATATTTTAGGGATTATATAGTTTTAAATGATCACATTATTTTAGGTGATCATATGATTTTAGGGATCATATAAAAAAATCATATTAGCCCATAATATTTTTTTTAATTAGCATGATTCTGTATCAACCTATATTATTTTTCTTATGTAGAGTATACATACTAGTATATATAACTCTTGAGATGTACTGCATATGATAGAATAAAAATACAAATTTCTTTCTTTCCCATTCTCTATCTCTTTTTTTTAAAAAAATTCAAATATTTTAACATGCTATTAGAATCATCAATCATCTGATATAATGCCACTATCTCTTCCATCTCTTCTATAACCATCATTGCCATATTTAGAAGCTTTGAAGAACTCTATTGCCTATCTATCAATCTCTATTTCCTAATGAATCAATATCCAAAGATTCTATTTTTTAATGAATTTGCAAATCTTCTATTTCCTCATAGTATCTTCCATATCTACGGTAGATCTTTTAATCTATCCTTTGTTTTCTAATGAATCAACATCCAAAGGTCTCATGTTCCCTGGTAGATCTGTAAATTCTATTTTTTCGAATATATTAACACATTAAGATTCTTTATTTTCTAATAGATCCACGGTTTCTCTTCACCACTTTTTTTTTTAGCTATAGATCTTTCGTTTTCTCTCCTCACCATCGTTTGACTCCTTTTCCTCCATCTTTAGTTTTATTTGCTACCTCCAACTCCTTCACCATTCAATTCAAGGTTTTTTGCTCCTTTTCCATGATACCTCCATCTATAAAGATTGTTGACCTTCGACTATCTTCTCTTCAAATGTTGGCGCCCATTATGACCACCATCTTATGTACGTCTTCTCACAACCATATCATCTAAAGCAATCACAATAATCGGTATGTCACTCTATCATGTTAGTGTAGATAAAATATGTCATCTAGTTGCATCATCATGGATCAATTGTGACATCTTATCTCAAGTCATCATTTGTCCCACCACAAAGCTTACAATATAAATTATTTTGCCATATCACCATAATGCAAGATCATTGTCAGCCACTAATAAAAAAATAGTCCACATCACCAAATATGTTAGTTGCCATATTAGTTTCTATATCATCAGACACATCAATTAACCACATTGGCAGATATATTTGTCTGTCATGTTAGTCAGATACTTCGGCAAATACACTAGTTTACTGCATTAGTCAGCCAAGTTAGTAGATATATCAATTTGCCATATTGGATTTTGAACTGCTAAGTGTGCTCCTTATTTATAACATCACCTTCTGAGCTCCTATGTGAGCTCTTGATCTACCATGTCAGATTTTGTACGATCACATCGACTTGATACATCAATCTACTATATTGGCTTCTAATTTGTTACATCAACTACGGATCTATTATATCAGTTTTTGAGCTACCATGATAGCTTCTAACCAACCACATTAGTCTCTATATTGCTATGTCAACTTTTGATCTATCATTTCAACATTTGAGCTACAATATTAGCTCCTGCTCTGCCACCATGTTAGTTTTTGGGTTGCTATTTTAATTTTTGATTTGCCACCATGTCAACTTTTAAGTACATTCGTGATCGATCTAGTTTCAGAACTAAAGTTAATAACTACGGTACCACCTTAAGTTTGAGAGGAAAGAGTGAAAGATGTTAGCATGATTTTAGTAAGATCACATGATTTTAGGAGTTATATAACAACCCATATTGGGCCTAATATTATTATTTTTTTATTTAGTATGATTCTGTATCAACGTATATTATTTTCTTGTATAAGATTTGTATACTAATATATAACTCTCGAGATGTATCGAATGTAATAGAATAGAAATATAAATTTCTTTTTCTCTCTCTCTCTCCATCCATCCATCCATCCATCCATCCATCCATTGTTTTCCTCCTCTTTTGCAAATATTTTAATGACAAAAAGGATAAGAGTTATGAAAAAAGAGAGAAAGAAGGACTACACACTCATACCTGCTGCAAAGTCCTGACCAGCAAAAAGAAACTCGCTTAACACCTGGATCAAAATAACTGTAAATAAGGATCATGATTTCTTACCATTGGCAATGACAGAAATGCTACAGCCTATACAGTCAAATAATAGAAACTTTGCAGATTTACATCCAAGAAAGAAACTTTCCAGATATCCTAGAAATTTTGGTTTTCCAAGTCAATGTGCACATGTCGAAATAAAAGACAGTCCAATTCTTTTTGGTGATGTACTGTACAAGTAAAATTTAATGCTGAATCAGATTAGGTTGCCTTGTGACTACTACCGATCGGTCAAATTTTGAATACGATGGATATTGCTAAGTTGAATACCGCACTTGTTTTTAATAACGACATTTGCAAACATCTTAATACGAGAAAAATGTTAACTAAGGCAATTAATTGTTTGCATATATTTCCTTTTCAAGAGCTAGCCCTGATAATAACAGGTGACAAGGTCATTAACGATAGGATCAGAATACAAGGACCATATACATGTGCATAACATGGAAGTCTTCTAATTTAGCCAAAACTTTGCATTTATATATTAAATGCCATGGATGCCCCCTGCTTTCATTTTCTGCAGTCTTCCACCTCGTCTCCAAGACATGACCATGAGACATTGTCATATAGCTAATGACCATTCATGCTCCGTATTTATGGATGGGGTTTATCGCTTCCTAGACAACTTTTGGTATAATAGCTTGAGAAATTATTGGTTGGGACAGTTCTATTGCACGTACTTTGCATCATTCAATAACAAACCAATATACATCCAAAAAATAAAAGGATACATCATGATCCATATTTGATTTAAAATTTTAAATAAAAAAATATTTTTATTGTTTTAAATGAAAAAAATTATTTTTTTAGGTGATGTGTTGATTTGTTTTTAGATGATGTAAGATATAACCATTCCAAACTAATAATTTCTTCGAGCTTTTCACGTGTCAAATTCTGATGGAGTTTTAGCATGAAATTTAAGGGACCGAGTGAGAAAGGAATGGCTATGATCTGGACTTATTAAATGGAATATGGGACAATTGGCAGAGGAGAAGGTGGCCTCCTACCTAATCGGCAGCGGCGAAGAAAGATGAGCTTTTTCTTTTCTTTTTTCGAGAAAGAAAGAGCTTAGAAGGGCGACTTCTGTAGCCTCTTTTTTATACATCGGCAAACAGAGCTAGATGCGACGCCATCCAACTCGAACCGATTTATCTAATCTACATCCAGAGATTGCTGTGGTTATGAAGCTCCATTAGACCTCATCATCTCATTCTCGTACCAATGCTTTTAAAAATTTATTTACATCGACCTCCAGGCTAAGGATTTTTTTTTTTTCGGAGGAAACGAAAGGAGACGTACGTAACGGTATTATAATTATTCAAGTTTGGATACTTAGAAATATGCAATACAAGATTCAAATAAATACGATCAGACTGCTATGCAAATGGGCATAAGCACTGGTGCAAGTCCACAAAAACTCACACTGGAATGGAGCAGTCCAAGAATTTCACACTGCCATGCACGCACTCGAGCATGTCAACAAATACTCACGCCGGAATAGAGCCGTCCAAGAATATTGTGCGCGGACGGACACAAACGCACGCGCGCAGTGGAGCAAGTCCACAAAAACTCCAAGAATTTTATGCGCGTACGGACGTATACGCAGGCACGCACGCACGCACTGGAGCAAGTCCGCAAATATTCATACTGAAAAATATATATATATATATATATATATATATATATATATATATAGATGGATAGATGGTGGGTGTGTTATTATTGACAGCTACTAGATACAAACAACCTCAAAGCTCTATGCATGGATCCTCTGTGGTGCATTACAAAGATTATTTAGTATAATACAAAATGCAGTGTAAGAGGAAGGAAAGTCATATTTTTTCTGAAATGGATGATGTGATAGCTATATAGACTTATATTATTCTTTATGATACAAAATGTGGGATTCCGATCTAAGCTCCATTTATAGTTCTGGGTCATCTCGGGTTGTAAAAGTATGCAACAAGTCCGATATCATGATATTATTATTAGAATATTAAATTTGCCAGCTGAGGTACTTCATACAAGCTGATGCTTGTGAAATAGTTTTGTAGTGGGTTTAGATTGAGATTTTTATTTTTAGTTCCTTAATCGAGATGTTTTGGTCTTGTTCATCCTAGCAAATAAATGTCCTTATCCATCTGTCACAGTACAGCACCAACCAGAGGAAATTATCAGGATATAGCTATTTTTCCATCTTTTTATTATTGTAGTTTCAAACTTTCAGTTATGGTGCACTAATCGAATTGGTTGACGCAAGTTTTGCAGTCCTAAAATTCAATAGATTGATCTCACGCCATGTCAGCCTTTGCAAGAAGTCAATCTCCATAAGATTCGTGTAAGTACAATAATGTGCACGCGTTGTATCGGTTCCTATCAAAAAAGATATCTAGTTGCTTGATGTTTGTGGGTATGATCCAATTAGAATCCTTTGCAGTATAGCCCATGCACCACAAAGTGCTATATATATAAATATATATATATATATATATATATATATATATATATGCGATCAACAGATGAACAGTCATCAAACAATATATGTTATGTATGACAAGACATGCATTCGTGATTCGTGGACTTCGGATGGTGGCCATCCACATCTGTACCACACTCTGTAGTGGATCCGTGCTCTCATGATTCTCCAATTGACAACCCATCACTTAAAATTTGGTGGATGAAAGGTTGAAAGCCATATTAAAACGCCAACCATTTGGAGGACCATTAAGGGTATTCTTCATACCCTTCATATATATATATATATATATATATATATATATATATATAAAAGCTTTTCAGAATGTGGGGAAGAAAAGAGAACCTTCATATGAGAGAGTTTTTTAGGTGGTTCCACTGGGAGAAGGATATTAGCTCCACTGTTTTGTTTTCTAAGGATTTGATCTTTGTATTTTAGCAACAAAATATATATAAGCTTGAGTTTATGAGCGCATTTTTCCCTTGAACCGTCATTTTATATAACACTAGAACAATAGCTTGTTTCAGATGTTGTAGGAGATTATCTAGACAAGAAACCACATATTTGGACTAATTTCCAACAAAAATGAGCAATGCACGTTGACAAGGAGAAATTATTGCATGGACTAGGTCCAAGTGGACCAAGATAAATCTTGAAGCATATGCACGGTCAATGACACGCAATTGATGAAATACAAGAGGTAATGTGGCATGTTATCCACCATAGGATTTGTCATGGTCCATTAGACCTGGTTCAAACAATAATTAGATGGTGATTAGCCTTGTCTCTAGATCCAACATACCGAATGATTTGAGACGGTGATACTTTGTATAGAATACTGATCCTGCTCCTTCGGCTTTGGTTGCAGGATTGCCAATGTTTCCCACCCAACTCGATCATTGACCGACTTTTAGCGTTAGTGATGGCTGAGATTTGGAGCAACCTCCGTATGAAACAAATTCTGGATTAGCTCCCTAATCTATCATTTGTCTTCAGTCATTAACCGGTACATGGTACCATTGGAGAGGTTAACATGAATTGGCGCATACCAATTTCTTAAAGGAATAAGGATTGAAAAATAACCTGCTAATGAGCAACAAAAGACTTGTAGTTTTTCATCTTTGTTTAAAGAATGTTAATATCCCTAAGATTCCACCTCAGTTTAAGGAAGGTCAGCAGCACATCACTGGCAGTGTCCATGTCTTCTGCTCCCTCCCCTTCTGCATTCTTAATTTGAGTAATTCTATTTCCACGTACTTTTAGAATTGTTGATCTATAAAAGTAATTTCTATTATTGTAGCCCTCTTTAAACCACTAGTCCCTTAAATTTTGATGAAAGGATTTCATGTCTTAGTAACAAATTAACAATTATTTCAGAAATAAGCCTATGAAAAGCTCTAGCATGGCAGGCGCCTCTCTCTGATGTCAAGCTCCTGCAAGTGGTCAATTTGTCTTCCCATTTCATATGCCATAATCGACATGGATCTTGGGGTCTGATTTTATTGGATTCTTTCCAAGATTTATAATATTTTTCTTCACTCAATCCACACCCAATGTGGAGTAAATTTGCAAAGCTTGCAAGAAAGCTACTACATATGTAATGAAAATTCAGCTCCAATGTCCAATATTAATACTTGTTATCATATAATAATATAGTAATATATAAATACATTGAATAAGTTGGAAGAGTATCATGAGTTTAAGGGATGTTATAATTAATGCTCTCTTTAGAATATAAATCACTCTACTTAGATGCAAACTATCGATAATGGTCTACTCTCAAGATACAATCAATTGCTTCACTATTATTTTTATACATTGATCCAAGATCATTGGAGATCCGAATCCTATGATGATCTAATCATAAGTGATCTAAGATCACGATATTTGACCGGCTATGGTTCAGTGGTTAAAGATCTTTGGATATCGTAAGTAACCTATTTGACATTCTATGAAAATCCAAGATCACGGATGATTATATAATACCAAAGCTACCTACAGTACATTTCATAAAAATATATTTATTAATTATATATAATATATTATAAATAAAATATTAATATATTAATAATTAATAGATTCTATAAATTTTTTTTAGTCTTATTAATTATTAATCCTATAAAAATATATTAATTATTATTATATAATTAATATTTTTATTCATACTTATAATATATTATTTATTAATATGAGTATTTATTTTAACTAGAAAAAAAATAAAATAGAAGTAATATATTAAATACTTTTATTATATAAATATAAGGTACAATAAGATATTTTTATTCTAATTTAAAATTATCATTAAATCATAATATGACAATAATATAATTAATAATATATTATAATATAATATATATCATAAATATAATAAATAATATGAAATATATAATATATTATTAGATATATGATATTGATATAATATATTAACGATATGTTGATATTCTAATTTTTTTTACTAAATTATGGAGTATTTTTTTCTTACATTTTAATCTAAGGTCGCTGTCCGGGAATGATTTTGAATTCCCAAGTTCAAGGGATAGGTATCTCATCACTGGGTTAGGGGATAATTTGAAGAGTGAAAATGATTTGAAATCACTATCATGTAGGATCATACGTAATGATCTCATCATTTCTAATCACATCATCTTTGATATTGGATGGATCACCCCATACCAAATATCCCCTTAGGTGCACTTCAATCAAACAAATCAAACTAGTCAAGCCCCAATATAGTATAGAACAACTAAAATAGAACTTTATAATTGGAGATGACAATGGTGGGGATTTCGTACTACTCTTGCCCACAACACATTTAGGCTGTCTTATGATCCCTATTTGTAGATTTCAAAATCGTGCAATGCCATGAAACACGATGCTTTAGAAGCTTCCTTTCATATAACTCTCCTAATAAAAAAAACGCACATGAGGTTGTCACAAGAAGAAATGATATATATATTTCAGAGAATAGCCATCATATTCTCAAGAGATGCGTCTCTGGGAGGCATGTCCACAAATAACAAAATATAATAATTAAAATAATATAAAATTTTGAATCATGATAATAATGAAAATCAAAAATAATGATTACAAAATTTTTCAATGCAGGAAACTCTTTTAAGTAAAATCATTTGAAAAACCTTTTCATGCAGGTCATCAACAAATCAAGAGCATTCTTTTTTCAAGAAAGTGTTAATTGAATCTTCAAACAGGTCATAAATCAAGGTACCTTAAATGAAATATGATTTTTTTTTTTTTTTTTTTTTTTTGTGTAACTAAAATTTTAATTTTTGTTTCTGATGCCACAAAACTGATAAAGTTTTGGGTCCTAATAGTGCTTGCTGGAAGAAACTTTTTTCATGGGTCTAATTATGTGACATTTTGTTGCACGAAATGGCTCTATGTGATCTATTCATAAAATTTTCTTGCATTTTACGAGCGAATCAATTCTTGCATGCCAAGAATTTATCAAATGATCTGTTATGCATGGTTGTCTATTATGATTTCTGATCAAAATTTAATTCGAGGTAGGAAGAAGTCCTCCTCAAATGAAGTTGCTGCAATGAAGGTGACAAATTTGTATTAACTGTTTCTTTGGGAGAAAAAAAAGAGGGTCAATATAGCTTTCTTATATTTCCTGCAGGTTTTGATGGTCTAAAGAAAAAATCTCATGGAATTAAAAATTTTCTCTTTCTGATGCGAGACTGCATTCTTTATAGAGCTAACACTTGAGAACAACCTTAACCTAGGAATTTACCTACCAAATTTCCTTAATATTTTAAGTTTGAAATGTTGCCATCAACCTCATCATTTTAAAAATCTCATTATATTGGAAGCGTGACTTGAGAGGCTCATAAAAAAGCACCAAGGAACAAAGGATAGATATAATAGTCGTAACCCCTTATAAACAATCAAAGATGGCACCAAAGAATCTCAACGTTGGGATCTTCCGGTAGCCTACTTGCTTCCGAACGAGCCACATGGACGTAACTCATGCGAGTGCGAAGTACAATACATAATACACCTAATTGAGCGAATCAAACAAAACTCATACGAGAAGGCTGTACGCTTGTACTTTGATGGCAATACCATCTTGGGTTTTGATGTTTTTGAACGGAGCGCAGACATGGTTTTGGTAACTGATTAGGCACCAAAGTTCGAGCGTGCTGAGGACCTGCCCTGTGTGAATATGATCTATAAAATTAAAAAAAAATATTTTTAAGAAATACAAACAAAACAGATACATTCATCCAAATATCACCAGATGCACAATAATTTTTAAAAGGATATTGTTTAACCTATTCCCATACAATGGGATAAAAATATCGCATGTCTAGTTCTATATCTCTCTCTCACACACACACAGTATTCTATATAGATGATAATTTTTGTTGAAGATATTAAAAAATATTTTAATTTAAATTTTATTAATATTTTAAATTATATATATATATGTTAGTTCATTGTAGACTCCATGCTTGGGGATTGTTGAAAACCCTGCGCACCCATAGGACATGCTAAAAGGTTTTTGTTTCTGGAAGCCAAGGATTAATTAATATGAGAAAAAAAGATAAAAATGTATATTTTGACTTAAATTGCTTCGTATTTCCTTATGATATTATTGGTCGTGGCTTAGGCGGACGGCCTTGTTTTCAAAAGTAGACTTATTGGTACTTGTGTGAGCCACTTTTTAGCCATTGGTGCCAGAGGCAGCATGCAAGATGCGTGCATCATATTATAGGCCACATGGACTAAAAGTGCAATAGCAAAACCAATACTATTATATATATTATATTGAACAAGATTTACTTTTGAAATATTCATAGACACATCATGCCGTACATGGTTTTTGACTAAGGCAGATGGTGCGATACCCATGCTAACTCTGGGTGTCAAATGCACGTGTGAAACAAGCTCATCCAACTAAGAAAAACTTTAATTCATGATCTCAATATCAAAATACCATGGCTGTATGCAGCTAATTAGTTTTACTTTCCATTGAAACTTTAGTGCTTGAATACTTGCGTTTTGTTTCATTGAGCTATGCATCATTCTCCTAGCCCAAAGATTATGGCTTGCCTGTATCATGTTAAAGTTATAACATGAGTTAAAATATTAGTTGTGCTGATAAATTTCTTCTTTCTGGAGTGAAGGCATGGCTTTTATGTGAGTGCATGAATTGAGGGTTGTAAGCTTGCTGTACTGCTTGTATAAATGTTAACACCCAAACCTTCGCCTTCCCACTCGTGTGTGGACCATGCTGTGCATTGCCTTGGTTAAAAAGTGTGATGTCCAAAGGTTTGAAATATAGTTACATTAGATAGTTTTCTTTCCATCAGTCAGTCAGCAAATATTACAGCAGTACACTGCAAGATCTTCCATCTTTGAGATGAAGTTAAAAGGTCGCAGAATCTATCATGGCTCCGATTGCATTGCGGGCGACACAAACCGCGTTTGATGACATCACATCTTTACTCCACCTAATTTAAAATTCCCAAGGAAACTTCCTTGGCATCCAGCGTAAAAAGGACCAGAAGAGAGACCAACGTCCCCGCACGCCAACAAAAGAAAAAAAAATTTAAAATATTTATTATTTATATATTTATACAAATTAAGTTATATATTAATTATTATTAAAAATAATTTTTTTTTAAAAAAATATTTATTTATTTATTCATTAATATTTTATTTATTCTTTAATTTTTAATGTAGAAGAAATTATTGAGATTTTTATATAAACAAAATTATTTTGCATATGACATGAGATAATATTTTTTTTACTTATCTTTTTTATACATAAAATTAAATATTTATTAATATTTATATAATATTTTAAATATATATTTTATTTTATTATTTATTATAAAATATTTTTATTTAAAAAATTATTAATAAATTATTATTTTATCCTTTCAATATTTGATGTTAGGCTTTGCCACCGTTGGCATCCATCTATTGTCCATGCTTTTACCAATAAGTTATACTCCCATGTTAAAAGATAAAATCGTAAAATTACGTTTGGTAGTCAGTAATTTAAAAGGGCTCCATTACATTACTATATTTAATATATTTTTTAAATTAATAATTTAGATTATCAGATAATTCAAATTATTCATATAATCTGGATTATCAAGAAAAGGGATGGCTAATATTTGATAATCTAATAATGACATATTTAGACAAAAATATTCTCAAAAAAATATATTAGAATTTTGCAATCAATTAACATAGAGATCAAAATTTTTTCTCCCTAACCCGCCCACGACGGTCCTCCCTCTCTTTTTTGGTGATTGCCTGCGATGGCTTCTCCTTTGACCTTTCATTAAACCTCTTCCCCTTCTTCTTGCCATTACGTGCCATCGATCTCCATCATCGGGAAACATGATGTGGCTAGGGATAGCACAAATAGTCGGAGGATTGGAGTGCGGTGCTGGAGGTGCGGAGCATCGATCGGAGGGTAGTGTGGGTGGCTAGAGGGTAGTACGGGCGATCGAAGGATGGTGTAGGTGGCCAAAGGGCAGTGCAGGGGTGGGGTGTGAAGGACCAGTGGGGTGGGTGAGGGTGGCGAGCAGGTGAGGGCAGCGATGAAGGCGACCATGGAAGATGTGCAGGGAAAGAAGGATGAAAAAAATAAATAAATATAATAATAAATATTAAAAATAATAAAGATATTAATAAATTATTAAAATATTAATAATTTATTATTATATAAAATATAGAATAAAAAATAAAAATAATATAATAAAAAAATATAATATATGATAATAATATAATATCATATAATATAATATAATATTATATTATAATATATATTATAAATATAAATATATATTAGAATATAATATATTATGCATAATATATATTATAATATATAATATATAATATGTACATATATATTTATATTTTGTATATGATATGTAATTTTTAATAAATTTGATTTGAAGATATTTTAGAAATTTGATATTATATTACTAGTAATCTGATTGTTATACTAAACATATCATCAAGAATTTTAGTAATTTTACTATAATATTACCTGCATATACTAAATACAGAAATCAATATGGCAATCTATGTAGATTGTAAGTAATTCAGATTATCAGATAATTTAAATTGCTACTGTATGGTAATGCACCAAATACAACTTAAAAATCATGATATTTAAAAATTATTTATTAATTTTATAAAAAAAAATTATTTATTTTTTTATTTATTTTTATATAAAAATATATTTAAAATAATCTTCGATTATTTAGTTATTTACTGCAAGCGCAAGATGGATAATATCTAAATAATATACATCCGGTATTTAAAATATATAAATATTAAGCATATGTACAAAATGTTCAGTAAATATGTTTTAACTCAAAGAAAAATATTTTAATAATATCTAAATATATAATTTTTTTTAAAAAAATATTTTTTTAAAAATAAACAATTAGATTTTTGTTGAAAGTTCATTTAGTAATAATATAAAAAAGAAGTTAAAATTAACATATGGACCCCACACGATTACATTTGCCCGCACGTTCCAATTCCAAACGTCCATTCCACCATTTTGGTCAAACCACCTTGACGCCCATCTTGTCCCCCGCCAGTGGGGCCCACTAACCCAGGTCAAAACCCACGGCCGTCCGATCCTTCTCCCTTCAAATCATCACTCTACAACCCATGTCAGTCCACCACAACTTTCCATTTTAATATATAAACCGAATCCCCAATCGTCACGTGAGTCACATGCTTTAATTTAAAAAAAATCTCCGCAACTGAAACGGGAAACGGGAAACGTGGCTGGTCAGCCGGAGGGAACGGGATCGCCGATGCCGTGGCCACAAGCATCGCCATTTGCCTCCCCCCACTGCGGGACACGTGGTGGTATTCCGTTGGTCGTGGGATTTCCACGGGTAGCCCAGGCCTTTCCCACGGTATAAAAGCGGCTGCCGCCGCGTTAGGACCGATGCTCGGAAAATCTTCTCAGGGACACCCTCTCTGCTTTAGCCCCATCCATCCGAAAAGAGGAAGAGAGAGAAAGCGAGGGCGAGTGAAGGAGAGAGAACCGTCCTTGAACTTAGGGTTAGGGTTTGAAGTTTGGAGATCAGTTAACACCACCAAGAATCTATCTTAGAGGCCGTATAGTCTGATCGATTCCAGTTCAAAGAAGAGTAGGTTTTTCTCTTGCTAATCACTAACGTTTTGTTTTTAAATTTCCGATGCTCTTCTTTGCTTGGAGTTGATTCTTACAGTTCTTGTAAAGATAGGAAGAATCGGATTCGAATTCGAGAGTTTGACAGCCTTCTTGTTGCATATTTGCTGATTTCTTCGTGTATTTCTGGAGCTATGAGCTGTCTGAGAAATTACAGTTTCAAGAAATAGTAGGTTGGTGGAAATGAGTTGGTTTTTGTCATGATTTGGGGCGTGTGCAGCAGAGCTTTTAGTTGGGGAAGAGATGAATCGGTTGGTTCTTCTCTCCGATTTGATGGTTGGATGCGATATTTTCACCAAAATAAATTTTTGTAAATAGAGTAGTGGTTGCTGCACGGTTTGCAGGCAGTTTTATCAGGGAAGAATTCGATTTTTTTTTTTTTTTTAAATGAAGTGGAGCAAAAAGGTGTAATTTTTGGACCGATGCTTTATTCAGATAGTGGAAGGATTGAGTGGATTTAATTTCTTTATATGGTCCCGGGTTTTGTTGTTTTGCTGTGATTGCTGCAGCATGAGTTGTGGTGGCGACTGTAAGGACGGCAGAAAAGAGGGTGAGGAGTTTAAGCGTCCAGGACTGAACAAAGTGGCGGATGATTTTGTTCAGCTCGGAAGGCACTCCTTTGGAAGGAATGGTACTGTTCCGGCTCCGTCTCTTGATATCGACGAGAAGCTACTGATTGACCCAAGGTTGCTTTATATTGGATCAAAGATTGGAGAGGGAGCCCATGGGAAAGTCTACGAGGGAAAGTAAGTGCAAAGTCCTGATTGCTTGAGTGCCTTTTCTTTTCTTTTCTTTCTGTTTTTGGGTTTTTTTTTGGGGTTCTCTGGTGGAAAATGAAAATCTGGTACCTTTTTACGGTTCTAATTATCATGTAAACCACGAACCATGTTTCACGTGAAATTTTACAGTAAAGATAGATAGGCTTCTACAAATTTTTGCTGCTTTCTTATTCTCATACACGGCAGCAAAATATTCAATCATCTCAATTTTCTTTGATTACCTTGGTTAACTTGAATCTTTGATAATTTCATTTTGGGGCCCCAAAGGTTTTTTGTATATGATTTCAATCTGAGTGTTTAGCCTATTATCTAGCAATTAAATTTTTTATTACATGAAAGTATAGTCTATTCTCCTTACCTAGAAAATCCTCGTATGAACATGTATGGTTACATAATGTTCTATTGTACATATTTCTATCATGTGTTTCTGTAACTTTAATATATAGCATCATCTCGTGATACTATGATTTGACCAAAAAATCCTCACTGGCATGGTATGGTAAGAAAGAAAGTTTTTGAGTTTCTCTGTGGCTTGAAGAAGCCTTGTTCAGCTGATATGTTATTTGTTTATTCTTGAAACTAATTGTCATTGATAATGAAATATCATTTCCCTATTGGTTGAACATGAACCTCAGTACTATGGTTTTGTTAGTGATCCCAACAAAGACACAAGGAGGGAGGAACCTTATCTCCTATTTCATTAAGTGGTTCATCTCACAAGCTTCTCACCTGGTGTTGGAATGTGTTTAATCCCATATTTGTTGTGCACTGGAATGATCTTGCATATTTACATATAGTCAAGGAACCCAAATAATACTGTCCGGTTAGCCCTTCTAGGTCAGGTCTTAGATTGTTACAAATCGTATCAATGCAGATCTAGCCCATGGCTCCCATGTGATTAGGGGATATTGCAGCATGGGTTCTTACCTATAGCCCATGTGTTGACTAGGGAACATTGCATTATGGGTCTTTTTGGGATTGACCATAGGCCACTTGTGGTATTTGTAATTAGATTTGATTAGATTTAGACTCTTAGTCTAGTGAGTCCATGAGGGCTTAAACAAGAGGAATATGTGAAGACCGTGCATTGGCATGTGTTTAGTCCTATATTGGTTGTGCATGAGAGAGATCTTGAATACTTATACAAGGCCATAGGAACTTAAATAATACTTTTCGGCCAGTCTTTTTAGATAAGATCTTGGATTATTACGAATGGTATCGGACCAGACTTGGCCCATGGCCCATGTGTAACTAGGGGATATTGCGGCATGGGCCCTGACCCATGGTCAATGCGTAATTAGGGGCTATTGCGGTATGGTCCTGTTGGGGCTGATCATTGGCCAATTTTGGTGTTTGTAATTGAATTCGATTGGCTTTGGATCCATTGCTTGGCAAAGATGTTGGGGCTTAAATGGGGGAAGTATGTAAGAGCCTATGCTTTTGCGTGCATTTAGCCCTATATTGGTAGTGCATTTGGGAGATATTGGATACGTATATAGGGCCAAAGAACTCAAATAATACCTTCTAACTAGTTTTTTTAGGTGAAGTCATAGATTATGATGCATATATTCTCCTTCCACCTATATAGGCTTGTTTCAGTAGGAACTACAATATATGGTTGTTGCTTGTAACTTGCAAGATAGGGTACCCATTTAAAGGGATAGAGAGTAAAAGGCATAACAACTCAAGTAGTTGGACATTCGCAAAACTCTGAATAAAAAAATCTAATTAATAGAAGTTCATTGAAAACAAAAGAACTTCTACATGTTGCTTAATAATTTGGCAGATCTTCTTGGTTCTCTAGAAAAGTGTTCCTCTAAAGACAAGTTAATTTTCATGCTTTCTTTGTTAATTTTTAAGACACAACATATATAAATATGATATATTGGAAGATGGAAGAAAAAAAAACCATAAATCCATGAACAAAAATTAAATGTGATTGGTAAGTTTTGCTTAGGGGCCCAACTGTGGCTGGGCTAAACCTGAACCATCTTGCCCAACTCACTCATTAGGTAGGATTTGGTTGAAATTTTATAAACTTGGGTTGGGCTTGGGCTTAAAAACCCGCAATGACCTTAAATAGGGTTTGGTTACATTTGACCTTCAACCTAAACTGAACCCTTCCTAACCCAAAGCAACCCAACTCAACCTGATATACTAGTGAACAAATAACCCACATTCATGTTTCTTATAAGTTAAACTTATATGTTTGTATAATTGTGTTTTTAATCTTGTTAAATTATATGTAAGTATATCACTGAAGTTTATAGATGATTGAGGCATTAATTTAACATACATTAATTTAATAAAAATGTCTCAAACCTTTCCACTATTTCATATTCCTATTCGACCCAATTTAACCTAAATAACATGGCAAAACCAACTCAACCAGACCAGTCTAACCCAACTTGGCTAACCGCTTCAGCTCAAATTTAGCTCATCATGGGGTTGGGTTCGAGAAATCCCAACAATAGGACTCTGAATTATTCTACTACAAATATAGAACTCTGAATCACAATTGAAATAGGACTCAACAATAAGAAAACATGCTAGAATTATGCTACCATAAATATTAGAAACCTAGCAAAGATTCGATATTGTCCCTAATGAAAAAATTATTGGAAAATCTGGTGAAAATCTTTAAATCCCATTTGTCCGCACGCTCTCTTGTGGGAGGGAAGTATATCAAACATTTACTTGTTGAAGTTTTCACCTACAAATCTGCTTGCTCCTGCAACGCTTGGCATGGTCTATCTGGTTATAGCACTTGCCAATTGCACCATGTGCTGCATCAGCATGACTCATGCAAAAAGCTGATACAATCTCAACAAAAAAAACACCAAGCCAATTTGAGTTGTAGTTTCTGTCCTGCTTGAAAATGCTTTGGCTTTTGAGTATCACATGATGACTGCTAAGTTTGAAAAACTTTGTTGTAGAACATTATTTCTCTTTAACCTGAAACTTGTTTGAGTTTAAATCCCATGCAAATAGACTTAGCACTCAAAATTTCTCATGACACTGATGGGAGGTATCAAAGAATTTGTCATTTTAAATCAATAACTTCTCAAAATATTTTTTTAATAGTTCTTTCTAAGATGAACTTAAAATGGATTATATATTGTTAACCTAATGAAATGGTCTATTGATCATGAAGAAGCTTGGTGACGTTGTGTTTTTTTTTTTTTTTTTGATATTTTTTTGAGGAAAATTAGTGTTTGTAAGTTGATATGATCAGCATTAACTAAGCCTGTCTGCTAAAGTTTTTTTTTTCCTGCCAATCAGGTATAAAGAGCAAATTGTGGCAATCAAAGTACTCAATAGTGGCAACACTTCTGAAGAGAAGGCAACATTTGAAGCTCGTTTTATTCGAGAAGTGAATATGATGTCCAGAGTGAAACATGAGAACCTTGTCAAGGTGTGATTTCTGCTTAATAATTTGTAGTTCTGGGTAACTAGATACATGATATATTACTTCCAAATTGGGCTCCAAAGTCCCAGGCTTGTTCATGCTCTTCGGCCCACTGATTTCATGTTTGCTTCCAATAAGTTCCGTAATTGTTGTAGTTTTGAGACTGAGGGTAGTTTTTTTCTTTGCTTAACATTTTCTGCACTAAACATGATTGTCTTCCTCTTTTACGTAGTTCATTGGTGCATGCAAGGACCCAATCATGGTAATTGCCTCAGAGCTACTACCAGGAATGTCGTTAAAAAAATATTTATTGAGCATTCGCCCCAAACAACTTGATCTTCATCAAGCAGTTAGCTTCGCACTTGACATAGCTCGTGCAATGGACTGCCTACATGCCAATGGGATAATACACAGAGACTTGAAACCTGGTATCCATCTGCTCATCTATTTCTTGTGTCATGAACTATTCCTTGTAGCATTTTATACTTAGCTCTATCAGCATTTGATTAGGACAAACTCAGAGAGCTTAGCGGCAACTGATAGGTTGGCTGTTCGATGTGTTCATAAATACTTTCTGCATGAACTGTTAAGATAAAAAGAAATCCTGAATATAAATAATATATACAGCTGAGTGCTATCAAAACTCAAATGTAACTGGAGAATGTGGGCTTTTTCAACCGGCAATTTCCATTGTGTTTCTCAATATCTGCCTTTCTTTCACCAATATCTCATCATATTGGATTATGCCTTGTGATATTTTGGCCTGCCTGGTCCTGATTTTAGGTATTTATCGTTGCAGGATCCCTTGTTTCAGCTCTTTGAAAATGCCACATTCTAATGATCCTTCTAGTAGCTCAATGAAAATTCTTTTAGCATGTTGGATCTGTTTTCATTATTTACCTTGCCTTCCTCTAGTCTTTTTTTTGAAGATCTGAAGACCTTTTCCTTTTACTCTCTCCTTTTCATGTTGGTTGTCTGCCAAGTGTTATTATTGTGGCCCGCTTAAGTTGTAAAATTTTTTGTTGTGCCTAGTGTCATATTTGGGGAAGATATTTGAGGATGTGCAATGCCTGTCAAGAACATCTAGATATACCCGACCAAACCTTGTTATTGTACTTTACTTTATCATCAAGCTTTTAACTTGCATTCTTTTTATGGTAAAAGAATGTCTATTGTGGTACCTAGGGTCATGTTTGGGGAAGATATTCGTTGATGCCTGTAAAAGAATGTCTGGATATACTCAACCAAACCTATTTCTTACATTTAATCTTTATTATACTTCCAAGCTTTTAATGTGTATTCCTGAAACCTTTTTATTGTAAAAGAACGTGCCTTTTCTGTTGATCAAGCCAGTCTGGTGCTTCAGGGGTAAGACAAAGAGTGATGTTTACTTTATCTAGTTTCCTTTTAATATTTTTCATAGGAACAAAAAGAATGTTGTTTTAGTATGCTTTTTATCCATTTGCAAATCTTGATTGCATTGTTGGGTTTTTTCCCCTCTGAAGTACATGTTTATGCAAATATTCTTTGATGCTGTATCAAATATACAGGAAGAAATAGTACATGAAGTACTCTAGGTCCCGATGGTTTGAAGTGATAGTATTCCACTTTTATCAACTTGCTCTTCCGCTCAAAATGAGAATATCGACTTCCCTCCTCTATCTTATTGTTGTATAATCATTCATAAAGATAATCTGGTGTTAGTTCTATATATCTTCTGGCACATGTGCCACACTTTTGCTTATCAAAATGTGATTCAAATACACAGATAATTTGTTGCTTACTGCAAATCAGAAGAATGTCAAACTTGTTGATTTTGGACTTGCAAGAGAAGAAACTGTGACTGAAATGATGACTGCTGAAACCGGAACATACCGTTGGATGGCTCCTGAGGTGATACGTCAACAAATTTTTCGATCATTTAAAAAATATTAAAATTTATTATTAATATCACTGAGTGTAAATCCTTGGAAATTGAATAGGAAACTGGTGAAGGCAACTGCATTTGTTTTCTATGCTATAGTAAAGATTATTTTGTTACAAATTAATATATGGAGGCTAAGTTCAATAGGACAGTGCAATAAGTTCATTGAAGATATTACAGGTATTGGAAATGTTAAAACACCTTCCATGCTGATTGTACTTTAGTTATGGAAATGGGAATCTATATTGAGATAGAATAGGGTCAAAGGCTTGACCCATAAAACTTCCAGGACAGCTGAATAAATATTTGTAAATTCTTTTTTGTATAATCTCTCAAACATATTTGTAAATTCTTTTTATAAATCCTCTCAAGAAATATCTACAAGTTCTGTTTTTGGTAATTATCCATGTCTATAATAAACATGTGAAAAGGCTTTTAGTAACACTAGAAGTGACACTTAATATGAATTGTTGGTAAATGTAGCTTCATTTAGCTGATCTCAAATAGTTGTTTCAAGGCTGGATGGTTGTGCCAATTAAATCAGTAATTTAAATTTTTTGAAAAATTATGAATTAATTTGTGTATCACACCTATTTTATTATGTAATAGCCCTTTTTATTGTTTTTAACATTTTCCGATTCGTGCAAATTTATCTTGAGGTGATGTATATTTGTTTGTTACCTATGCTATCTTTATTTGTTCCTTAAGGATTTATACCCAATTTATACAACAAAATTTTGCGTTTATTATCTAATTCATTATACTTTGCTTTACACCATTTTTTCTTGGTGTAAACCTTAAATTGATAGCCTTGTGCCATCCATAAAGGGGAAGCTTTATGAATGAGTCTATACTTTGGAATTAGAAAATATCATTCAACTGGCATTATGAATTAAGATGCAATCTTAGAAAATATCATGCAACTGGCATTATGAATTAAGATGCAATCTTAGAAAGTATCATTTTGCTGTCCTTTGTTTCTGCTTCCTGCTTGTTTCTTTTTCTTTTCCTTTCTTTTACTGTAAATGCAAACTCTTGATTGTGGTTCATTTTGTTAGATTTCTTTCCATGAGCCCAGACCCTCTTATTAGAATTTAAATGTGACATTGCAGTTATATAGCACTGTTACCTTGCGCCGTGGTGAGAAGAAGCACTACACCAACAAGGTTGATGTGTACAGCTTTGGCATTGTTCTGTGGGAGTTGTTGACCAACAGAATGCCATTTGAAGGCATGTCCAACTTGCAGGCTGCATATGCTGCTGCTTTTAAGGTGAAAACTAACAAGTCAATTTATTTCTCATATTAGAGCTGATAATGCAGAAACTGCAGAATCTAGACACATCATCTTTAAAAGAAAAAAAATATCCCATGCTAGGTCTAATTTAGTTGCATATGTAGTTCTAAACTTCTAATATAAAATAAAGTCACTCTATATAAATCTAACAATTTATAACTGAGCTGGATAACCAATTAAATCTTTGATGAGAACACATTCATTTAAAATGTAAAATGCGTCCTTAAGATTCCATTTGAGTCTTCTGCATGTGAAGGGTTATCAGCTGAGCATGTGTGTTGAATGTTTATTTATTCTGCAAAGAAAATGATATGGAGCTTGGTTTTATGTTGAATGGATTATAATACAGTACATGGTATGATTTGTATTTTTGGTATTGTCTCAATTTTTTTGTTCATCTATTTTGTTTCTTATAATGGAAGGGGTAGGGGCAGGAAGGGCAACATTTAAGGATTGCAATCCTATGATAGCCTGGGGATACAAACATGCTGTTGATGTATACAAATCACATCACGTGCAAAAGTAGTAGATTAGGTTTCTTGGGCTGGCCATAGGAAGCAGCTGAATGTGTATCCGACGAGCATGCGCTGCATACTCCATTCATCTAGAATGGGCCTAGCAAGTGAATAGGCTGGCATGGGTGTGTGCTTGGGTCACTGCAAATCACTACCTAGGATGCTATTGGCTTGTGTAAGGATGGGTTAAACATAGAAATTACAAGTTCTCATAAACATGGTATCCTCAAGCTAGATAGGACTGTATTTTGTAGATCCAATGGGAAAATCATAGATGGCATGATGGTGAAATGATTTGATCGGAGAAAAGGAAGATTTCTTTCAACCCACTCAAATCAAATCTCTTAAAAGAAAACTGAAAGAAGATAGAAAAATGTAAATGTAGGGCTTAAGTCCCCTTTTCTTTCATTGGTTGATTCTCTACACTATAAACTGAGATACATATTCTCTATATATAATAGCGAGGTCTATCATTACATAATTTGGGTTGGATTCCTCTTCCTAGTTTCTAGAAGGATGTTTGTCCTTGAACAATTTGGGTTGTATTTCTCCTAGTTCGAATAGGGCTAAATTTTTAAAAAATATGAATAATAAATAATTATGAATTTTTTTAAAAAATTTATAGGAGGTAAATCTTAACTTCTATATCAACTTTGTTTTCTGTCGCTTTACCTAATTTTTCATGGATTGGAAGATAATACTCAGTTAAAGTCTTTCTTAAAAAGGAAAGTTTCTGTTTGATTAATCTTTTTTGGAGCCCAAATGATGGAATTCTGGCTCAATTGAACCATCTAGGAGGTTGGTCTAAAGTTGTAGATGTCGAAAAGATATCCAATTTCAAAAAATAGATCATCTCAATCGAGGATTATATGACCAAGTTATTATCTCCTTAATTTTGGCACGCGATTCAGTTTCTTGATGCGGCAGATCTTACTGTTGGACCCTATCCAATTCTACTGATAGTGGCCAAAATGATCCACATTGAGTCCGAGGATCTATCTAGATCAAGACTTCCTCTATTTAGGGGATTTAACTCTTGGTAAATCAGAACTGAAATTAGGAAAACGTCTGCTTCCCTGTATCGCAGTTGAACTGCCTGGCTTTACTCAGAGATAGTTTTTGATTTCGTTCTTCTTTGCTTTTGGATCCCATAAACATTAGGTCTGCTCCTGCTTGTGAACTTCATGGTAGGGATGCTCCTTGCTATTTTTCCTCATTGACGATGACTACGTGCTCGATCTCAATCTTAATTTCGATTGATTGGTTGGTGGAACCAAACGATGAGAGCTTGGGCTCTCATGAGTAGTATCGGCTTCTCATACCATCATTATAAACTTGCTGCAAGCATTAACAAGTTCACCTGGGTAATGGTTGCAAGGATGTTTTTTTTGTAGTTTGGAGGCCTTGATCATGAATTCCTTTCTATCCTTTGCAAAACGATACTTCCGCTACTGCTTGTAGAAGACTGAGATCGAGCTCCCAAGGATAACTTGGTAAACATCCAAAGGGACTACTTCACAAGTTATCTCGTCAATATACTTCTTAGTTATGATGGACTTGAAGTTATACCGCTCGGTGATCTTCAAGTCAACATGAATCCAATTGAGACGGTAAGGATGTGGATGAGGCTTGGTTTGCAAATCCAGTTTTTGAATCAGATTTTTAGAAATGAGATTCTTCTGGCTTCTAGGATCTATAATACCCTTAGTGATGCTTTGCTTCATCTGGATTTTCAAGCGGAAGATTTTTTCTTGTGCCTCTAGATTTGTGTCAATTACTATCTTGAGTTTTTTTTGCTATCAAGCTCAATTTAGAGTTTGCTTGCTTGAGTTTGGATAGCTCCTCAAACTCTATGTCATTGAGGATCAGCTTCCCTTTTCTCTTAGAATTATTTTTTGGCTTCTTCCACTTCAGCTTCAATTCGGGGTGAAGTTCCCAACTTCTCCTTAATGTGTCTCTGAAGGTTGATCTTAATACTTTTTTTGAATCATGTTGGCCTATTTCCCATTCTGCTCCTTTTGGCTTGATTTTCTGCGACCTTTCTTGAATTTGTTGCCCTTTGTCTTTCCTAGGTTGATTCTTTTCAATCCTTGTGGCCTTCACAAGGGCTTCACTGATGTCTTCAACTTTGAAGTGTTTTAGCTCCTTTCGAATGCTCTCATGAAGACCTCTAATGTGCTTCATAAAAATTGCATGATTGTCGATGGAGATGCCTAGAGAGATTGCTTGCTTGTAGGGTAGTTACGGATGAATTGATCATACTTCTATCACGGTATTGCCACTTAATCCACTAATCCTCCTTGTGGTTGATTGGGTAATATTGTTTCTTGATTAGGCCATTAAATTTTCTTCATATTAGATTAGAAACGTCGTTGTTCCTTATGTACGAATTTCACCATGTAAGAGCACAGCTAGAGAGCTTGAGATAGGAAAGAGCTATTTTCTAGACACTGGAGTATCCATAGATGGTAAAGTAGATCTTTAACTGGTCCAGTCAATTATCTAGTTTTCTGCATCAATAGCTTCATCATATATAGAGATCTTGATTCGAGCTTTAACTTTAAATGATTGAAGAAAAATATTTTGCATACCTTTATGTTGCTCATTGTCCTCACTGCATAGAGGATCTTCGTCTCCAAACATAGGAGACATCTTTGCAACAAAAGTTGTTGGTGCTTGTGCTTGCGTTAAAGGTATTGCTAATCTGGAGATGATCTTGATGAGTTGGCAATCTTCTTCTCTAGTTGTATGAGACGTCTCTTTATCTCATCTATCAAGAAAGAACTAATAGCCATACCTGTCTTTGACCTTAGATGTACTTGAAGCATGGATAGTCCTTCTCTTGATTACTTGTATTGCTCATGTATTTAGGCCATGAATTAAGACTCCCATAAATGTAGAAGACCGTTGCTATGATACCAACTTGATCAGACTGGAGAGACGGAAGATTTTCTTCAACCCGCTCAATTTGAATCTTTCAAAAGAAAATTGAAAGAAGATGGAAGAATTGCAAAAGCAGGGCTTAAGTTTTTTTTCATCGATTGATTCTCCACACCATAAACTGATGTCCGTATCCCTATTTATAATAGTACAGCTCATCTTTGGATAATTTGGGTTGGATTTCTCTTTCTAGTTTGTAGAAGGATGTCGTAATTGAACAATTTGGGTCGAATTTTTCTTCCTAGTTCGAATAGGATTAGATCTCTAAAAAAAATTGAATAATATAAATAATTTAAAAATATTATAATTTTATAGGAATAGATCTCGACTTCTATATTAACTTTATTTTTTATTGCTCCACCTAATTCTTCGTAGGATGGAAGATAATACTTGGTCAAAATCTTTTCTGAAAAGGAAAGTTTAGGTTTAACTAGTATGTTTTGAGATTCAAATGATGGAATTTTGGCCCGCTTCAACTCATTAAGAGGTTGGCCTAAAGCTGTATATCTATTTTTTTTTTTTAAATATCTCAATTGAGCATCATATGATAAAGTTATCATCTCTTGAAGTTTGGCATGCAATTCGGCTTTCTAATGTGGCAGATTTTGCTCCTAGACCCTATTTAACTTTATTCGTAATGGCCAAAGTAGTCTACATCGAGTCCAAGGATCCTCATAGATTATGAAATCTCTAGAAAGCAAACTATTTCTTGTTGGGATAATGATAACGTTGTCTTGTGGGTTGATATAGGTTAATATACCGGTGAGGATCTTACAATAATACTTTGTCTATTGCTTTCAATGCAATTATGATACCTTTGTGTGGCTTATCCCTGGCATTTGACGGGCTTAGTTCCCATTTCACAGAATGAATAATGAAATGGAATCAACCAGCATTGAAAAATTCTTAGGTATATCTAGAAATATGGTTGAGTACTGATATACTGAAATGACCCACATAGTGCAGCGAAGTTCTGATCTTCAGTGGATGGTCTGGGGATGGTCCTAGACATGATATTGCATTGGTTGAATGGTCAGTACTAAGAATAATTTGGTTATTATAGACATTTTGGATTGAAGTTTATTGTCCTACATCTTTGACCAGTTGCAACACAAAATCAAGAAAGCATATATGAATTATGGAATTAATTTTCTTAAGAGAATATTCCTTTGTATGTTTAAAATGTTGAATAAGATATAACTGGATGTTATTATTGTTAGTGAAAGTTATTACTGTTAATGAAAGTCAGGTTCTGTTTTGACATTATCAGAGTGAGATGGATGGTTCAGGTCCTTCAGGAAGATCACCTAAGTTTGTAATAGATGGAGCCCAAGGAAACTGTTATTATTAGCAACAAAGTTTGATTACTTTAGAGCAATATAATTTGTCTGTGGGAATCACAGAAGGTTTCTAACAATCGGGTACCGGCCTGTACATTTCGCTAATTGTTATGATGCATACCATGGTATGTGTTGGTTTATACCTTTGTATTTGAATCCTAGCCAAATATTACTAACCGGATTAACAAGAGAGGAGAAAGTTCTTCTGTAAGTTCTTTTATCACTGAAAATCTTTGCCTCCTTTTTTCATCCCCCAAACTGCATCAATCAAGAAAGGCCAACGTGAAACAGTGGAATCTAGCAAGCTGTCCATACATGCATACATGCGCAAATGGATGCATGCATACCTACGTACATACATACCTTCAGTCTTTTCCTACATTGTTTTATTTCTATTTTTGTTTTATACCAGAAAAGCATCGCTTAAATAGTTATCTAGAAAGAAAAGAGAGATTGTGGACTGTAAATTAAAATTTTAAGAGTCTTTCCCTACCTTGTTTTATTTCTATTTTTGTTTTATACCAGAAAAGCGTCACTTAAATAGTTATCTAGAAAGAAAAGAGAGATTGTGGACTGTAAATTAAAATTTTAACAGTCTTTTCCTGCATTGTTTTATTTCTAATTTTTGTTTTATACCAGTTAAATAGTTATCTAGAAAGAAAAGAGAGATTGTGGACTGTAAATTAAAATTCTTTGGTAACCATATATGCATTTGTGATCAGTGTGATATCTTCAATATGTTGCTGTTGTTGCACCATTAGCTAAAGATTATCTGAAACATTATGCAATAAAAAAAGCTATATTATATCAGTCATATCTCAGTTTTGAATTCACTCATTTGTGAAAAGTTTCACATCTGGCTAATCTGCATGATAGCAATAAATAGTTCATTTTCTGATAGTTATAAAGTGCTTGCGTCTTGAATGATACCATTTGCTGACTTGAACTAATGGTTGGTCTCCTCTAGCAAATGCGGCCGCCCCTTCCAGCGGATGCACCCCCTGAACTGGTGTTCATCGTGCAATCATGCTGGGTTGAGGACCCTAATACACGTCCCAGTTTTAGCCAGATTATACGGATGCTAAATGCCTTCCTCTTCACAATCCCTCCACCATCCACACCAGAGCCTGAAGCTGTCCCTTCTGTGGTGGACAACAGGGGCACCATTACAGCTACATCCTCTGCACGCACTGGAGGCAAGCTTTCTTTTCTTCGTCAGCTCTTTGCTGCAAAGAGGGCAGGCAATGGCAGAACATGAGCGGTAAAGGTTGCGGATGTTTCTTTCTTGAAAAGGGAAGCATTATAGGCTGTGTCATACGGGAATACCATGCTCATTACAAATTGTAAGGAATGATACTAAAGCAAGCAGGAATCACAAGATGCATAAAAATCAGAATTCCTGATCATCTAATGTAACAGTTGACAGCGGACTTCTCTTTAGTTTTGCTCACAGGGATGTTTATAGCTAGAAACAGTTGACGGTATGTCACTCACTAGTGATATCAAGTTTCTTGGCAATGAAATGATTTTATATCTTCTTCTTGTCTAAAGCATATGCATGTCTTAACCAAAAGATCAAATGATCAGCTTTAGATCCTTAGTAATTGGATTAACTGCTGAGTAATTTCCTTGCAAGAAACTATTTTACATCTATTCTAGTTGCACGTGCCGTCGTATTTCATGAACTAAAATTTGTTCTGTTTGGGCTAAATGGGCATGAAAATTACTTTTTTGACATCTATGATAGAAATGAGGTGTGGATGGATGAGTGTCTGGAGAACATTAAGATCATCATGGATGTTATACTAAAGTTATCCACTCTTCAGGGATATTTTTGTGGCAGGTGCATTGTATGGGATGTTTCTTCGAGGTTTATTAATACTGTGATCCGTTAATTTCGCTAATGCTGATGATGCCATCATCTGTTGCTCATTTAATTTTTTATATCATTTTCAAGATTTGTATATATTTCCTGTCTATAAATTAATATTTCCATGATTGTGTGAATCGGATGACAATTGGATCTTTACATGCGATGCCCCTCCTTTTTGAATTCGCTATGAGATGGTCTTATTAGCCCAGTCCATTGTCTTTTCTTTCTTTTTTGAATAGTGAATTGTTGACAAAATTCATATGGCACACTTATTAATCAGTGGTAATGACTACTGGAATATAAATGTGTTTGGGTAGCTGACTGCCTGGTGTTGTTTAATAACGTGCGTCTGACCTGAGTATGAGTCTCTATATGGTGCAATGCATGGTACGCTAGAGAAAATAGCCAACCTGCTTGGCACTCTTTTTACTTGTTCTAGCCAGTGTTTAAGATAACATCCTTACATACATACATGTAGGTATGTAGGTATTTATGTACATATGGGTGAATCTTTGGTCAAATCCGGTTATGTTTAGATTGGAAGATGGAGCCGTATATTGAACATAAAATAATATATATTAATTTAACTATTTGATGCATAAGAATCTTCAAATTATATAATTTTTTATATTTAAATAATTTAAAAATAATAAATCATGCCTGGTAATTAAAATCATTAGTAGATGATCTTCATTGTCCGTTCTAGACCTAACTAGATTGAGTAGAGATTTATTCAAGTGTAGTCAAATTAAATCGATCGTATATGTATGTACGTGCATATATGTGTGCATATCTATGCAAATATAATTTATTATATATTTATTTTTAAAAATAACTAGTTGCACATGTGCCTCTCAAATCGTCCCCCTCGATAGATTTTGCTTGACAGTATTTTTGGGCATCATTTAACATTATTAACCTTTTATATCAATACCTTAGAAAAAATTTAATATGCAATTTGTACCGAATAGAGAGATAATTTTATACAAAATTTCTCAAAGGTGTTAATGCAAAAGGTAATAAAGTTATTTTACATTTTAAAAATGTAATTTATTAATACAAAAAAAACTAACAAGAGGGAAATCCATGTTAAAAAAAAAAAAGAAGATTGGAAAGTTATATACACAAATAATCATTTTTTAAGGATATACATTTGCATGGATATATATTTATAACATTAATAATAACTATCATTTTTACTTATACCTTTTCTAGCATATTTTAAATACTACTTTTAGATTCATTTTTTAAGCAAATTCCTCCCAAAAGTGATTATATCATCTTAAAAAATAATATTTTTTCATTCAATAGAAAGTGAATGAAAAGATAATATCTTTATTTCTTGTTGTTGCTTGGTATTTTCTTTCAAAATAATGCAAAAATATAATATTAAACATTTACAATTTTTTTAGCAAACAACAATTATTATAATTATTATAAAAGTTCATAATAGTTTTGGTAAAAAAAAAAGCTAAACCTATTTGCACAACTGTGCGATGCTTTCAGATTGATCTCCACCTAACTTTTGTGTATTGAATTAAAGTCGAACAGAGCATAAATTTGGACGGAGGGTAGGAGCCAAGAAGGGTTTGCCATGTAATTTGACAAACTTACTACTCACATACCATAAGATTTTTAAGATTAATAACTTCTTTAATTACGTAGATGTTATAGGATTGAAACTGGATCGTATTTATTTTATCTAACAAAAATAATTAGAAATACAGATATTATTTGGATGTAAAAATTTATATCCATATTTATTTTAAATAAAAATAAATATAATTTGGATAATTAAATTTTATGACTATAGAATCAAAAATATTATTAAATAAATAATAAATTAAGTTAATCAAATATTTATATGATTATATATTTTTTAAAAAATTAATAAGTACTATATAAAATTATATAGAATTATATATTGGATAGTTATCTGTCCATATCTATATCCATTTTTTTTTTTTTGATGAATATGAATATGAATATAAATATTAACCAAATCCTTAAATTTTTATACATATTCAAATTAATTTAGATATAAAAATAAATTAAGTAGATAATATATCTATACTACTTTCCTTCTCGATGTTAACAGTTTTTTATAAATAAAACGCGAAAAAGTGAACTATCCGTTTTTTTCTCAATAACGTGGAATCAGCAATCTCTTTCTTTTATGTCCCTATTATTTTCTAGCAAGGGTGAAGAATTTGAACCATCTCCTGGTTTCATGCAGTGGCCATAAAACGCCACACCATCTCCTCTTCCCAGTTCTGGAATCCTAAGCATGCCTCCATTCTTAGAGGAGCCATGGACTGTCTCTGCAATCCCCCATAGCCATGAGATCCCTCTCGTCCACAACCAAATACATCTCTTTCTTACTCCAGCGAACCTCCAGCCTGCGAGAACTCACCCAAACCCACGCCCTACTCACTAAAACCGGCCTCGCCTATCACCCTCCTCTCATTGCCAAACTCCTCGCCCTCACCGCCCTCTCCCCTTGGGGCAGCCTCGCTCACGCCCGCTCCCTGTTCGACGCAGTGCCTATCAAATCCGCGCTCCTCTACAACGTCTTGATCCGCGCCTACTCTCAGAGCATCTTCCCTACCGAAGCCATCCACCTCTACAACCAGATGTGCCGCCTCCACTTCCTCCCCGACAAGCTATCCTTCCCCTTCGTCCTCAAGGCCTGCGGCCGCGCCGCTAACGTCGAGCGCGAGGTTCCCCGCGTGGCCCTCGCCTGGAAGGGCTCCGAAGTTCACTGCCGGGCCTTCCGCCTTGGGCTGGAATGCGACGGCTTCATCCAGAACTCCCTTATGTCGATGTATTCGCAGTGCGGGTGCGTCGGCGAGACCAGCAAGGTGTTTGACGAAATGGTTGAGAGGACCACCATCTCGTATAATATTATGATAGCCGCGTATGATAGGAATGGAGAACACGAGCTGGCGGACCGGCTTTTCTACCAGATGAAGGAGAAGAGTGTGGTCTCTTGGAATAGTATGATCACCAGACACGTGAGGCTGGGAGACGTTAATGCAGCGAGGAAAATCTTTGACGAAATGTCTCAAAGGGATGCCATCTCTTGGAACACCTTAATGGCAGGTTACATTCAGGTTAAAAACTACAAGCATGCGTTGGAACTATTTAAACGGATGCAAGCGAATGATGTTGAGCCAACAGAGCTAACCATCGTGTCTGTTCTTGGGGCTTGTGCTGAGACCGGTGCATTGGAGATGGGTAAGAAGGTACACAAATACTTGACGGATAAGGAGTTCAAAATTGAAGGCTATGTGGGCAATGCTCTGTTGGATATGTATGCAAAATGTGGTAACTTGATGCTGGCTTGGCAAGTGTTTGATGCGATGGGGATGAAGCACGTTACGTGCTGGAACACAATGATTGTGGCTCTGGCAGTACATGGTCACTGCAAGGATGCTCTTGAGCTGTTTGCTTCCATGAAGAGGGAGGCAAGCCTGGGTGTGAAGCCCAACCGGGTCACTTTTCTCGGGGTTTTGCTTGCTTGTAGCCACAAGGGTCTTCTAAAGGAGGGGCAAGACTTTTTCCGGAGAATGGTCAAAGAGTATGACATTGAGCCTGATATAAAGCATTATGGTTGCATGGTTGATCTGCTGAGCCGGTGTGGACTGGTTGAGGAAGCTTTTCAGATGATCAAGGAGATGCCAATGAAGGCAAATTCAGTGTTGTGGAAGATGGTGCTTGGGGCTTGTAGAGTTCATGGTGATGTAGAGTTGGCAGAGGAAGCATTCAAAGAACTTGCAGAGTTGGCTCCACTGAGTGATGCGGATTATGTTCTGATGTCGAACATTTATGCAGAAGCCGAGAGATGGGAAGATGTCGAGCTTTTAAGGACTGGGATGATTGGTGATAGCATTTCAAAGCAACCAGGTTGTACTCAGATTGAGCTAGATTAGAGGCCAACATAATTGATGCGTCCATCCCGTGTTGTAGTAATGGAAGGTGCTATCCAGGGCTCAAAGTCCTGGAAAGACTGCCATGCACATTGTCTTGAAATACTGCTGTGGGATATGGTTGGTATATGGTGAGTCCATGTTGGATCAAGCCTAGACAGGGTGGTTATTTATAGAAGATCCTTGGATTCTATAGCTGATTCTTGGATTGGTTGTCACAATTAGAGCCAATCTTTTGTGAACCTAACTAGCTCATAGAGTTGGCTGAAGACATTTGGTTCCTTGTGAATGTACTGCATTATGATCTCAAATGGATTTTAGACATAATGATTAATTGGGATGAGATTTATAGTTATACATACTTTGATGCCCTGTTTTTCTGTCTCCCATATCTTCTCCATGTCATTGGTGAGTGAAAGTTTGTTACTTTACGTCTAAATTGAAGGTAACTTCTATTTGCTGTGATTGCATTTTTCAAATGCATGAGAGATGGAAAGGCTTTGTATTGGAAAGGGGTTATTGACAAAGGACCATGCACCGATAGACTTAGCTTTTATGGTGGAGGAGGATTAGTGGGCGGAGCTCCTCTCTCCTTACTAATGAACCTGCCCATAAACATGAGGAGTCATGGGAATTTTGAAGAAGCCAAGATGGACAGAGAAAGGTCGCTTTGGAATCTTGTTGTGTTAGTCACAAAGAATATATGTGAGATAACGTATGATGTGATTGTTCAGGCTGGTAGTTTCCATTCCTGAAGACCATGGTAAAATATGTGATGCCAATGTATTTTCTCAGGTGGCAGGCCAATGATGCAACTGAATTGAACTGCAAAAATTGGAGTTTGAAGAAGAGCATTCACAAGTCTACCTTAATAAGAAACTTTTATAGAATTCGATTCAATATCATCAATTCTGTTTGTCAAATATTTTAATCATATTTTACTCTTTTATTCATCTCTCTTCTCCATCTCAGAAACAAATTTGACAGGTTTGTGATATCTTCAAAGTGGGAACAATTTTGTGTAGGAAATGGAGGCTGTATTAGAGTTCTGGAATGACTGCTGGCTACTAACATGACCACGTAAGCATCATTTTGCAACTCTCTTGGAATGGTGATCAAGAAGGCTTTATTCTCTGATCTCTGTCAACCTTTATCGTCCAACCTGCAAAGTGTCAATTGAGAGATGGTCAAGTAAATATATCTTTTGCAGGATGTGGTGAATTCTCTTGAAATGGACGCAATTAAGTGGAGATGGAACGCCAATGGAATCTTCACAACTAACAGCTGCTACAAGAGATTGAACTTCACCGAAATCATTCTTACCAGCTGTTGAGTATACCATAAGAAATCAAAGTGGTCCGGTATTCACTCTGTATACCAATCATGTTAACCATTTGAGAAACAGGAATTTGCGACTCTGCTGACTTGTGCCTTATGTGAACACATCATTTGTTTGTCTCGTGCTCCTTTTCAAGTCAATCTGGTTGCATTTCTCCCAGATTCTTTTTGCAGGTCCGTAGCAATGTCGATAGTCTGTGGCAAGACTGGAAAGGGACTCATCTAAGAAAAGATTTACAGTTTGAAGCATGACTTGGGCTTCAGCTGTACGTTGGTCGGTGTGGTTAGAAAAGATCTTCTCCCATGGAAAAAGGACAACTTTCAATCCCCTTGATAGCATGGGTGGACTAGCTTTTCTTTCAACAAGATCAAAGCGAAGCTGGACCCTTCTGTTTCGACATCTAAATCTTTTGTGGAAGGAAAGGTTCATCTTTTGATGTGTCTATATCAATTTATGGTCTAAATTTTTAGTCCTTTCTCTTATTTTTCTCTAATTCTTGTTTGTACTTTCATTTGCTTAACAAAAGGTAATTAGGTTGTTCGCCTATTCATTCCCTCAAAAATTTTGTTTTTATTGTATTGGTTCCCCGACTTCTATCCCACTTCAGTCTAATGTCTGCAGCAGCATACCGATGCAGATCTTTATAATTTTCATCCGGTAATCTCCAAGTAAAAGGTTTCTATATTATTGATTTTGGGAGAAGTACATGGTTTGAACCTGTGGCGTCCCTGGATTCTGGAGTCTTTTGTTGTTTCTGCTCATTTTTTCCCCCTTATTTTTAAAGCAAAAGCTGGAGGTTGGTTAATGTTCATACGCTACTTCCTTGTTCTTTTTCTTCTCTTGCCTTGTTGAGTGTCCACCACTGCCTATCCCGTTGAGGGTTGCTCATCCGCTTAATGGAACCTGATTGGTGAGGCAACCCCACCATGCTTGCCAACTTTTAACTCGCAGGCTCTTAGTTGAGCTGGTGACGTGTCCCATTCTCTTTTGCTTTGTTCATGGTTAGTAGGGACTCCTGCGTTTTTCATGGCCTTGAGCGACTAAGTGGGAAGGCATGCATGAGAGCCTGAAGGAGAAGAGCATGGATCCTCTGTGGTGGGGCATGCACCGAAAAATGTTGCGCATCCATGGAGGAACAAAAATCATAAGGGACGGGCGCTATAGATGATGGGCCTATTTCTTTTCTCTCACATCTTAAAAAGAAAATTAGAAATTAAATAGGAGCAAGATTTCTCTCAATAAAGAAGCCCATTAGTTTCATAATTAAAAAAATAAAAAAAAGAAATAAACTTGCACGTCCAAGAGAGATCTTTCGTGGTGATGAAAGACAGTCCATATCCTTTTTCTTTCTCATCAAGCCATCCCATCCATCCTTTTTCCTATCAAATCATTTTTTTCATTTTTCAAGTCCGTTTCTTCTCTTCCAAATTTCATGCACCATCTTGTCTCTCCGTGAGTTCTTCTTCGAGTCCCTTACTGATGTATACTATAAATTTCATCAGTATATAGTATACGGTTAGATGGTATACTCTAGACGGTTTGCTAATATATATCATAAATTTTCTTGATATATAACTAGCAATGATCTAATATATATCTATAACTAAATCGATACATAATTTTCTAAATACGATGTTCACCAATATGCAGTATATGGCTGGTTGATATACAATTAGCGAAATATTCACCTGACATTCTAATATATATCTCTAGGTAAAATAATACATAGTATCTATAATATAGCACTCACCAGTATATGGTACATGATCAAATGATACACACTGGATGGCCTACTGATACATATTGTAAATTTTTTTTATACACACCCATGACCCAATGCACATCTATTGGTAAATTGATTTATAGTTTATCGAACTTAGTATTCACTAGTATATCATATATAACCAGTTGATATATATCTAATAAAATATTCATCTGACGTTCTAATATACATTTCTAGAGAAATCGACGTACGATTTCAGAATATGGTGCTCACCAATAAGTCGTTTAGTGTATATTATTTACGATACGTATCAGTAAGAGATTCAAGAAAGATGTCATGGATAAGAGAGATAGCACGTCATATTTTGGAAGTGGAAAAAAAGTTCTAAGAGGAAATCTTATGGATGAGAGATGGCTTGACGAGGAGAAAAAAAGGGATATAGATGGTCTTTCCTCATGAAGGATTTCTCTTAGATGTGCAATTTTATTTTAATTTATTTTTTAGTTATAGAACTAACGGACTCTATTAGTAGGAGAAGTCCTATTGCTATTCAACTTTTAAATTTTTTTTTTTAAGATAAGAAAAAAATATGGTATGAAAATAGGCCCGTCCTATATGATGGCCTATAATATCTGCCCTATATGATTTTGTTTTCTTATAGATGACCATCATCAATTCATAAATATGTGCCTTGTCATATATTGTATATGTTGTTAGATAGCTATCCATCTTCTGATGATGGTGGCCATCTAAGATGCACAATACCATGTATTGTGCCTCAAAGGATCCTGGTTGGACATGGATCCCTGTTATCCCTCACCCCCCTCCTTTTCTTAAAACATACACAATAAACTGAGGAGCATGTCTATCCTGAATCAGGTGTAAAATCATGCTATAATATTCTTTAGACTATGATTCGATACAAGATCAGTATATAGTATGAAGAGGGAGTACTTCCTTCTTGACTGAAATTGCAACCATTTACTCCTTTGACAAACACCATTTTGACTGGAAGCCATTCAAGTCAAAATGGTGTTCACACGTGAACCCATTCCAGTCATGCTTTGAGCCCTACCAACACGTGAGAGAAACGAAAGCCCGGATTTGTATACGGAATATTTCTAACGTCTGAAACCATGGACTTTATTCTCCAAGGGTTGCGCGCACCCCGCCACCGCTGAGGTGAGGGAATCACTTCCGAAAGTTGATCAGCCCTGTTGTTCGTCGTGGTCCAAGTCCATCGATAGGATGCAGAGGTGAAAGCAGTAGGTCTAGCCCCTAAACGCTGCGTCAAATTTGACCCTCCAACCCTTCCAACGTATTCATATTAATGTATTTTGGCTTGTTGATATCCATGCATTCTTCTAGATGGAAAATAGTGTTTCAAGACCTTGGAGGAGATGTCCTTCTCGTGACAGCTGCTGGAAGCAAAAGAAAACGTAGGGTTTCTCGCTCTAGAAACGTTCCAAAGAGACTACGACTTGGATAAATTGGTTGTCCCTGCCCTTGTGATCCACTCATTTAAAGGAGGCTAATTAACAAGAATAAATGTCAAGCCCATGTTCCTCATCCATCATAGATACTGTCATTGTAGATTGAAAATTGAAACGTTGACCATGCATGCATGCATGCATAAGATATTGAACTATGGATATCCACGATGACAATTGCACCCTACGGTCGAAGTAGACGTTTGTTTTTCTTTTTCTTCACTGGGAGTGGAAAAAAAATTAACATGGTTACTTTAGGCTGAGCAGGCATGCATACTTGCTCACCTCTGGGCAGCAAATTGAAACTCTGTACCACCTCACCTGACCCCAGCCATCTCTGCCTTGACTGCTAAGCCGAGCAACTACCTGACAATGTGAAATAAAGCTAACACACAAAAAAAATGCTCATGACAAGCAAATTCTCCAACGTTTCCAAATGTTCGTCTCAAGTAAGTAATGTTGTGCAGAAATCAAAGTACAAAGCTTGGTCAACAAGCCCTCAGGGTGCACGATTGCTAGGTGGATGGTTGCACACGCCAACTCTAGAGCCCTCTTCCTGCTGTCCCAATCATCTCTCAAGCCGGGCCCTCTGTTTCAACCTCTGCAGGTTCGCTGCCGGCTCCAATCTTGCAATCGTATCCGCTAGTAATCTCATGCCGTCTTTGTTCGTTCAGATTGCACCTATAGATTTATCACTAGCTGCTTTTGAGGTCGCAGCATTTCGTCAATTATTCATCATTGCTTATGTCTCCAAACCTGTATCCAGCTTCTCCAAAGAACAGCACATCAGCTTGCTCTTGTAAGTGTGGGTTGTATCTTTCTAACAAAAGAATGATTGATATTTTTCTACGGCATCGGCCATTGGATTGCATCCTGCATATGTCTCCAAGCACTTCAAACTTCTCCCTTCGTCTTTTATATACATCTTAAAAGTGACTGTCGTGTGAAGAAAGATAAATCCTTTTTTGGTGCAAAAGATACACCCCCAACCCCTCTTGTAAATGTATTATTTGTAAATAGTCTCTAATTTAGGTAATAAAAGCTGAGTAGCTTTTTGTCTCCCTCATCATTGGGAAAAAAAAAACTCTCGGATCCTCTCAACTTCTTGACGGTCGAACCATTAAAAATTTTCTACTAATTTGACTTGAGAGTTACGTCAACCTGCAAAATTAGTCTCGCTTTCTATCGTCACCTTGTAAATGGGAACGCAGAGCAAGCTGACTGATCAAAGCTCATTATTCTCCCAACCAAGTAGAACCAAAAAGCCTTTGTGTGAGAGGGAATGTTTACCATCAATATCTTGTAAAATGGAGGACACTAACACTATGGTTGGGAGAGAAGAACGGGAGAGAAAAGAAAAAAATACAAGAGAAAGTATTAATTTTCTCTTGATTGTATGTTTTTTTTAATTAAAAAAAAGAGAGAAAAAAGAAAAGAAGAAACAAAAAGATTATAATTCCTCTCAAATGTATAAATTTTTTTTTTTCAAATTGGGCAGATTTGGAGAGAAAAGAATGAAAACTTTAGTGAACCTTTTATAATTCATATCTTACCCCTAAAAATTATTTTCTCCCATCCGATTAAGACTCTTACATATGGAAACAAGCAGCCGCCTTCCACATAAGACTCCCGTAGATAGAAAAATATGAAGGCGCCTCCCACATAGTCTCCCATGTGATTGTGATTTTTGTGGAAGGAAAAAGCAATGAAAATATAAAAAATATTAGAAAAAAAAAGATAAAGCCTTTTCCAATTGTTAATTTTAATTTTTCTTTTTTGGAGATATGTAGGAAAGAAAATTTTTTTAATTATGAGAAAAAATTAATGTCACTATAGCATACATATTTTGATAATATACTATATGTATCATATTCAAATATATATATATTGTTAATATTTTAATTTTTTTTCTTTTCTTCTATTTTAATAGACATTCGTACCATAAATATGCTGCTTTTTTCTTCGCATGCATATCTTGTTTGAGATTACTGTTGGCAGTAAAACTTTTAAAGCTTTTGAAAATAGAGCCTTTAAGAAGTAGAGCTTTTGGAAGTAAAATTTTTATAAAAAGCTGTTTGCTGTTTGGTAATCATATTTATAAAATACTTTGAAACTTTAACATATATTTGATAATTCAAATAAAAAAATGCTTTTGATATGATAAAATGACAATAAAAGATATTACATAATATGGTATAATAAAGAATAATATAATACAATATAATATTATACTATATAAATATATAGCATAATCTATTATACTATTATCATATTATAAAAATATAATTTGATATAATAATAACTAATAATATAATATAATATAATATAATATGATATATTATAATTTATTATTATATTAGATTATAATCTATTATATTATTAACATTATATATTACATCATAATTATAATAATATTATATTATAGTTACAATATTACATTATAATCATAATTATAATCTATTATATTATATTATATTACAATATATGATAATAATATTATATAATAAAATAATATTTAAAATATAATAATATTTAAGTTATAAACATAATATAATCTATTAGAATATTATTATAATAATATAATATTATGATATAATACTAATATTATTATATTAAATAAAATAATACTTTAAAATATAATAATATTAAAGTTATAAATATAATATAATTTATTATAATATTATTATACTATAATAATATAATATAATATTATAATATTATATAATATAATATTATAATTATGATGTAATATATAATGTTAGATAATATGATGGATTATAATCTAATCTAATAATAAATTATAATATAACACATTATATTATATTTTTATAATATAATAATAATATTATATTATTAGTTATTGTTATATCAAATTATATGTTTATAATATAATAATACTATAATAGATTATGTTATATATTTTTAATATATGATAATATTAATTTATTATTATATTTTATTATATTATATAGTATAATGATGTAATATAATATGATAAAAGATAGTGGGTATTTTAGTCATTAAAAAAAATTATTTAAATCAAAACAGCTTTTCAATATTAACCAAAAAAATATTTTTGGAGAAAGCTTTAAAATGTAGTTTTTTTTAAATAAATTTTTTTAGTTTTTTTGACAAAATCATAATAATTTTTTAATTTTTTATTAAATATTATTATATTATCTAAAAATATTTTTGAAGAATCAGAAAGTATTTTTTTGGTACCCAAAAATTTAGCCAAACAAGGTCTTAGATTTTGCTTTCTCTTAAGTAGGTGCTTAATCCTAATTCAGGCAATAAATCAGAGACCTAATCTCGGAATTAGTCAAAAAGTGTGTGTGGACACGTCACGGTTGGTCTAACAAATTCCAACAATCTGAAGTACCGAACCCCCTCTTCCGGAAAAGTCCGATCCCCACAGTCAATGCGCAGTTAGATGGGGGAGAGAGAAACAGAGAGAGAGAGAGAGAGAGCAGCTCGAGTCCTCGAAGGCTCAAATTATCAACTTTTTGGAGCTGGCCGGGTGGTGGGAGAAATGAGGTCTTTTTAGGCTCTAGAGTCGAAGGAATCTCTCGCCCTGAGGAAGTTTAAAAGAACGTTTTAGAATCGTTTTAGCTTCGAGTCTTTTAATATTTTTTCCAAAAATATTTTAATTTAGTCGAGGAAAGCGAGATCCGCGGTTTGGAATTTAGGCCTTAGGGTTTTAGCTGTGTGGAAGGAATAAAGAAGGAAGAAAGGCGCTTCTTTTCGCAGGATCCGAGAAATTAAGCTCGAAAGATTGGAAAAAACGCCGTTAAGAGATTCGGTCTCTGATCCTTCCCGGGGGTTTCTGAGAACCACTAGATGGAGAGATCGGTGCTGGAGATGGATGCAAAGGGATCTGACCGGGCCTTTTTGGATTTTGATTTAGGTTTAGAGGTTTAGGTTGTGTAGGTTCTTGGCTTTGTCCGGAAGGTGGTGAGGATGGAGGAGCATGCTGCTCTTCGCACTATTCAGAGTTCAATCCAGGCTCTGGGGAGGGGTTTTGATGTTAACTATGACACACGGTTGCTTTACTGCAAGGGGTTTGCCGGATCGAGGCTTGTTGAGGTCGATGACGAGCACACGAGAGATCTGGCGGTGCCTCACAGTCTGATCGTGCCGAATGTGTCGAGAGATGTGAGATGTTCGTGGGTGAGCGGCGGGCGGGAGAGCAACGGTGCTTGCGGATTCTATGAGGTATGGCGCAAACTCTGCTTGATTTCCCTAATTGTTCCTTTCACTGAGTTTAATTTGTGTTGTCGTCTCTGTGATGATTCCTGTTAAATGCTACTGCATATTGTTTATGGATTTATGCTGGGAAGTATATTATTGCAAGGGAAATTAGTTTATGTGAATTGTCATTTTAATGTGTGATTTGTGTTTGAATTATTTAATTTCCTTAGAATGCTGTTATTATAGTTGTTGAAAATCTTGCTTTAGCTCTGTGATGTAATTAATGAGAAGTAGAAATGTATAATACACACGAAAGATTGGAACAATGATTTGTAACTGCTACATATTATTTCAAGAAATATTGCTAACATAGGATTGGTCCTGTATGAGATCAGTTGTGTGTTTTAGGATAATTTTTGAGATCACCAGCAGAATACGTAGGAATACACTCCAATTGGTCAATTGCTTTCTGTGGTTTTTTAGGCTCAGTGGATTAAATTTTAGTGTATTCAACATTTTTAAATTTATAAGCTTTTTTAACATAACTATTTGCATGTCTTAGTGTCTTTTTGAGTCAACAAAAGCTCTGTAAACTAATTTGATTGAGTACCAATCAGTTGTTGGATTTAATAGTTAAACTTTGTTCGAGAGCGTATTTTTGTGGGCATGTATGATAACCAAGAAAAATAAGAAGGGTTATTTTTTGGTCGATGCTCAAAAAGGGTAATGAAAATAGCAAGATTTGCTGTACCATTTGGCACCGTACCATATTAGATGTACCTATCGGTACTAAATTAGCATCAATATTTGGTACGTCTCGCCATCTTATATCTATCGGATATTGACACTATAATAGGATGGTATTGGTATGGGGTTTAGTACTGAGGTGGCAAACCTCATATGGCAGGCTTGTTCGATGCATCATGCAGTAGAGGAGAATTCAGAGTCCATGATTAACTCAAAGGGTTGTTCCTTTTCCAGCTAGAAGCATTGATGTGTAAGAAGTCACATATGACTTTATAACCATGGAACCCATGATGGCCATGTGATTGAAGCAGACCACCTCACATGGTTCTGAGGGAAAAAAGGATTTTCACAAAGCAGCTTAATGTCAAAGGTTTGTCAAGTTGTGCTTTGGGTTATTTAAGGATTTTGTAGAATCTTATCTTTGGCATAGAGACCTTTGTCTTTCTCATTTCTGGTTGATTGACATGGTGGAAAATATAACTTTTGATAGAATTTACTGTTTGGTATGTTAGCTCTGTAGCATGACAAATTAAGGTTTCAGGACTGAAGCTTTCTATCAGCTAAGCCACATCTATCAGACAATGACTATTGACCATTGTTCGCTGCTTTTCAGGTTTATATACCTTCTCTTATGGATTAAGAACCCTTTATAGATTCAAGGGTTTGCCGTTTGACAAACAAGAAAATGGCCTTCTTTGTATCACCAAAATGTCATGGCTACCTCAAAAAATTCTAGGTAATATATTACCATGCCCTTGAAAACCAGGAAAGGGAATGCGAGCAAGAGCAAGACTGGGTCTGGATGGAGGGACCGATAAGTTTTATTTTGCTCATAGTTCAAGGTATTAGAGGATGGAGGGGGTGGAAATATAGTTTGGGAATGGTTTTTTAACCAAAAATTTACAACTCTTTCGTCTAAGCTCATATCTAGAAGGAATTAAATGAGCCACATGTTTGTCCTAGGATGGAGAGGTTAAACCTGCTCAGTTTGGGTATCCAACCATGAAAAATTTGGTTTTAGATATCCAACACTCTAATAGTTGGTATTAAAATATTTTGGCCGGAGCAATATGTTCCAAGCCTTGTGCCGGATGCATGGTATTGTTTTAAAATTATTACTCCCCATAACCTTTATTTAAGAAACAATCATATAAATTCCTGTTATCCTTCCCCCTCTATCTTTGCCTTATTTTAAGCCCATGAGTTTCTTTTAAACCTGGCAATTCCCTAACCTTCAATCTTCTATTCACCAATTGCACAATGGGCTTAATGCTGTAAATGGATCAGACTTGGGTCTGATCCATGTTGTATCTGCATCCCAACTTGATAAGAAAAATTGAGTGTGGATTCATCAAAATCAGTAAACTCTGAACTAGCTTCCAAACTTGATTAATATTTAGAGTCAAGTTTTCTTGAGGTTCAACTTAGCAGATGATTTTTATGTACCAACTAGTTAACATTTAGCAATTTCCAAAACTGCAAGGACTCTTATCACAATAGTCCTCCATAAATAGTGAATCTTGTTAGTTTCTGGTGAGAAAGAAGCATGATCTGAGAAGTGAATAATTGGTTTAGCTCGTATTAGCCTGTGCTTTATTATAGGTATGAACTATTCGATCAATTAGGCGAGTTCCTGAGCTCGCCCTACCCTAAGAAAGAAGAATGTGAGGTGAAAAACAAATCTAATCACTTTAGAACAAAGTTTGCAGTCTCGGTGTCGGATCCCAAACTAGTATCATCCTATTACAATGTTGGTATGCACCATGCGGTACGATACGAAAGTGTATCGAGTGTCTGTATGATACGAGACTATATACTGGTTTGATACCGGTACGGCAAACCTTGCTTTAGAAACATATTTGAATTTTTATTTATATCTAGTTCAATTAAAACATAATCAAAGTCTAAGTATTGGCTTGGACTTGGAACTGAAATAGCAATAGGCGAGAGTTAAGGAGACATGCACGCAAGAAAGACATAATTCCAAACAAGAGGAAAAGGAATTAACACAAGTCATGTGGCCAATTCTCTTTATATTTTTATCTTTATACATATATGTATGTATCAATGTTTTCGTATTTGAACATAGCTGCATCAGCATTTAATTGAATAAGAAATCAGATCCAATATATATTCAATTTGGTAAGGTTATTGCAAACCTAATTTGGATCCATACTGCGATTATTATAAAATAATCAGATCAAATTATTGAGTTTTCGGGTATCATCTACAACCCTGAGTGGGATATCCACGTCTGGAAGAAAAGAAGTTAAACAGCCCAGAGTCTTGGTAAAAGCATCGATGCAGCTTGGCACTTATAATGGTTATTGGTCATTGAGGAGAAAGCACTATCATATTATTGCTTGTTTCAATAGTGAATCATTTTGACCTATTTTCCAGAATCTCTATCACCGAGGAGAAAGGAACACTACCACCATACTGCTTGTTTCAATAGTAAGTTGTTTTAGCCATTGTCTAGAATCTCTCATTGAGGAGAAAAGAACACTATCACCATGCTGCTTGTTTCAGTAGTAAATTGTTTTGAACATTGTCCAAAGTTGCCCATTCCCTTTCTTGTTGCATCATTCATCAAGTATTTTGCAATATGACAGTAGGCAGACAGTGAAGTTATGTTCTATTTTTTTCCAGTTCACAGTAGCTGTGCTATCCTGGCTATATATTTTTTTCCAGAAAGTGAAGATGTTTTTTTCCATATTGTGTATTATATGCTCAATATGGTATGATGTGAGATGTTCTATTTCCTTACTGATTATCATAGATGATTAGTTATGACCAACCCTCCACCCCCACCCAAATGAGTGAGTGCAGATGGCAGAATATTTTAACAGAAAAGCTCGTCTGCTGGGAAATTGTCCCATCGGAAGCTTCAATTCTGCATTCAGCTTTACTGGGTCAAAGAAAGTTGATGCTGCATCTACAAAAAGCCTTGCAATGGAAGGAATGTTCCACCCTTTATGTAAGGTTCACTTGGTAAAACAACCTCTATCATTACAAGGAGAGGTGAGGCGTGCTGTGCCACTTTCATGGGAACCGTTATCATTAGCAAGGTAAATATACAAATTGTGTGGTAAAGGAGAGCAAATTTTTTTACGACAATAAAAGACATTAAAAAGTTATGCTTGTTTACAGATTTATTGAGAATTATGGGACTCATGTCATCACATCCATTACTATCGGCGGTAAGGATGTGATTTATGTCAAGCAGCACAGTTCGTCACCCTTATCGTCAATGGAAATAAAGAACTATATCCAGGACATTGGAGACCAAAGGTTCTCAGAAACTGGAAGGCATACAAGTTCAGGTCCATTGAAACTGAAGGATAAGGCTAGTGCTTTGTGGATTTTTCACTTGGAAATTGCTCGTGAACATTTTCTGTAGCCTGTATTGCACATCGGTTTAACATATTTGTACCGGATGGATTGCCAGGCTGTGGATCCTTTTGTGTTCAACAGTCAAGGAATATACCCGCAACCACCCAGTGCTCCATATCTTACTGCAAAGGAGGTAGTACAACATATATACTTTCTTATTCATGTTTTACAATTGCTGTTGTATCTCTGACTTATAGATGCATGTAAAGGCTACAAATTGCCTCCCTTGTTTAACAACAACTAAAATTTCTTCATCATGGGCTGTTGTATCTCTGACTTAGATGCATGTAAAGGCTACAAATTGCCTCCCAATTAAAATTTCTTCACCACCATGATGGAGTTATAACTGGGGAAATAAGGAAAAGGGAATGAAATTAGTGAATTAGAAATTTAAATATTTCCAAGAAGATGACATACGCCACCAGCTTTCCTGCATTTATATGCATGCAATATAACATATGGAGGTGATCCTAGATCATGATATTATTGTGACAGTTGCGATATGGAAATTGAAACCAAACCAAGCTGCTTTCTATATGAGAAGTTTGTTTGATGTGTCCACTGACATTTAAATCACATAGATGCTATTTCATGAACGGTACTCAAGTATTTATAAGCAATTAGATATATAGTTTTTTTTTTTAAATTTTTATTTTACTATGCATATGTTATATCAGGAAAACTTTTATAGAATAAGCATATCTCTGCAGAATGCATTAAACTGATACCTTATGATTGTTTGTGACTCTTTTGTGATTGCTACAGAATATCTTCTTCCAAAATGTGTTTTGGCATTCGGACATGGTTAGAAGAGATTTTTTTTTTTTTTTTTTTTTTTTTTTCAAATGTTGGTTCTCTTCATTTCAATAACTAAAATCAATAAGTGGTTGCGGATGGACCTGCAGAAGGGGCTCCTTGTTACTGAAAGTAAATCCTTGATCTCTCGAAGGAGGTCTGAAATTGGCCATCATCATAACAATCGTGTTGAAATCCATGGGCATTCTTTGGGCTTTTTTTTTTTTCTGGATTCTTGAGAGAAACTAGCAGCTAGGCCTTAAGTCACAAGGTCCTATAGAAGGTGGTTCACCCACCTCCAAGAGAAGGATCACCATCTAGCAATTGTCCGCATGTCCAAAGACTATCACAAGCTAGAGCAATCTGAGGTCACCAAGAAGCTTGCATTTTGAAAATATGTTAGCATATAGCTAGGATTGCATGCTCACTTGTGACTACTGAATACTCGCTACTTCAGGTACTACATGCGACCAATGGGTTGGTCACAAAAGTGATGCTTATGACTTTGTCCTAGTTTTACATGATTGATGCTGATCAAGCTTGTGCTCATACTTTGATGGCCATACCACAGTGATGTGCCACATCTTTACAAGCCACTATCCAAGTTTATGATTGGCTGGATCCAAAACTGATTTGGTTTAAGAAGTACATAATTAATTTAATGCAAGAAAGAAGTTTTGAATCCTCTACCACGTGTTTTGGAACTAAGCTGTTGACCAAGAACATGTCACACTGAAGGAGTTTTACTAACAGTTTCTGCAATCTCAACTGCAAAATAATTACAAAGATAAAATAAAAGCAAAAAAAAACCAATTAAATTAAGAAAAATTATCAGATTAATAAAGATTGTATTGTTCTGGTTGGGATCTTCAGACATAGAATTGTGATTATTTAAAAAATATTATCTCATTTTTCTGAATGCAGTAAGTCTTTGGGTAAACTTTGTAAAATCTTAGTTTAGTCTGAAGATTGCCCATTAAAGTTGAAGTGTATTTATCAAGTTACATGAGTAATAGGAAAAATCTTTGATTAGATGGGGATCACAGTGATTCATGCTTTCTTCACATGTATTAGATGTATGGGACATTAGCAAACATGATTTGAATTTAGCGCCCCCCCCCCCGCCGGGTCGATTGCTGTCATTTTTAGCTAAGATCAGCTGAAACCACAAGAGCTTTCTTAAACTTAATTCATCAATTTCAGCAGAAACCTGAAGCCTCATTGCTCTTATTCTAATTATCATCAGTTGAGTTAGCGAAACAGACTTCTGTTCGATTTGGATGGGACATGCATTTATTATGCTTATTCTCCATGAGTTTATCAGTAACTTAAAGATATACCAGAAAATGTCAAGTTGCTCACTTGTGGCTTATATCTAATCTTTGGCAGTTTTTAAGTGTCGAGTAATGTTCTAATGTCTGAGCCTCCATTTTCTGATGCAATTGTTGATGCAGGATGTTACTGTCATTTTCAGAAGAAGGGGTGGAGATGATCTAGTCCAAAGCTACACCAACTGGGCAAGAACTGTCTGGTCAGCTCCTGATGTTATTGAAATGACTTTCGATCCGATCACTTCTCTCCTTGAAAGCATCCCTGGGAAGGACCATCTAACGAGGGCTATCAATCTTTATCTGGATTGTATATATTTCACCCTTGCACGTGTTTCTTTTTCAAATTATTTTCATGGGATCTTTATATGCCTAACCTGAATATTTTCCATTTCCATTTGCAGATAAGCCTCCAATTGAAGAGCTACGATATTTTCTAGAGTTTCAGGTCCCTAGAATATGGGCCCCAGTTCGAAATGAACTTCCAGGCCATCAAAGAAAAGAGCCAGTCTGCCCACATTTGCAGTTCAGTATTATGGGGCCAAAGCTTCATGTCAGCCAAGAGCAGGTTTGCTTTTCATGCAGTGCATGGAATTGAATAGAGCCGTTAGAATCACATGGGTAGATACTAGCTTCTATTATGGAATGTTTTAAACTCTATCTTGGGGAATGCTGCCTTCACTTTTCCTTTTCATTCCCTTAAAGATACATAAATGCTCTGCACGGTCATGCAAAAATTATGTGAATTTAGCAACAAATTGGTTGGTACTAATATCTATCAAAAAGTGTCATCTGAAATTGATAAAATTTTCTTGATGAATTGGAGTGGAGCAAATAATATTTTAATTGCAAAGTTGACTTTAATTACCATTGCTTATGATGCTACCTGCTTTGAAACTATGATTTCATTGTGATATATTATACTGATTCTAATATGCTACCAGTATATGTCATGCTATCTTTGTCCTTTCTTGTTAAACCACTTACGAGAATTGGTAAAACCATCTTTAGATGGCATCTGCTTGCAAGCTGGAAAAGTATCAGAAGGATCAATTGCCACTATCATCTCTCAACATTCCATAACTCTATATTCTGAATCTTCATGTATAATAACTATCAGTAATTGCTGTCTAAATTATTGATTATCTGAATCTATTTAATGTAGAAAGGGTCATAGGCATGTTGTCACTATTATTTTTTTATGCAGTATGTACTTTGTACTGAAATTTCACCCATATTTTCTCTTGCTTTCCTTCTACTCCACATGCACTGAGCCAATGATAATTTAAAACCTTTTCTATAGACACATGACCTGGTGTCATTAAATTTTTTGGCAGTAAACCTTCTTCTTAATCCTCCTTTTCCTGTGATGCCATTTGGATGACCATGCAGGTGTCAGTTGGGCGTAAGCCTGTCATTGGCCTCAGATTGTGCTTGGAAGGAGCCAAGCAGAACCGGCTATGTTTTCAGGTCCAGCACTTGGCATCTCTTCCAAAGATACTTCTACCTTATTGGGACACTCACATTGCCATAGGTGCACCAAAGTGGCGAGGACCTGAGGAGCAAGATAGCCGGTGGTTTGAGCCTGTGAAGTGGAAGAACTTCTCTCACATCTGTACAGCACCAATTGAGCACAACGAGACTTTTCTTGGTGACATCTCTGGTGTGTATATAGTAACCGGAGCTCAGCTTGGAGTTTGGGACTTCGGAACGAGGAATGTGTTGTACATGAAACTTCTCTATTCTAAGGTACCTGGATGCACCATAAGAAGATCCTTGTGGGACCACAATCCAGCAGGTCCAAACAGCAAATCAAACAGACTGTCTGTGGGAGATTCCAAGGACTCAGGTGACTCGAGTTCAGGCTCAAGCGATTTGGGGAAACTGATGAAGCTAGTCGATATGTCGGAGATGTGCAAAGGCCCGGATGATATACCAGGGCACTGGTTGGTGACTGGTGGGAAGCTTGGAGTCGAGAAAGGGAAGATTGTCTTGAGAGTAAAGTATTCATTGTTGAATTACTAAAGTCAGTCGTCATCAGTTGCAAGGATGGTGTTTGTTATGCATGTAAAATATGGCAGTTTGCTGGGGGTTAACTTGGATGAGGATTTTGGTTTTTGTTAAGTGGCATTTTTATATTCTTTGTACTTCATCAAATTTTACAGCACGGATGATGTTGGAATTTGAAGAAGGTGCTTTATTTTTAAGCAGCTTGCTTTAAATAGGTGGATACGGTAGAACCCAAGCGGGAGAAGACCTGGATGCCTGGGTGTTTTCCCAGTAGAGGTGGCGGATGTATATCCCTGACATCTTCTCGGAATTCATATTTCTCACCTTCTCAACTTATGATCCGAACGGTTGCTCTTTTCCCAAGATCCCAATTCGATGCTTAATCTGATGGTGGTGTCATAACCTTTTCTACGGAAGATTTTGGTTTGGGGTTTTTTTAATTTTTATTTGAGTTGCTTTTTCTTGCGTTTACGCAAAGCCGTCACTGGATACAGGGGTTTACTTGACGTAATCTTATCCGTCTTTGGGATCGGAGGATAAGATTTAATGCTTATATATGTATAAGCATTAAATCGAGAGTTCTCTCGAGCCACACTGCTTTCTTACATTATGCCTTTGCTTCCTAAAGAGCACGTAAATGGATTGACCACGCTCAGAAGTCAATTTTTGATGAAACTCAGAAGCCACGGTTGATGGAAGGGTGGTTATATCTAATCATTTTTGCATGATATCACCATGTGGATTCAAAAGCAAAAATTAAGCATGGTAGGCAATAGCTACAAATGAACACGGGGGTCTTAAACCAAAGCATTTCGTTTTGCTGTTTTATGTCTTTTTTTTTTTTTTTTTTTTTTTTTTTTGATAATCTTAAGATATTTATTTCAAGATATATGCATGCTTGTAATGTTATACAGCAATAGTTCACTACTTGCTGATATTGTGCATGTCAAGCGGGTCAATTCATGACATAGCACATTCCAATTTGTGAAGTAGTATTATAACCATGTACGTGGCATTAACTAACCAAGCTACATATTTCCATTGAGAAGTCTAAAACTATGACGTGACGTGGTGTGGCAACTATTTTACATTCACCGAAAAGTTTGTTCATCATTTGTAACGTTGGCGGACATCCTCAAGTTTCAAGAGACCATTTAAATGACGAATCGGCAATGCCAACCCTGGACCAAGGATATTTAATCCAAATTAGTATTACGTGGCTGTTCTCCAATTGAGTTCGTGAGAATTCTACCACACGATTATAATAAAGAAAAATAAATTAGGTCACATGAACGTTTACGCCGTCACATGAAACTTACCACCAAGATTTTAATGGAGAAAGGGACATGGTTCAAATACCGTCCCTCCTCCCACGCATGACACTGATAATGGTTAGATGAGCCACTGGATCTCTTTCGCAGCTTCTGATCTGTCGTAGTGATCTAAATGCCTTCCTAAATAAATAAATAAAGTAAAAAAAAAAATGTCAAAGAAAAGAGTCAGCGAGAAAGCCGTGGCAGCTTGTCCTCCTCCTCGATCAAGTTCTTGTCGCGTACGTATCCGATAAAGTTATTCCCATACAAAGAAAAAGCTACCCATCAAACATATTAAGAGCTCACCCAAATTTGACATAGAGTCCTCGTAGTTAATAAATACTGCAAGAAAGGATAATAGTGTAGAATGACAAATAACGAACCTCTGTAATACTTACGGAACACTTTGTTACATGCAAAATGGCCTGCAATAGCATTCTCACAAACATATTTGAAGTACCAAGAGTTTGGTCCCCACAGAAATCTCCGATCCATGTGATGAGGACCGAGGGCTAGCCAACAAACAAGACCACCCAAATTCCCCATCCCTACAATTCCAGGCCTTGGCATCTTTCCAAAAGGCAACCTACGTACCAATAAGACAACAAAAACAATTACACATCTATCTATATCTATCTAAACCGAGCAGTAGGCATTGCGGGTGCTTCGCGAAAGCTACCTCAGCATAGCCAAACCTCTCAACACAATAGGCTTCTTCCTACCCCTCTTAATCCAATATTAAAAACCAATACAAATAGTGAAAAAAGATATATTGGTAATTAGGCTAGCAAGTCCCGGTCGCTTTAGAATTGGCCCCCTTCGAAGGTCTGCCCGAATTGCCACCCGGCGGGCACAACATCGTAGCTGGTGACGGTCATCCCGTCGCTCGTAGTGACTCGGAAGGAGAGGCTCTGTCCATCGAGGCATGCGTTGCTTTGCCAGTTTTGTCCCCAGTTTTGTGACATCGCCTGCCAGCCAGTCTTGGATCCCTTGATGGACACAGCATGCACGTCGCCGGCACCCGCAACATTGGTGATCAAGACCAAATTGAAGTAAGAGTGACCATTAATGGTGAATCTAACCCCACCCTTCTTCACGCATGGCACCCTACAGGAGGATATGATTAACATGGCTAAAGCACTCATTGCATGTTGCAAGAAAACGTAGAATGGAAAATATTTAGTAGATCATAGATGAATTATATTAACTAATATATCTTTTTTGTTAGCATGACATCAGTTGATATCATAAAAACTATTCAACTATGGTGTTTGATAAACCCAGCTAGAGCCATGTTGTTGATAAAGACATGACACGTTAGACGTTGCTCGAGTAGATTCTAAAATGGTACAACCGGCACCAGCCAACTGTAAGGAACTAGTATGTAAGGGGTCAAGCCTATGAGCCCACCACCAGATGACCAAACTTGGACCCGACCCAGACACGAAAACTGAGACAATTCGGTTGATTTCGATTAGAAAACTTAGGATCATGGGTCCATTTTTTGAACTCGTGGGCTCGGTAACACAAGGCTTACCTTCTGAAGGATACGGGCACGATCCCGGCACGGTACTGAGCGATCCGGAGGAAGGCAGGCTCGGCCAAGTCAAAGTGCTGGAGAGGGGGGTTGCACCACCCTCCATTGTCGTTGGCAAGGGCATAATTTGGAGGGCAGAAGTTGGTGGCGGTGACCACAATGGTCCCCGGCAGGCACCACTTGGGGTCGTCGTCGCACCTCAGCTCGTAGCACGACCCGCAGCTAAGGCCATTGTTGAACAGCGCCGTGCTAAGGGCGGCGGCGTTCGTGCCATAACCTTGGCTATAGAGGTTGCCATAGCCACAAGCACCTCCTATAAAGACATAGAATTAGAATTAAATGATTTGCTGACCATATTCTCAAAACTTTCACCAATGATCGGTAATTGGACATTGTTAGTGCAAATGTGTAGGCTTAATTACCCATCGTTCCCGATGCGTCGCCGCCACCGTAGAACGTGGCATGCGCACTTTCCCAACCAGAGTCCCCGAAAGTACCACGCACTAGGAGGGAGATGGAAGAGAGGAGGAGGAAGAGAGAGCACCTTGGGACCGCCATTGGAGAGGCTTCGAGAGAATGGAGCTAAGAGAAGAGAGATAGGAAAGGTGGGATTCGAGAGAGAGAGAGAGAGAGAGTGTGTGTGTGTGTGTGTGTGTTTTGCTTGTAAGGGGAAGTGGGAGGGAGGTTGTATTTATAGAAGAGGTGCGATGGGGGCGTTTCCTAAATTCCTTTGTGTATGTATGGAGACAAGTTGGCCGTTCTCCCGTCCGAGCCCGCATGGCTTAAAGCAAATTGCAGTAAAGAACAAATCAGATGTTCCGGTTGAGGGCGAATTGTTGAGGTCATGTGCCCCTCCCCCACCCACATGCGTCCTGCAACCGTTTCTCCTTGTGTCACCTTCCAATTCATGCCACATTAATACGTATATATTATTAAATTAATCAACATAATATTGCTACATTGAGCGTGGATTCTCTGCGGTATACCATATGGTGCAGAACATAATGCACACCATCCATTATAGGATAAACAGCAGACTCTGCGATGCATCCCACATACAATCATCGTCCAATGGATGATGTGTCCAATATACCGCACCATATGGTCCATTATGTGCATGGTAGTGATCCCTGCTATATTTTACAAAAATCAAGTTTAGTTAAATATTAATAAAAAAAAAAAAGTTGTCCTTGCCATTCAGTTCTTTTTGGATGTTAAGCACTTATATCTCAAGTATAATGGAACAAATTATCTCAAATGATTATTGAACAGTGTTGGAGGTAAACTCTATTTCTGTCAAAATCTAGTTTGATGCTTAGCCCAATGCAACTGATAATCATGGAAGAGTTTCAATAAAAATTTTTTCTCCAACGGTCGGACTCCAGTCGAACTCCTTCAACGGCCAAATCTTAGTCGAACTCTTTCAGCCGGCCAAACTTCTCCAGCGGCCAAATCTTAGCCGAACTCCTTCAGCTGACTGAACTTCTTTCGGATTTCTTCTTCAGTCGAATTTCTTCAGAAGTCAAACTCCTTCCAAATTTTTTCTTCAGTCAGATTCCTCCAGGAGCCAAACTCTTTTTCGGACCTCTCCTTCAGATGAATTCCTCCAGGGGCTGAACTCTTTCCGGACTCCTTCAGTCGGATTACTCCAAGAGCCGAATTTCTTCTGGACTTCTCCTTCAGTCAAGTTCCTCCAAGAGCCGAACTTCTTCCAAATTTTTTCTTCAGTTGGATTTCTACAAGAGCCGAACTCCTTCCGATCTCCTCCTTCAGTCAAATTTCTATAGGAGCCGAACTCCTTCCGAATTTCTCATTCAGTCGGATTCCTTCAGAAGCCGAACTCCTTCCGAACTTTTTCTTCAGTCGGATTCCTCCATGAGCCGAACTTCTTTCGAGCTTCTTCTTCAGTCAAGTTTCTCCAGGAGTCGAATTTCTTTTGGATTTCTCCTTCAGTCGGATTCCTCCAGCGGATTACTTTAAGATTTCAAGTAGTATTCCTCCCAGATGATCTCCTCTAAACGTATTCCCTTCAGAAGTCCGAACTTCTCTAAAATTGATGTATGTCAAAGCTCTTCACCAACCAATGCTTGCTTTCTCTGAACTTCGATAATTAAATCTCAACGAATGGTCACTATCAGTCTGACGACATCCCTCTCTCCGTAGCAAACCCTATGCAGCCCCGAGCGGCCTACTATCGGATGGCTATGGCTGTCACTATCAGTCTGCCACAGACGATACCTCTTTCTCTCCGTATCGAATTCCATGCAGCCCCAAGCGGTCCACTATCGGATGGTATGACTGTCACTATCAATCAGGCTCCGTCCATAAAAAGAAATCCTTCAGATACATTTTCTCTAATCTCTCTTCTCCTTTCCAAAACTCTGCAGAACTCTTTCCTGAGCACTCCATTCCTATTGGCCAGAAGAGCTAACTTGATCGTCGAAGGATCCTGCTGGAGCTACCACCACCGACTCTGAACGAAATTTTATTTTGCAGATCACCGACGACGACCTCTTCTTTCTCAACTCCAGCTCGATCCGACGTTGATCAGATTCTGCACCAACAGGATTGGTGCTAGAAGAAGGACTCTATTTTTGAGGTATCCTTATTCTTAAAAGAGTGCTCAGTCGATCATGTGGATCTTTCTCTTCAAGGTTCATCTCCATCCTCTCTCTCAATTCTGAGAAATACCTCCAAAGAGAGCAACTATCCAGAGATCTACTGTTTCTGTCATCAGATCCGAGCTAGATCCGTCCATTTCGGCTCCAGCATTGGTGCTTCAACCTCCTCCACCGACGGTCATGGTAGATCTAGAGCAATTTAACCTATCGATACAGCAGATTTAGGGCATCATCGAGATGGTGCGGGCCATGCGGCAGCCTCCGATGATGATTTTATCAGAAAACCCACCATCAGAATATCAGAAATCGATCCCAAGGAAGAGCACTTGGGCTAGTATACCCATTACCCCTGAAAAGGAGAAATAAAGAGCAGAGGATCTTTGTTCGGATCGTGATTCTTCTCCAAAAAAAATCTTCCCCATCTACAGTCGAAAATTTTTCAAGGTCTGCAATCGAGATGACGTCCTCGATCAGAAACTGCGGAGGATGGATCAACAGATTGGAGAGCTCGATCACATCGTCCCGGCTCACCATGACGACATCCACATCGATCCTTCTTTCTCTTTCCGAATTATGCAAGAGTCCATTCCACCGAACTTCGAGCTTCTCTCGATTTGAAAGTTATGACAGAATCTCTGATATGTTTGATCTCCCAAAGGCCTTCCGAACTATGATGCTGCTCTATGGCATACCAGTTGCCATATTATGTCGAGTTTTTCCATCTACCTTAAAGGAAGTAGCAAAAAATTGATACTCAACGTTGAAGTCGGATACGATCTTCTCCTTTGATCAGATGAGCCATCAGTTTGCGGCTCACTTCGTCAGCAGCTGACGTCCGCACTGAGGTTTGAATTTTTTGATGAATGTTAAGTAGAAGAAGGAAGAATCCATCCAAACTTATGTCATCCGATTTAATGTTGATGTATTGGAGGTTTGGAACCTGGACCAATTAGTTGCGATGGCCGCACTCAAGGGCGGCCTTCAGAAGAATGATTTGCTGTTCTTTTTGGAGAAAAAATATTTCAAGAACTTTACCGATCTGCTAGCTCGTGCTGAGGGATATGCCCGAGTGGAAGAAGCATTCAAGTTGAAGAATAAAAAAGCCGTAGGAGAGCGGCATAGACCCGCCGCTGATGGAGGGCCGAATGAAGTTCGGCCGCGCACACGGACTCCCTCCGAATGCAAGCAAGCTTGAACTCCTTCTCGAGCTCGTCGTCAAAAAAGCTCCGATGGAAGGACGCGAAGAAGTTTCCCCCAGAATATTTCACAACTACGTCCCTCTCAATGCTCCACAGACGTCGGTCTGAAGCAAGCCAAGGGTGCTACCACAGCTAGAATCACTAATGAGGGAGGAACAACAAGAAGATCGGCTGTCTTCCGACATCATCAACATTATCTTTGGGGGAGCTTAGTACTTTGACGAGCCACCATCTTTCAGCCTTAGAGCTAAAAAAAGCTTGCCCCACATTGGAAAGGCCCGTATAAAGTGGAGGAGGTCGTCCGGCCCAAAACTTATCGTCTGAAGAAGTTTGGAGGAACAATGCTCTCACGATTTTGAAACTCAAAGAATCTGAAAATGTACTGCCAGTAATTTTTTTTAATAAAACTTCTCCATTTCAATATTATTATTTCTCAATGCAAAAACTATGTGACGACATGGAAGAAGCAATCAATAGTGGCCATGTTAGGAACAGGAGGAGAAGCTCATCCTAATATAAGCAAGTCGAAGGCCTCATTCCTTTTAGATGAGATGAGAAGAGAGGCCTTGACAACGGTCCTTATGTGTCCCTACAGTCCATTTGGAACAGAAGGAGAATCTCCTTCTAACGTGAGCAAAGTCGAAGGCCTCATTCCTTTTAGACGAGATGAGGGGAGAGGCCCTGACAATGGCTCTTATGTACCCCTACAGCCTGTTAGGAATAGGAGAAGAACCTCGTCCTAATGTGAGCAAAGTCGAAGGCCTCGTTCCTTTTAGACGAGATGAGGAAAGAAGTCCTAATAATAGCCCTTATGTGCCCCTACAGTTCGTTAGGAACAGGAGGAGAACCTCGTCCTAATGCGAGCAAAGTCGAAGACCTCTGGTTATTTAAGATAAGAGGAGGGAAGAGGTCCATTCAACGACCCATCTGTGCACCTATTGCCATGTTAGGAATATGGGGAGAATCTCGTCCTAATATGAGCAAGTTGAAGGTCTCATTCATTTTAGATGAGGTGAGAAAAGAGGCCTCGACAATGATCCTAATGCGCCCTTACAACCTGTTAGGAATAGGAGGAGAACCTCATCCTAACATGAGTAAAAGTCGGAACCTCATAGATCAAAGACGTGAAGAAGGAAGAAGCTCAGTGAAGAATCCTTACCCATATTTTTCCATGACAATTTAACTACGTCAAATGCGAAAGGCAGAACCTTATCCCGATTTGCAAGAGAGGTCCAGGTTTGATGACCAGAACAAGCCCGACGTCCACAACGAGCTCGACGTTCGCCATAAGCAGCAAGCGCAGAAACCCAGGACCGGAGATAAGATCTTCTCCGAACTTTAACTTCAATGTCAACAGAAAACAAGATCTCCTTCAACCTCGACTGAAGATAAGATCTTCCTCGGACTTCAACTTCAACCTCGGCTAGAGATGAGATCTTCCTCGAGCTTCAACGTCAACTTCAATAGAAGATAAGATCTCCTTCAACCTCGACTGAAGATAAGATCTCATCCGAGCTTCAACTTCAAATGTCAACAGGAGATAAGATCAACTTCAACCTCGGCTAGAGATAAGATCTCCCTCGAGCTTCAACTTCAACCTTGACTGGAGAGGAGATCTTCCTCGAGCTTCAACGTCAACTTCAATAGGAGATAAGATCTTCTTCAATCTTGGCTGGAGATAAGATCTCCTTCGAGCTTCAACTTCAACGTCAATAGGAGATAAGATTTTCTTCAACCTCGGCTGGAGATAAGATCTCCTCCCGAGCTTCAACTTCAACCTTGGCTGGAGATGAGATCTCTCCAGAGCTTCAACGTCAACTTCAACAGAAGATAAGATTTTCTTCAACCTCGACTGAAGATAAGATCTCTTCCGAGCTTCAACTTCAAACGTCAACAAGAGATAAGATCAACTTCAACCTCGACTAGAAATAAGATCTCCTCCGAGCTTTAACTTCAACCTCGACTGGAGATGAGGTCTCCTCCGAGCTTCAACCTGAATGGGTGCAGAGCTTGAAAGAGGACTTCGACAGTCATCTCTTTTGTACTTTCTTTCTTCGAATTTCAAACTCGAGAGTGGAAGGATTATTGTTGGAGATAAACCCTGCTCCTATCGAAGTTCAGTCAGATGCTTAGCCTAATGTAACTGATAATCTTGGAAGAGCTTCGATCGAAAATTATCCTCCAATGGTCGGATCCCAGCTGAACTCCTCCAACGATCAAATCTTAGTCGAACTCTTTCAGCCGGCTGAACTTCTCCAGCGGCCAAATCTTAGCCGAACTCAACCGGCCGAACTTCTCCAATGGCTAAACTTTAGCTGAACTCCTTCAGCCGGCCGAACTCCTTCTGAATTTCTCCTTCAGTCGGATTTCTATAGGAGTCGAACTTCTTTCGAATTTCTCCTTCAGTCAAACTCCTCCAGGAGCCGAACTTCTTTCGAATTTCTTTTTCGGTTGGATTCCTTCAGGAGCCGAACTCTCCCCAAACTTCTACTTCAGTCGGATTCCTTCAGGAGTCGAACTTCTTTCGAACTTTTTCTTTAGCTGGATTTCTCCAGGAGCCAAACTCCTTTTTGGATCTCTCCTTCAGATAAATTCCTCCAGGAGCTGAACTCCTTTCAGACTCCTCATTCAATCAGATTCCAGAAGGAGCTGAACTCCTTCCGAAATTCTTCTTTCGGACTTCTTCAATCAAGTTCCTCTAGGAGCCAAACTTTTTTTGAATTTTTCCTTCAGTCAAATTTCTACAGGAGCCAAACTCCTTCCGGGCTCCTCCTTCAGTCAGATTCCTCCAGGAGTCGAACTCTTTTCGAACTTCTCATTCAGTCAAATTTCTTCAGGAGCCGAATTTCTTTCGGACTTCTCCTTCAGTTGGATTCCTTCAGCAGATTACTTTTAGATTTTAAGTAGTATTCCTCTCAGATGATCTCCTCCAGATATATTTCTTTCAGGAGTCCGAACTCCTCTAGAAATGATGTATGTCAAAGCTCTTCATCAACCAACGCTTGCTTCCTCCGAACTTCGACTATTAAATCTCAACGGACGGTCACTATCAGTCTGATGACATCTCTCTCTGTAGCAAATCTCATGCAACTCCGAGCGGTCCACTATCAAATGGCTATGACTGTCACTATCAGTCTACCATAGGCAATACCTCTTCCTCTTCGTATCAAATTACATGCGATTCCGAGCGATCTATTATCGGATGGTATGACTGTCACTATCAATCAGGTTTCGTCCATAAAAAGAGATCCTCGAGATACATTTTCTCTAATCTTTTTTCTTTTTTCTAAAATTTTATGAAATTTTTTTCTGAGCATTTCATTTTTGTTGGTCAGAAGAGCTGACTTGATCGTTGGAGGATTCTATTTTAGTTGAAACTTTATTTGATAAATTATCGGTGATGACTTATTCTTTCTTAACTTCAATTCAATTTGATATCGATCAGATTATGTGTCAATAAATAGTATTTTTGAAATTTATATTCACGTTGAAAGTAATCTCCCTCGGTTGCTTGTCACCCGGTCCTGTGACTTGCCATCTGTTGTATGGCACCTACGGTAAAGGTAAGACGTGACAAAGGCCACATGGAAGGTAAACAAGGGTACCCGGCCCGAGGGATAACATATGCAATTTTATATCAAGTTACTCAACTGGTTCTTCCATTTTTTTTTTTTCCTCTATTATGCTAAAATATCTGACTAATTTAGGACTGGAGATTCCCAACCGAAGAGCCTTCATGGATTTTCTCTTGTAGATCTCTGGCGCCATACATTTCACGGTCTTTTGGCACCCGTTCAGCAACCACGCCGGTCCTCTGAAGCCATGATACAACAGGAGGATTAAAATATGTCTACATTTATTTAGATAAATATATATAAAAAATAGTTGCATAAATTGTGCGAGGATTAAAATATATGGATCACATTGATTGGTAGAGTTAACATATCTTTGGGAGGTCCACATACCTGAAACCATATCAACCAACATCTAAATTAATAATATGATGTCAATGTTTCGGGACCATATTGGATACACCAAATCCACGAAGACAATGAAATTTCATGACGCTTTTCCCTTTACACAAGAATAGAAAATATAATCCATCTTGTTTCATTAATGAAACAGACAAACGTATTGGCTTCATTTTTTTTTTCCCCTTCTTTTTAACCTGTCATTTAGAAGAAAAGCCTTAGGTTCCTCTACTGGAAATACTTGTGGTAGGATTTGGAGTTGGAACTGTGGCAGGATTTTGATTGGTCCTTAGACTGGTCATCGAGTCCAGGTGGGATTCACATGAAGGGGTGGTTAATTTGGTGGGGGAAAACGTGATGCGGGTGAGCAAAAGAGCAAGTTTGGGGTCTTGGTCAGAGTTGCGACGTGGTAAGATGACACGTAGCCGTCCGTAATCACGCATCGCTTGCTCCCCCGCGTGACGCGGACTACTGTGGATTCCGCGGGATAAACAGTAGGGATGACCTCAGATTACCTATCACGCATCCCGTTGGTGGTTGCTCCACTAGAATTTTTTAGATGTTCCTGTCTCCACAAAAGGTTTGTGGGGGCAGAAAATCAAAAATATTATTTTCCTCCTATTGTTTACGGGAAAGAAGAAGTTACTATAAAATATTATGAAAATTCATCAAAAAATCGAAGGGATTAACGTTGGAAGCAAAAAGGTAGATGAGAGGTGCAACCACTGTTCCATGGTTATATGCTATCCCATCAAAAGTTTTTTTATTTATTTATATCATTAATAAATTTATTATCAAGACTATTGATGCAGAATTTGGTTGATACCGGATTGAGCTAGAGTGGAAAGGGACGAGATCGTCGTCGGTGACCTGCAAAACAAAGTCTCATCCAGAGCTGATGGGATAGCTCCGATAGGACCCTCCGACGGTCAAATTAGCTCTGGCCAACAGAAATGGAGTGCTCAGTATGGAGTTTGGCAGAATTTCGAGGAGGAGATAAGAGCTTAAAACTTGGTGTAAGCGTATCTGGAGGATCCTTCTTATAGGCGGAGCTTGTTGTAACTGTCTTGATTAATGACTATCGTAACCGTCCTGATCAATGCCAATCGTTATTGACTTGATAAATGTCGATCGTTATTGACTTGATAAATATCGATCATTATTGACTTGATAAATGATCATCATTATTGTCATGTAACCATTTAGTAGTGGAATCGCCTGTAGAAATCCGTCAACAGTCTATAAGGAGTTCGACTTCTATAGAAGTCCGACTGAAGGAGTCCAGCTGCTAAGGAGTTCGGCTCTCACAGAAGTCCGATCGAAGAAGATGTCTGGAGAGTCCGGCTCCTGAGAAGTTCAACCACTAAGGAGTTCGGTCAGGGCTCGACCGCTAATGAGTTCGGCCGGCTGAAGGGGTTCGAAAGGGGCTTAGCCGCTAAGGAGCTCGGCTAAGGCTTGTCTGCTGAAGCTTTTCCTTGACTATCGGTTGCATTATCGGCTGAGCATCCGACTGAACTTCGGTGGGAGTGAGATTTATCTCCAACAATAGTCCCCCCACTTTCGAGTTTGAAATTCGAAGGAAGGGAGTACCAAAATAGGCGACTGTCGAAGTCCTTTCCCAGGCTCCGCACCCGTTGAAGTTGAAGTTCAGGGGATCATATCTCTTACCCCAGAGGTTACCTCGGGGGAGATCTCATCTCCTACGGTCAAGGTTGATACGGGCGCTCGGGGAGATCTTATCTCTTGCAACCGAGGATGCCTCGGGGGAGATCTTATCTCCAGCAGCCGAGGTTGGCTCGGGGGAGATCTTATCTCCTGCGATCGAGGTTGTCTCAGGGGAGATCTTATCTCCTATAGCCGAGGTAAGATTGCCTCAGGGGAGATCTTATCTCCTGCAGTTGAAGTTGCCTCGGAGAAGATCTTATCTTTTGCAGTAGAGGTTGTCCCGGGGGAGATCTTATCTCTAGCAGTCGAGAATGCCTCGGAAGAGATCTTATCTCCTGCGGTTGAGGTAAGGTTATCTCGGGGGAGATCTTATCTCCTACGGTCGAGGTTATCTCAGAGGAGATCTTATCTCCTACAGCCGAGGTAAGGTTGCCTCGGAAGAGATCTTATTTTCTGCAGTCGAGGTTGTCTCGGAGGAGACCTTATCTCCAGTAGCCGAGGATGCCTCGGGAGAGATCTTATCTCCTACAGTCAAGGTAAGGTTACCTTGGGGAGATGCAGTCGAGGTTGTCTCGAGGGGGAGATCTTATCTCCAGCAGCCGAGGATGCCTTGGGGAAGATCTTATCTCCTACGGTCGAGGTGAGGTTACCTCGGGGGAGATCTTATCTCCAGCAGTCGTGGTTGTCTCGGGGGAGATCTTATCTCCTACGATCGAGGTTGCCTCGGGGGAGATCTTATCTTCTGCAGTCGAGGTTGCCTCGGGGGAGATCTTATCTCCTACAATCGAGGTAAGGTTGCCTTGGGGGAGATCTTATCTCCTGCAGTCGAGGTCGTTTCGAAGGAGATCTTATCTCCAACAGCCGAGGATGCCTCGAGAAAGATCTTATCTCCTACAGTTGAGGTAAGGTTGCCTCGGGGGAGATCTTATCTCCTGCAATTGAGGTTGTCTCGGGGAAGATCTTATCTCCAGCAGTCGAGAATGCTTCGAGAGAGATCTTATCTCCAACAGCCGAGGTTGAAGGACTTCGACTCGCTTTATGTTAAGACGCGGTTCTCCTCCTATTCCTGATATGGCCTTTGGATTGTTTCTTTTCTGTCGTCACATAATTCTTACATCAGGGATCAATAATGTTGAAATGAAGAAGTTTTATTGAAGGAAGATTACTGATAATACATCCTCAAATTTTTTGAGTTCCAAGATCGTAGAAGCATCATCCCTCTGAGCTTCTTTAAGCGATAAGTACCGGGCCGGATGACCTCCACCACTTCATACGGGCCTTCCCAATTAGGAGTGAGCTTCTTCTGGCTCTGAGGCTGAGAGACGGTGACTCACTGGGGTACTAAGTCCCCCAATTTAAATGTCTTATTTCTAACTCTAGAATTGTAGTACTGAGCTACCTTCCGTCTATAGGCTGCCATCCGGATATGGGCTTCCTTCTTTTTTTCTTCTAGCAGATCGAGGTGAACTCTTAGATCCTATGGATTGTGCTGCTCGTTGAAGGCCATGACTCGTGCAGATAGGAGCTTAAGTTCGATCGGGATGACTGCCTCCGTTCCAAAGGCCAAGACGAATGGTGTTTCTCCGATCGGCATCCTTTGTGTAGTTCGGTACGCCCAGAGGATGTGGTAGAGTTCATCTACCTAGGCTCCTTTTGCTCTATCGAGCCTCATCTTGATGCCTTGCAACAGGATTTGGTTGGTCACCTCAGCTTCCCCATTGACTTGTGGGTGAGCCACCGATGTGAAGTAGTGGGATATATTTAGTTTTTCGCAGAACTCGGTAAACCTCATCCCAGCAAATTATCGTCCATTATCGGTTATGAGGATTCATAGCAGACCGAACCGACAGACTAGTGATTTTCAGACGAAGTCCCATACCTTGGCCTTGGTAATCTTCGCTAGTGGTTTAGCTTCGACCCACTTGGTGAAATAGTCGATTGCGATCAGGAGAAACTTCTGCTGCCTAGATGCCGTCGGAAATGGGCCAAGTATGTCCATTTTTTATTGCGCAAATGGCCAAGATGCACTTAGTGGAGCAAGCTCGGAGGTCGACTATCTTTGTACATTTGCATTTTTCTGACAGCGGTCACACTTCTTCATATACTCCATGGAATCGCGAAATAAGGTTGGCCAATAGTATCCTTGTCGAAGTAGTTTTTGCGATAGGAACCTGGCACCTACGTGACTTCCACAAAGTCCCTCGTGCACCTCCCATAATGCGAGGTCAGTCTCTAAAGGTCGGAGACATCTCAGCAGCGGAAGCAAGTATGACCTCTCGTACAGTCTACCTTCATACAAAACATAGCAGGAGGCCTGATTTCTGAGTTTCTGAGCTTCTTTCGGATCATGAGGAAGGACCCCCTCCTTGAGATAGGTGGCTAATGGGTCAATCCAGCTTGACTCAATTTTCATCTACAGAATGACCTGAGGTTCCTCTATGGTTGGGTACTTCAGAGTCTCCAAGAATACTTCTTTGGATAACTCGGCTGGGGCTGAAGTGGCCAATTTAGAGAAAAGATCGGCTCTTACATTTTCTGCCCTCAGAATCTATCGAATGCTAAAACTATCGAAGGTCGGAGTCAAATCCCTCATCTTTCCAAGGTATCTCATCATACTATCCTCCTGCACCTCGTAGCTACCATTAACTTGGCTTACCACTAGCTGAAAATCGCTGTAAACTTGAAGTCGATTTACTTTTAATTTCCTCGCTATTTTTAATCCGACGATCAGTGCTTCATATTTGGCCCCATTGTTGGTCGTAGGAAACTCGAAGCGCAATGCGTACTTGACGATGATGCCCTCGGGGCTGATTAAAACCAGCCCCGCACTAGCTCCGATGGAGTTGGATGAGCCATCCACTGCAGAGTCCAAAAGCCTTCGGAGAGGTCGGCACTTTCCTCAGGGAGGTTTGGCTGCGATAGCATGGCGCCGGTCTCATTCTGTTCAAGCTCGGCTTCGACTAGAATGGTGCATTCTAACACAAAATCTACCAATATCTGTGCCTTGATCGATAGTCGGGGCTGATAGTTGATGTCAAACTCTGTGAGCTCGATTATCCATTTTGTGATTCTTTCAGAAGCATCCGCTCGGTGAAGGATTGCTTTTATTGGTTGGTCCATGAGGATCGTAATGGTGTACTCCTGAAAATAAAGTCGAAGTCTTCGGACAGCAATTAGAAGAGAGTAAATCAGTTTTTTTAACCTAGAGTACCTGGTCTCCGCATTTCTCAGGATCCGGCTCACGTAGTAGACCGATCGCTGTATCTTCGCTTCCTCTTTGACCAGGACTACGACCAGGGCCATCGGAGAGACAGTTAGGTACAGGAATAATTTCTCTTCATGTTCGAGTTTTGCCAGTAGTGGGGATGAGTTGAGGTAGTTTTTGAGCTCCTCGAATATTTGGTGGTACTCCATCGTCCAGCAGAAGTTCTTTGGTTGCCTGAGAACTTGGAAGAAGGACATACATCGTTCGACCGACCTTGAGATAAAATGATTTAGGGATGCCACCTTCCCAATCAGGTGCTGAACTTTTTTGATTATTTTTGGAGCGGTCATCTTCTGAATGGCTCGAATTTTCTCGAGGTTTGCTTCAATCCCGCATCTTGACACCATGAACCTCAGAAACTTTCTTAAGGTTACGCCAAAGGCGCACTTGATCGGATTCAGTTTCATCTTGTGTTTTCTGAGTGCACCGAAGGTCTCTTTAAGATCAGCGAGATGGTCTGTTGAAGCTCGACTTTTGACGAGCATATCATCCACATACACCTCCATGTTGCGGCCGATCTGCTTCTTGAAGATCTTATTGACCAAATGCTGGTACGTTGCCCTTACATTTTTGAGTCCAAAGAGCATGATCCTATAACAATAAAGACCACAGTCAGTAACGAAAGCAGTCTTCTCCTCGTCCTCAGGTGCCATCCATATCTGGTTATAACCAGAGAAGGCGTCCATGAAGGTGAGGAGCTCGTAGCCCGAGGTTGCATCCACTAGTTGATCAATCCTGGGTAGAGGATAACTGTCTTTCGGGCAGGCCTTGTTCAGCATTTTGAAATCAATGCACATCCTCCACTTGTTGTTCGTCTTTTTGATGAGGACCATATTTGAGACTCAGGTCGGATAAATTAACCTTTCGGATGAATCCGACTTTGAGGAGCTTGTCTACTTCTTCAGCGATTGCTTTCTGCCTCTCTGAGGCATGGTGGCGCATCTTTTCTTTTATCGATCAATGCCTTGAGTCGACGGCCAGCCGATGTTCCATGATCTCGGCGTCAATTTCTGGCACATCTGCTGGTGTCCAGGCGAAGACGTCCGCATTTCTTCTGAGGAAGGTAACGAGTTGTTTCCGAACCTGGCCTACTAAGTTGGAGTCGATCTGCACCACATGCTCGACGTTCTCATCGTTTAAGGGCACAGAGATGAGGTCCACCATAGATTTGCCCCGCTCCTCAGTGAGGTCGTCGTGGATACCCAATTCGTCAACAAGATAAGAGTCAAACTGTTCTTCCTTGTGTAGGACGATTGAGTAGCAGTGCCTCGCCAAAGCTTGGTCTTCCCTGACCTCTCCGATCCCATGACTTATCGAAAATTTCATCTTCAAATAATAGGTCGACACCACCGTCCGAAGTGCATTTAGACCAGATCGACCAAGAATGGCATTGTAGGCGAACGAAGTTCTTACGATTAGAAAATCGACCTACGCTTTGATCAGTTTCGGATGTTGTCCTACTGTCACAATCAAAGTTATTATGCTCTCAACTGGTACGGCGTTGTCAGTGAATCCTATCAGTGGAGAGTTTATAGGCCCTAAGTGATCATCGGATAAGGACATTTTCGAGAAGGCATCGTAAAACAACACATCGATCAAACTTCCATTGTCCACCAAAATGCGGCATACATCATAATCAGCAATGTTCAAAGAGATTACAACCATGTCGTTGTGTGAAAATTGGACCCCCTGGGCATCTGCCTCGGTAAAGATCACAGGTTCCTCGGTCCTCCGTCTCTTCACCGGTCCTTCGGATCCGTTGGCCTCTTCTTGTTGAAGTCCCTCTGAGATAGTATTGATGACACTGAGAGGCGGCCAATCTTCTTGGTCCTTCCCCCTCGATGATATCGCCCTCAGCCGATCCTCCCATCCTTTGGGCCGTCTCTGCAGGAATCGGCCAAGTCTACCTCGCCTGACAAGCTCTTCGATCTCATTCTGGAGTTAGATGCACTCCTCAGTATCGTGGCCATAGTCTCGATGATAAAGACAGAACTTATTGGGATTACATTTGTTGGGATGGAAATGCAGCTTCTCCAATCTCGAAAGTTGTTCCCTGATTTTCATCAGCACTTGGATCTTTAGAGCATTAAGGGGGGCGTAGTTATGAAATCTCCGTTGGAGAGAACCTCGGCGCTAGGGAGAACCTCAGTGTGTTCTTCCATCGGGGCTTCCTCACCTCTGGGCCCGAGGGGGAGTTCAGACTCGCCTGTGCTCAGAAGGAGTCCGGGAATGCGGCCGAGCTTTACTCGGCTTCCCTTCTTCGACGGGCCTGCTCGACTCGCTGACTTGCTACTCACCACCGGCTTCATCGTTCTTGGTCTTGAAGGCCTCCTCAGCCCGGGTATAACCTTCAGCCCAAGCTAGCATGTCAGCAAAGTTTCTGGGATACTTTTTTTCAGGAAGAACGGCAAGTCATTCTTTTGAAGGTCGCCTTTGAGCGCGGTCATCACAACGGACTGGTTCAGGTCTCGGACCTCCAATGCCATGGCATTAAGCCAGGTGACATAAGCCCGGATGGATTCTCCTTGCTTCTACTTGACATTCATCAGAAAATCCAAACTTCGACACGGACGTCGACTACTGACGAAGTGGGTTGTGAATTGCTGGCTCATCTGATCAAACGATAAGATGGTACTTGGCTTAAGCACTGAGTATCAGTTCCTGACAGCTCTCTTAAGGGTCGATGGAAAAACCCGACACAAAATAGCGTTTGGCGCGCCATGGAGCAACATCATCGTTCGAAAGGCTTTCGAGTGGTCGACTGGATCGGTGGTCCCATCGTAACTCTCGAACTGCGAGAGCTTGAAGTTCGGTGGGATCGGTTCCTGCATAATTTTCTACGAAAAGGGAGGGTCAGCACAAATATCATTACCATGAGAGGAGGGAGTGTGACGGAGTTCTTCGATCCATCGGCTCATTTCTAAGAGCCTTTGATCCAAGAGATCTTCATGATCCTTGATCTCCAAGGTTTTCTGGTAGAATGGGTGCAAAGCTTCCCCTGGGTCGAGTCGTGATCCGAGCAGAAGCCTTCCCTCCTCTGTTTCCCCCTTCCGAGGATTGAAGGTCGGGTAGCCCAAGTTGGCCATTCTTGGATTGGACCACAGGGCTCTGGAGAACCCCACGTTGGTTGAGCCGATGCCGGGGCCTGCTGGTGCATGGCCTGCACCGCCTGCATCGCCTCTGTGAGGCCATGAACCTGCTAGATGAGCAGATTGAATTGCTCCGCATCCACCGCAGCTATAGATAGAATATGAGTTGCCAGGGCTGGAGTGAGAGCAGACGGATTTGAATAGGATCGGGCCACGGAGGTCGTTGATCGTCGGATCGAAGCTTTTTTGAGAGGTATTTTTTTTGGGAAGAACTTTAGATCGCTGCTGAGCACTCCTTTAAGATCGAGGGAACCTTAAGAACAGAGGGCCCTCCTTCTAGCGCCAAATCTGTTGGTGCAAAATTTGGTTGATGTCGGATCGAGCTGGAGTGGAAGGAGACGAGGTCGCCGCCAATGATCTACAAAATAAAGTTCCATCCAGAGTCGGTGGGGGTAGCTCCGGTAGGACCCTCCGACAGTCAAGTTAACTCTGGCCAACAGAAATGGAGTGCTCAGTATGAAGTTCGGCAGAATTTCGAGGAGGAGATAAGAGCTTAAAACCTAGCGTAAGCATATCTGGAGGGTCCTTTTTATAGGCGGAGCTTGTTGTAACTGTCTTGATTAATGACTGTCGTAACCATCCTGATCAATGCCGATCGTTATTGATTTGATAAATGCCGATCGTTATTGATTTGATAAATGCCGATCATTATTGACTTGATAAATGACAATCATTATTGTCGTGTAACCATTTAGTAGTGAAATTATCTGTAGGAATCCGTCAACAGTTTATAAGGAGTTCGACTTCCATAGAAGTCCGATTGGAGGAGTCCAGTTGCTGAGGAGTTCGACTTCCATAGAAGTCCGATCGAAAGAGATGTCTGGGGAGTTCGGCTCCTAAGAAGTTTGGCTACTGAGGAGTTCGGTCGGAGCTCGGCCGCTAATGAGTTCGACTGACTGAAGGGGTTTGAAAGGGGCTCGATCGCTAAGGAGCTCGACTAAGGCTTGTTCGCTGAAGCTTTTCCTTGACTACCGATTGCATTGTCGGTTGAGCATCCGACTGGACTTCGATGGGAGCGAAATTTATCTCCAACAAAAATCGAGAACGAAATGAATATTAATATATATATATATATATATATTTATATTTATATTTATTTTATTTGATAAATATAGATATTAATTTGATACTGAAATTTATATCCATATTTTTTTAAATGAATATAAATACTAATAGTATAGATATAAATATAGATATAAATTAAATAATTAAATTTTATAATCATAAAGCTAAAAAATTGCTAAATGGATAGTATATCAAGTTTTATATATATATATATATATATATATATATATATATATATATATATATATATATATATATATATATATATATATATATATATATAATTTAGATATAAAAATAAATTGGAATGAATATCATCCGCTCGATTTTTTTTCTTCTTATTAGATATATAACTAAGAGTGGGAGGACAAAATACTGCTACCTTGCACCCACCTAAACCTTCACCCCGCAATAAGATGGCACCGACTGCTTTTTTTGATCCTTCTTGCGTTGCACATGAATCATTTGGAAATGTTCCCAAGTGGCCTTTGCTCATGATGTTTGAGCTCTAGCCCCGTACAATAGATTCTCACATTTAATTATATATTTCCTGATTGGCGGGTGGTACCATTTTTGGGGAGAAGCCAAGGTACAAAATGCATACAATACAAAGGAATTTGTTAATCCCATTCATCCTGCCACGCTTACCGTTTCCCACGTACAAACTTACGACTTGGCTGCGTACGTTCTGCCCCCTCTCTTTTCCCCCACCCTTTGTCTCCAGGGACAATGTTTGGGACCGTCATGGTGCAACGTTCAACGAATTACACGGCTTTTAACCCGCATCATCAGAGACCCGACCAAAAGGAGTCGTTATGGAAGAAAGTAACTGCATGAATTCAACAAGTTGTCTTTCTCAAACAATTTTCATAAATAAAAAGAGAGATTTTTATGTGGTTTGCGATATATCAATATCAGGGCGATTGAATCCCTCCGAGAATTCTCCCACATGACGTGGATTTTGTCCATCAACAAGGAGCGGGCCAAATGGCACCAGGATCCACCGGATAGGGCCATGTGGTGGTCATGGGTTCGACCATCCCAATAGAATACTTGTCATCACTAGCTTCTCATAAAAGGTGGCTGGAAGACGGGGCCGGTGCAGGTAGGCAGATGTTGGCCCCCATGGCTAGATTTCATCCCCCATTGGCATTTATCCCAAGGGTCGGTGTACTTGCAAACACCCATGTGGTGGTGGGCCTTGCCACGACCTAGGCTTGGAAGCTTGCTTGCCGTTTGAAAAGGTCCGGGTAATAGGCCCAACTGCACTGCAATTGGTTTGACGCGCCACTTGCAATATTCCAATGGTGGTGTCTCGTTACATCGGTGGTTGTTTCTATTCTTCATTTCCATTATTATTATTTTTTAAAAATATAATTTATAGATGCAGCAATAATATTCTTTGGATTATTAAAAATCTCTTCAAGTGGTCTCTATCTCCTTGTATTGTCCAAATGTTTAATTGTCTTCACAAGCAATAAATTATCCGCATGTTCATGATTTATTCATTCATTATTTTTATGTCTAACCAAATGGGCCTATATGAGTTATAGATGAGTAATATGTAGTGTTGTCTCTATTGTTGTTAATGCCTTCTTCCCCATATTTATTTTTATATTAATAAATATATAAATATTTTCATAATCTTATACCCTTTATTTTATTTTTAATTTTTAAATATTAAAATTATCTTGGCATTTAATGAGTTAATTTTTTTCTATTCTCATATCTTAGTCATTGCTATAATTAAGCTATTTTGCGAATATGGATGCAAGTATCTTTTAGCCTCTTCTAATTCTTGAATCGTAGAGCAGAGACCCTTGTCCGCAAGCATTGAAAGAAGCAAATGCTAATTTGATTGTTTGCTCCATGTGCACTGAATTTAGCATGATTATACGAAAGATATCTTAATTACATCATAACACGATACTTATTTTCCATGTAGAGAAGGCTTCGAAAAATAGCCGAAACTTAAAAGAAACAAAATACATGTGCTGCGCATGAACATGTAGTTGGCAACCATGTGTGCAAATAGTTTAGAGGATAAAATTTCTGGTGTAGCATTTAAACTCAACAGGATATGGGTTCGGGGTGTAATCAAGTAAAGCTTTTTAAGCAAAGGAATCAAGTTAAGCTTTAGGGGGCCAAATCAGGCCAGCCTTGGTGATGATGTTGAGCAAACTTACGTCTCAATGATACTAAATCTTGAGCTGAACCTGAGCTATAAATGGCAAGATTATAAAGATAGGAGCTACAAGTCCGCTAGGAATTCTATATTGCTAATGCCAAACAAGCATGACTTACGCAATTGCTAGCCATGATTAAACCATTTCAAGCTTGAATATGAAACTCTAGCTCAGCTCATTTATGATTAAAATGAGCCTTATTGAAAGGATTGCTTATAAACAGCTCTCTCAAATAAAATCCTATTCACGTTTAGGCCACGTTGACTCTTGGATGGCAAATCGGGAGGCGGAAAAACTAAAAACTACAAATATCTACCACCAAGTGTTGTTTGGCTACTGCTCGTTTAATCACATATCTTTTTGCTGATATAATTAAAATTCTTATTTGAGTGGAAAAAATCAAGGTGTGCTGTCTCAATATCAATACCATTCTATCATCATATTAATATATAATTCGGTAAAATATAATAATGTTAGTGTTAGTATGGTATGATATGCTCGTATTGGATGATACGGTAAATACTAATAAAAGGGAAAGGTAAAACATGAAGAAAAATAAGGTATGGGTAAAATAGAGGTGGGAGGCTTAATCACCTAGTTAAAATTATTTTTGTTCCCCTCTAGAATATCTTTAACCATGGTTACCTGATTAGGGTGCATTGATGGGCTATGTTCAACTAGCCAAAAAGCTGAGGAATTTGGCTAGTTAGGAATAGATAAGTGCAACCTTAATCAACAAGTTATGGTCCAGTCCGTCGTCATTAATCAGCCGGTTATTATGAAAGAAAAAAATACCGAGTCGTTCCCATAAAAATTACTAAGCACGGAGCTATATGCACGGCTAAATATAAAACACACTTCTTATTAGTTGGGGCATAGACTCCTATACGCACATGACATCGGTTGATCTAGGACAAGAATTTAAACGGATCACCAAATAAGGCGCACGAACTCTCTATAATTTAGGACACGATAAAGCATCGGTACCAGAGCCCAACAACACCTTCCTTTCTAGCCGGGATGATAGCCACATTTATAATTTTGACCTTAAAACATTTGTAACACAAAGGCAACAAGACAAATCACAATAATTTTAACTTGTATGCAAGAGTTTCAAATTTTGATTAGCAATATATTATGAGTATTAATTTTGATTCTGCACATTTCAATTCAATAAAGATGTTTCAACCAAAAAAAAAAATCTCAAACTAAATAAATAGTTAATCCATAACATTTCACATACAAATTATATTTTATCATATGATAATATATATTATTAATGACACAGCCAAGTAAATCCCATCACAGGAATTGGAAAGAATAGGACGTCATAAATATCTAATCATAACTCTTACTCCTCTAGGAAGCCATACTAATATTTTCGAAATAAGCTTAAATAACTCTCAATTAAGTTCTAAAAGAAGGATCATTTAAAATTAACGATTAGATACCGTGCTCCTTTATAATATTTTTAAAAAGTCAGGAGTAATCTTGACCGACCAATAGAATGGGGATATTTAAAGAATTTTATCATTACCAGATTATCAATCTATCCATATTTTTATTTTTATTTATTATCAGCCTCTACTTTTCATTATTTTTTTAAAAAATATTATTATTATTATTTTATTATTTTTTTCTCATTTGCATTCCCTCAAATAATCTCTGAAGCCTCTTATAGCAAGCTCTCTGCAATTTTTTTTTTTTTTAAGATTTGTGAGCTCATCTTGGACTATATATTTTCAATCTCGATGGTGAAATGGTGGTAGAGAAAGAGGAAGATGAGGACAGGTTGATTGGGAAAAAGTAGACCAAGTATTGAGGTGACTAGCGAAGGCAGTGACCTCGATGTTCGAGGTAGTAATGTCCATAGTAAGAGAATTGTAGAAGAAAGCAATAGAGATTATGATATGGATGCCAAAAAGGTAAAGAACCTCATGTAGGTCATCGAAGACCGAGTTGGATGGAGATGAGGACTTGAGGATAGGACACCAAAAGTTAAGAGCAGCTTTGTTGAAGTTGGAGGTGGGGTCAGGGTCATTGAAGTAGTGGGATTTAGAGTCTACGAGTCTTCTTTAGGTTGTTATTCATGGTGATAAGGATGAAGCGGTAAAAGACTAAGGCAATGGAGAGGAAGGCAGAGGGTAAAAGGTGGAGACGATGAAGAGTCAACAATTTTTTCTTCATTAAATAATATTTATATTCTTTAGAGCGAGAAATTATTAGGTAGACTTATTCTACCATAGACAAAGCCAATAAAAAATTCATACATCAATTATTTTTCATTAATTGCTCACTTGAGTTGATCATAATTAGCTATAAGATGAAAAAAGAGCCAATTAAAATTCACAAACACTTTATCTATGGTAAAATGAGTCTACCTAATAATTTTTTCTTTAAGGGCATCCTAACGGACAATAAATAGCATCCAAAATTATCTATTCAAACTCAAACCAACTAGTTCTACCACTTCACAGCATAATCTCTCCACATGGCAATCCTTAATTAATGCTTCCTATGATTCAATGGTAACTCTATCATCCCCAAACAATTTCTAGAGTTCCAAGCAAATTGAAAAAGACTAATTCTATTATTACTATAAATAAGTCATTTCTGGAAATGTAGAAAGTTTGCTATGAAAAGTCAACCAAAGATTAAATATTTTACATTAATTATAGGCTTTCATTTCGTGAAAGATTGGGTTTAAAATTTTATGCTTAGCATGGGTATAAAGTTTTCTAGTTTAACCTTTATATAAACTACCCTATAAAGCAGCTACATCAAAATAAATATAAAATCATCCCTTAAAAAAGAATTAAATACTGAAATTTTTAGATTTAAAGTTCCTCATACCAAATAAACATATACAAAAAAAAAAATCATAGTAAAAATCAAACTCTTGCTCCACTAATAAGAGGATTCAATCAAATAAATTTAATGTACCAATCTAATTTCCAATTTGAGAATTGTAATGGCTAAACCCTTTTTTCTGAATAAATTCAAAAATCAACAAAGCCCCGTACAAGATTTTCTTCTTCCAAAACCAAGATTTTATTCTTTTCTTTGAATTCTTTGCACCTCTTATTCCTTTTTGAATAAATTATATTTCTAGTCTCTAAACTAAGTCAGATTTTCTTAAAAGATTCCTAAACTAGAAAAAGCTAAAATTTAATCCATTTACTTTTTGAACCATTTTAATATGATCCTTTCCTCAAATTCTGTCCATTTTCTCTCACCAAAAATTTTAACTGATGATAACCGAAGCTTACATGATGAAAAATATTTACAAAAATAATATGATATATGAGTGATGATATGGCAGAATAAATAAAAATTTTATTTTGCTGACATGGCATGAATGATGATATGGCATCTGTTGTAAAATTTTTTTGAAAGTATTCAATCACCGAGTGATATATCAGCACTTATAATTGATGTGATATAGATGATGTGTCACATGTATGATGACGTAGTATCTATTATGAAATTTTTTTTCAAAGTGCCTAATTATCGAGTGACACATCAGCACTCATAGATGATGTGGTCCATGGGTGATAATGTGGCATATGCTATAAATTTTTTTCAAAAGTATCCAATTATCAAGTGACATATCAGCACTTATAGGTGACAAGGCACATGAGCGATAATGTGGCATGTGCCGTGAGTATTTTTTTCAAAAATATTCAATCATCAAGTGATATATAATCACCCATATGCCACGTTATCACCTATACCATATCATCATCTATATACCATAAATTATATTTGTCATCCTCTAAGTTTTATAAATGTTCTTATATGATCCTTATACTTTAAAAAATCTCTAATTAGGTCATTTGATTTTCACGTATGATTTACTTTAACCTTTCTAATATGATGGTAGAGAAGGTGATGATTTGGATGCAAGAACGAGTTATTGTATGCATTTAAAAAGTCAAAAATAGCAGTGATACTCAAAACATAGAGGTTCGATCTAAACCTAGAGATGGTCTTAAAGTAAATCAAGTTCGGGGATCTGAAGACCATTGACATAGTGGTGGCAATAAAAAAGTATATAGGATCAATGTTCTCAATTTCATCATTGCCGAGCTCGTTGTCGCTGTCAAGTTTCATTTTAAAAAGAAATAAGTCAATAATTATGGACTATACAATTAAAGATATCAGATCTGACTAGAGTAGCATAAGTCTTCTAATTAGGATCTCAGCCGTTGTTTTATAATTTAGAAAATCTCTAATAGGCTCCAGATTTTCAAATATGATTTAATTTAAACTAATATAATTTTGATGGTAAAAATTAACACAAAGAGATAATACATAAACTAAAAATAAAAAAAATATATTAATAGTATATTATTATATTGCTGATTCTGCTCCATCTTCAATCATACTCTTAATCCATCCTCCATTTTCTCACACCTTATATCAGAACAAATATATATATATATATATATATATATATATATATATATAATTACATCATCATGACTCATATATAATAACCCTTCATATGTATATAATAGACATAAATATATACAAGATAAATATAGAGAATTTGATCTGAACCTAAGAAGAATAAAAAGCAAAGAGGATAAACAAAAGAGAAAAAAATAATTTTTATTTTTAATTTATTTATTCTCTTGGCTTGTCTATGCTACTTCAATTAGAGTAAATACCTAAGATCTTTAGTTGCATAGTCCATAATTATCAATCTATTTTTTTTCAAAAAAAATTTGATAATGGCAATGAACTCGATAATGATGAAATTAAAAATGTTGAGCCTGCATACTTTTTTATTGTCGCCGCTATGTTTATGATAGCCATCTTCAGATCTCCGAACCTGATTTACTTTAAAACCATCTTTGGAATTGGACCTAACCTCATTATTTTGAATATTGCCGTCATTTTTGGCTTTTTAAATGCATCCAATAACTTATCCCGTATTAAAATCATCATCTTCTCTATCATCATGTTGGAAAGATTAAACTAAATCATGCTTAAAAATCAAAGAAGATAATTAGAGATTTTTTTTAAGTATAAGAATATTTGTGTTTATTTGATGAAAATTATTTGTGAAGCTTAGAGGATAAAAACTATAATTTATGGTATATGGTTGATCATATGGCATGGATGATGATGTGTCACTTGTTGATTTAACACTTTTAAAAAAAATCTGCAACTGATGACACATCATCTATGCCACATCACCTATGGGTACTCGCACATCACTGGATGATTAGATATTTTTAGAAAAAAAATTACAGTACATACCATATCATCATCTATATACCACGTGATCTATGAATGCTGATGTATTATTCGGTGATTGGATACTTTAAGAAAAAATTATAATAGATATCACATCATCATTCATACCACATCATCATTCATATATCATTTATTCGTGCCATATCACTTTTGAATGCAGACGTATCATGAATACTTTCAAAAATAATTTCACGATATATGTCATGTCATCACCGATGCTATGTCAGCAAAATAAAACTTTTTATCCATTATGTTACATCATCTTCGTCAAATGTTTTTCGCCACGAATGCACGAGCTATCCTTAGGTGAGATTTTTAGTGAAAGAAGATGGTTGGAATCTAAAGAAAGGATGTCATTAAAATGATTCAAAAAGTACTAAAATTAAACTTTAGTTTTTCATAATTTAAAAATCTTTTTAAAAAATTTAATTTAATTTAAGAATTATATATATATATATATTGATAGGCGCGCATTTCTCTCTGTTTTCTTTTCCACCATGACACTCAAAACGATAGGGTTTCTTAAGATTTTTCCGAGTCTAAAGATTCATGTTACCTTGTTATAACCTTCCATATATCGTGGGTCTACAAAGCAGGCCCAGCTTCAAAAAAAATTATAATTCGAACATTTTTAGTCAAACATGGGTTTGGAATATCTAAATTCTACTTCATGCAAAATTGATTTTACTAAAAAATTCTTCATATTTTTCAAGTTATGGTTAATCGTATCTTTTTAATATTCAATTCTCAACATGCACTACCGCTCCTTAAGTTCTACTCTAATACCACCGATTCTTAACGAACTTAATAAACACAAAATTAATTAAATATATTTACATAAAAGTGATATAAATAAAATATAATATTAAGTTCAGGAATGTTCTGTTAAATCAGCACAAAGGCCATTACAAACTCCATGCCAAAAGAAAGCAAGATTCTAGTTTTAAAGACTCGCTGACCGTCGTCAACTGGATTATCGAGCACCTCCGGAGATTTGAGCAAACCAACGTCCTCGCCTCCTTCCACCCCCTGCTGGCTGATCTAACCATTTGTGCGACCTCCTTGGACCTATTCAAGATCTCACAGGCTTTTCGGGAGGCCAACCAACCGGCTGACAGTTTGGTTGGGAGACCTACCAATGGATCCTTCTCCCTCCCCCGTTCCCTCCCTTGCTCCATCGGGCTGCTGGCTATGGCTGACTTGGTGGGTGTTTTTTATTTTCCTTATTAGCTTTTTTTTCTCTTTTTTTTTTTTCGGGGTTTTTCCCTGCCTTCTGTACCAAAAAAAAAACAAAGAAAAAAGAAGCTCGTCGTCGGCCCGAACATTGCGTGCAGTGCAGATGGTGGTGTAACCAAAGCAGCGAGTCGCTTCCCCACCCCACTAATTGGTGGTAGCGAGGTGCTTTTGATGCGTGGCTATTTATATTTTAAGAAGTGTAGAATCCACTACCGCTTTGAGAGGGATCCGACTGATGGTAAGAGCATCAGCAGTTTGATAGGCACGGTAAAGGCAATATATGATCAAACGTCGCAGGCTGAACGGTCCTGCTTCAACTTGAAAGTACTCCAAGCGCATGCGACCTTTTTCTTGCATCATGCTTGCCAAATGGAAAGGCTGTGGTTCGTACGATTTCATAGCCTCGTTGGCCTATTAGAATCATCGTTCAAAGAAGTGACGAAAGATCTTGAGATATTAAACTCATGTTTAGATTCATATTAGGTAGCCCTGCTTTGGTGGAACTCCCATCCCCTCTTGTGAAGGTACAGGCTCCTCCGTGTATCGGCCTCTCATTTTGCTGGTGGCTTTGGCTTGATCGGTTGGATTTTCTCTAGCTAGTCTTATTTGATTTTAAGGTTATATGCCCCTCATCCAAAGTTCAAGAAAATCTGAGAAAAATCCCCCAAGCCAAATCATTCCAGATACCCATCATTCGCCTGGTTGACCTCTCTAATTTGTACTATTTTATCTTATCAAAAAACGAGCAATTAAGAATTTGATTGCACGGAACACAAAAATTATGTAGCAAAGCATATAGTTAAATAGTGTTATAGGTTAATTAACTATATTATAACCCAAAAATTATACAACAATAGAATAGCACAGGTGATTGTCATGTGTAGGTCCTTGGGTGCCAAGTATCTTTTGTCACAGCCCAAAATAGTTGGCATCTTAGTAGGGTAAACCTCCCGGGGGGGAAGAAAAGAAAAAGCAAAAAAATGGACCACATAATCTATAATTCACGGAACCATGTCCTGGGATGTATCAGTACCTTATCATCATCATAGAAAACTTCTTTTCCAGCGGAGCGTTAGGTGCTAAGATCTTTTGATTAGAACAAGCCCTCTTCTTTGTCATGATATATATATTTTTTGCATCCCCAAGCATTGGCTCCCTCTTTCTCTAACAAAATAGAAATCAAAACATAAAGAAAGAAACCGGGAAGGTAAAAACAACAAATAAATGAATTTCTTTTTCTGCTTATTGGACTCCTACTCTTGCTTGTTTTATTTTTTCCTCATCACATCAGATGGAGTGCCCACCTTATCGGATGCTACACCAACACGTTATTTTTTTTTTTGTCTTTAGCCCTAATCTAAAATAAACAATTAGTTATTTTTGTTCTTGTCGTTAATCCATTAATAACTAAATCAATGGCCTCAAGGGATGACTTATAAGATATCTGTCACATCAATGAGCACTCCATGCTTCAACTTTCCTTATAAACAAATTCATCTCCAGTCATATTTTTAATGAACTAAAATAACGCATCAACTAGGGAAAAATCAATTGATATTAGCATCTCAAATTAAATAAAATGGCAATATTAAAAATCAAATAAAGTTTATTTCTTTATACACCTCACTCAATCCTACATTGGAATGCTAAATCAATCCGGTAGTAAAATGCTAAATGAAAATTAGCAAGTAATATTGGAGAGAAAAATTTAGGTTATCTAATAAAAATCCCAACAAGCACAATATAATTTAATACCTTGCTAAAATATTTCCTAATGAGCACAAGGTTCTCCGGACATGCTTAAAGAAGAGCAATGACCGCCAATTGAAACATTAGTTGAAAAATTTATGCAATGCACCAACCAATTAGTCAAAATAATTCATGATTTTAAGCAACAAAAATAGAAACAACTTCCAAAAACATTCCCACTCAAAGCAACATTCTATTATGAGTAGGGGGGAAATCCATCATACTGCAATCTACACCAAAAAAATATATAGAGAAAAAAATAAGCTCGAAAACATATGACTGGATATTCCCTACTAGCACTTTTAGTGGATAATCAAGGAAGGAATATGTATCTAAATAAGTCTTTGAGTAAACAAGCAATTAACAGATACAGACAGATATTGTGTAATGTTTCTTTGTTTTTTTTTTTGGCTATATTATCTTGCAGTTTACTACTATTTTATTCTTTTTTTAAATTTTTCTAGCTCCACAGTTTTACAATCCAAAAGGTACAACACCTCTAGGATCATACAGAAGCATCTTGACATCAAAGTCTTTTCACTTTAAAGAAAAAAAAAGAAAAGGAAAAGTTGATTGAAGGAGGAAAATTTGAAACAACCTAGTCATGGCCATTAAAATGGAAATAAACCGACCAAGGCTATTAAGAGCAATGCAGATTAAGCATCATCCAACATATATGTTACATATAATAGACTATTTAATGTGTCTAATAATTACTTTGGGATTGCTTTGGCTTAGTTTTGGCTTTGAGAAGGACACAATTTGGAATATTAAAAGTTATCTTCTCTCCTGTTTTTTGTAGACCTTTCCCAAATATAATGCTATTCTGAAGGGTTGCTCTTTGGTTGCATAAGTTTAAACTCCAGTCAGATCCACCATGGCTAGAGGTGGGTGTAATGCTATATAGATGACACCAAATTTGATGATGAAATTGCTTGTATGGTCAAAATGATATCAATGACTAATTAGTGCGATATAAAAACATAATAAGTGGTGTCATTATGGTTAATCCTAATATATTTTATTTCTATCAAATCAAGTTTTAAGCAATTGCTATATGGTCATGTGCAAATGCACATTTAAAAACGAAAAGTTAAATATAAAACATGCAAATATAGCTTGAAAAATGAAAATGAGAATAAAAATACAAAAAATATAATAAAAAACAAATAAAATATATAAAAATAAAAAGTATGAAAACTTAAAAACGGACAAAACAAAACTAAGTGAAAAACAGAATAGGAGAATAAAATTAGAATGTAAATATTAACAAATAGAAATATAGAATATAATAAAAACATGGTCACTAGAAAACAAAAAATAATTAAAATAAAGCAAAAGCTGTATTATAGAATGTAAAAGATAAATGAAACATAGAATAGAAGAAATTGAAAATAAAACAATAAATTACAAAAAATAATGCACATATTCTTTGGGCATGTGAACTGCAAAAAAAAAAAAAAAAAAAAAAAAGGATAAACAAAAATGCAAAAATTAAAGACATACAAGATTGACAACATAAAAAGATAAAAGAATAACATAGATAAAGAATAAGAAAAATAAAAATTAGACTATAAATATAAAAGAACAGAATAAATAAAAAATTAGGCTGAAAACAAAATAACTAAATAAAAAATATATTATAAAATATAGAGTAAGAAATACAAATGATGAGAACATCATCTGATGGCATAACTTCTGAAGCAATACTATTTTTGACCCTAGAAGGTTTTATAAGTTTTTAGATTTGTTAGGAGGTTGGAATATATTAGTTTGTTAGAGATTAATTAGGAAGTTAAAGTTTGTTAAAAATTTGTTAGTATGCTAGAAATTTATTAGGAGATTAGAGGATTGTTAGAGGCCTATAAATAAGATCATAAATATAAATTTAAAAAAAAATTAAATTTTTTGAGTGAAGAACTTAGGTTCTCTTCTATTCTTTCTTGGGTTTCTCTCCTTCTTCAACCCTAGCAAATCCTATGCTGCTTAGCTCTGGAATAGATTTCTTCAACTTTTTTTTTCTCATCTCCTCTGGAATGGACTTTTTCAATTTCTTCCTCTTTCCTCTTTATCCCAACTCTTATCTATTTTATGGAAGAAATTTCATAGTTATCCTCCTTTTTATCATAATTCGGAGTGACTTCTTAGCTCACTCACGATCCTTCCTACCATCTTGTCTCGCATTAGTTTTTGGTATCAGAGCACAGATGGATTAGGATATTTTGAAAAAAAATCTAGCCCCAGACTCCCAAGGTCCTAATCCTCAAATCTTTTTCCTACTTCAAACTCTCCTCCCCACCTCCACTGCCACCCTCCATAAGCTTTCCATCTGCTGCTCTGACTTCTTTCGCACTGCCTCGCTTGTACATCTGCTCACTTCACCACCCTCATCTGCGGTAGTTGCTGTCGCTCTCACTGTGCCCATACCCTTCATTCCACCGCCACGATGTCCTGCATCGTCTGCCACTGCTCTAAGCCACCTTTTCCACTAACCACCATTGTCACTGCTCCCAAACCAAACACTCTCCACTACCCAAGAAATCTTTTGTGCCGCCCTCCTTTTCCTCCGATCTGCCCAATCCCCGCCATCGGAACATTTATTTCAATAAAATACTGCTACCTTCAACCTTTCCAGCACTTCCTTCGCCATAACTTCTCCTGCGATGCCTTCGGTGGATCCTTCCCCACAACATCTTCTCCTAACTATCTCCGCCACCATTCTCCGATCAATCGACAACTCATCCCTCATGGTCCAATTTTTTCGAGACCACCATCAAGCCGTCCACCCTCCTCCAGCAACATCACCCTCGATGGTCCGACTTACCCAGAATCACCACAGTTGGCCAATCTCTTGGCCCAAAGAGCCATTGCCTCTATTCTACTCGAGCTCTCCTTCCTGATGTTGCATGAACGTGAATGCATCCCTAGAGAAATTGATGAGGATATCACCCTTGATGGCACAAATTTCGATGATGATACAACTTTTAAAGCAGCATGATTTTTTATTCTAGAAGGTTTCATAGGTTGTTGGGTTTGTTAGGAGGTTGGAATCTATTAGTTTGTTAGGGATTAGTTAGAGAGTTGAAGTTTGTTAAGAATTTGTTAATAGATTGAGAATTTGTTAGAAGATTAGAGGATTATTAGAGGCCTATAAATAAGGCTATAAATCTAAAAGAAAAAAGAGAAAAGTTAAATTTTTGGAGTGAAAGAACTTAGGTTCTCTTCTAATATTTTGGATTTCTTTCTTCAACTTCAGCAAGTCCTGTGCTGGTCACCTCTGAACTCGTCTCCTCCGAGATGGACTTTCTCAACTTCTTTTTCTTTTCTCTCGTTGGTGCAGAATCTGGTCGACACTAGATCGAGCTGGAGTTAAGAAGGAAAAGGTCACCGTCGGTGATCTGCAAAATAAAATTTCATCCAGAGTCGATGGTGGTGGCTTTGGTAGGATCCACCGACGATCAAGTCAGCTCTTCTGACCAACAAAAATGGAGTGCTCAGGCAAGAATTCAATAGAATTTCGAGAAGGAGAAGAGAGCTTAGAGAAAACGTATCTAGAGGATTTCTTTTATAGATGGAGCCCGTAGCAGATTGATAGTGATGACCGTAACTATCCGATAGTAGATCGTTCGAGGCCACATGGAGTTTGTTATGGAAAGAGGTGTCCGTTGCCATGATGTAGCCGTTCGTTGAGATTTAATAGTCGAAATTTGGAGGAAGCAGACATTGGTTAGTGAAGAGCTTTGACATACATCAATTCCAGAGGAGTTCGAACTCCTAAAGAAAACTTGACTGAAAGAAAAATTTGGAAGGAGTTTGGCTCCTAGAGGAATCCGACTAAAAGAGAAGTTTGGAAGGAGTTCGACTCCTAGAGGCATCCGACTGAAGAAGAGGTCTGGAAGGAGTTCGACTTCTGAAAAAATTTGACTGAAGGAGAAGTCTGGAAGGAGTTTGGCTCTTATAGGAATCCGACTGAAAGAGAGGTCCGGAAGAAATTCAGTTTCTGTAGGAATTCGATTGAAGAAGAAATCGAAAGAAATTTGGCTCCTGGAGGAATTCGACTGAAGAAGAAATCTGAAAGAAGTTCGACTCTTGGAGGAATTCGACTGAAGGAGAAGTCTAGAAGGAGTTCGACTGATGGAGAAATTCGGAAGGAGTTCGTCTCTTGGAGGCATCCGACTAAAGGAGAGGTCTGAAAGGAGTTCAGCTCCTAGAGAAACTTGACTGAAGGAGAATTCTGGGAGGAGTTTGGCTCCTGAAGGAACTTGACTGAAGGAGAGGTCCGGAAGGAGTTCGACTCCTGGAGGAATCCGACTGAAGAAAAAGTTCGAAATGAGTTTGGCTCCTGGAGGCATCTGACCAAAAAAAAAATTCAGAAGAAGTTTGGCTCTTTGAGACACTTGACTGAAGAGAAAAATCCGAAAAGAGTTCGGCTCTTGGAGGAATCCGATTGAAGGAGAAGTTCGGAAGGAGTTTGGCTCCGGTAGGAATCCGACTGAAGGAGAAGTCCAAAAAAAGTTTGGCTCCTGGAGGAACTTAATTGAAGGAGAAGTCCGAAAGAAGTTCGGCTCCTATAGGAATCTGATTGAAAGAGAGGTCCGAAAGGAGTTCGGCTTCTAGAGAAATCCGACTAAAGGAGAAGTCTGGAAGGAGTTTGGCTCCTAGAGGTATTTGACTAAAGAAGAAATTCGGAAGGAGTTCGGCTCCTCGAGAAATCCGACTGAAGAAAAAGTTCGGAAGGAGTTTGGCTCTTGGAGGTACTTGATTGAAGGAGAAATCCAGAAGAAGTTCGGCTTCTGGAGGAATTCGACTGAAGAAGAAGTCCAAAAGGAGTTCGGTTGATGGAGAAATCCGACTGAAGAAGAAATTCGAAAGGAGTTTGGCTCCTAGAGGCATCCGACTAAAGAAAAAATTTGAAAGAAGTTCGGCTCCTAGAGGAATTTGACTGAAGAAAAATTCTAGAAGGAGTTCGGCTCTTGGAAAAACTTGACTGAAGTAGAAGTTCGGAAGGAGCTCGGCTTCTAGAGGTATCTGATTGAAGAAAAAATTTGGAAGGAGTTCGGCTCCTATAGGAATTCGATTGAAGGAGAGGTTTGGAAGGAGTTCGACTCTTGGAGGAAACCGATTGAAGAAGAAATTCGAAAGAAGTTCGGCTCTTGGAGGCATCCGACTGAAGGAGAGGTCTGAAAGGAGTTCAGCTCCTGGAGGAGCTTGACTGAAGAAGAAGTCCGAAAGGAGTTCGGCTCCTGTAGGAATCCGACTGAAGGAGAGGTTCAGAAGAAGTTTGGCTCCTGAAGAAATTCAACTGATGGAGAAGTCTGGAAGGAGTTCGGCTCCTGGAGGCATCTGAATGAAGGAGAGGTCCGAAAAAATTTTGGCTCCTATAGGAATCCGACTGAAGGAGAGGTCCGAAAGGAGTTCGATTCCTGAAGAAATCCGACTGAAGAAAAAATCTGAAAGGAGCTCGACTGCTGGAGGAGTTCAGCCACTGAAGGAGTTTGGCTACTGAATGAGTTCGACTGCTGGAGGAGATCGGCTGGGGTTCGACCGCTGGAGGAAGAATTTCAGATTGAAGCTCTTCTGTGATTACCGATTGTACTAGGCTAAGCATCAGACTGGACTTCGGTGGGAGCGAAATTTATCCCCAGCAATAGTTCTCCCACTTTCGAGTTCGAAATTCGAAGAAAAGGAGTACAAAAAGGACGACTGGCGAAGTCCTTTTTTGGGAGCCAAACTCCTTTTGAACTTCTCCTTCAGTCGGATTTCTCTAGGAGCCGAACTCCTTCCGGACCTCTCCTTCAGTCAAGTTCCTCCATAAGCCAAACTTCTTTCAGAATTCTCCTTCAGTCAAGTTCCTCTAGGAGCCAAACTCCTTTCGTACCTCTTCTTCAGTCGGATGCCTTCAGGAGCTGAACTCCTTCCAAATTTTTTCTTCAGTCGATTCCTCCAAGAGTTGAACTCTTTTCGGACCTCTCCTTCAGTTGGATTCTTATAGGAGCCGAACTCCTCCCAGACTTCTTCTTCAGTCGGATTTCCTCAGGAGTCGAACTCCTTCCGGACATCTCCTTTAGTCGAATTCCTATAGGAGCCGAACTCCTTCCAGACTTCTTTCTTCAGTTGGATTCCCTCAAGAGCCGAACTCCTTCTAGACCTCTCATTCAGTCGAATTCCTACAGAATCCGAACTCCTACCAAACCTCTCCTTCAGTCGAATTCCTCCAGGAGCCGAACTCCTTTCGAACCTCTCCTTCAGTCGAATTCCTACAGGAGCCAAACTTCTCCTAGACTTCTCCTTCAGTCGGATTCCCCCAGGAGCCAAACTTCTTTCGAACCTCTCCTTCAGTTGGATTCCTATAGAATCCGAACTCCTATCGGATCTCTCCTTCAGTCGGATTCCTCCAGGAGCCAAACTCCTTTCGAACCTCTCCTTTAGTCGGATTCTCTCAGGAGCCGAACTCCTGTCGGACCTCTTCTTCAGTCGAATTTTTCAAGGAGCCGAACTCCTTCCAGACCTCTCCTTCAGTCGGATTCCTCTAGGAGCCGAACTCCTTTCGATTTCTTCTTTAGTCGGATTGCTACAGGAGTCGAACTCCTTCCGGACCTCTTCTTCAGTCGGATTGCTACAGAAGCCGAACTTCTTCCGGATCTCTCCTTCAGTCGGATTCCTATAAGAGCCGAACTCCTTCCAGACTTCTCCTTCAGTCGGATTCCTCCAGGAGCCGAACTCCTCCCAGACCTCTGCTTTAGTCGGATGCCTCTAGGAGCCGAACTCCTTCTGGATTTCTCCTTCAGTCAAGTTTTCTTTAGGAGTCCGAACTCCTCTGAAATTGATATATGTCAAAGCTCTTCACCAACCAACGCCTATTTTCTTCGAACTTCGACTATTAAATCTCAATGAACGGCCACATCACGGCAACGGACATCTCTCTTTGTAACAAACTCCACGTGGCCTCGAGCGACCCACTATCGGACGGTTACGACCGTCACTATCAATCTGTTGCAGGCTCCGTCTATAAAAGAAATCCTCTAGATACGTTTTCTCTAAGCTTTCTTCTTCTTTCCAAAATTTTATTCAATTCTTACCTGAGCACTCCATTTCTGTTAGTCAGAAGAGCTGACTTGATTATCAGAGGGTCCTGCTGGAGCTACCACCACCGACTCCGAGCAAGATTTTATTTTGCAAGTCACCAGCGGTGACCTCTTCCTCCTCAACTCCAGCTCGATCTGACGTCGATCAGATTCTGCACCAACACCTCTTTATTCCAATCCACATCTATTTTGTGAAAAGAATTCATAGTTATCCCTCATTTTATCTTAATCCATAATAACTTTTTAGCTCACTTACAATCCTTTCTGCCATCTGATTCCGCATCAATAAAAATATAAAATAGAATAATTATGAAATATGCAATTGAATTTAGATAACAAATTTAAAAAAATCAAAGACATTTTATATGGGCACGAAAATGGCACGCACTTTTTTATAAAAAAATAATCAAACATAGTGATATTATTATTTTAAAAAAACTTAAAAATAAAAAATAGATTATGAGAATAAACATCAAATTATTTAAAAATGAAAAATAGATCTTCAATAGAAGCACAGGTTCTCCATATAGATCTCGAGGATAAAATAGTTAAAGAGACCACCCAACACTAATATAGTGATTAATTGTCTTCATGAGGATAAATTTTGGCTAATTCAGGTTGTCAGCATTAGTCCTATGCACAAACGCTTGGGCTTCCATGCCGCAAAACAAAATTTTCAATCAATAAGCTCAATAGGGTGACGGTTGTTTCAAACACGAAGAATTGGTTTGAATAATCTAATTTAATCGTTACTCCCTCCTCCAACAATAGAATCTTTCCTTCATCTTTAGGTTCAACCAAGCAATGACCGTGATTTTCAAATTAACTTGATGTTAATTTTCACATTGGAAGTATTTGATGCGGCCATGGCAGGTGGAACATACTACATGGCGATAAATCAAGACGCTAAATGAATCCTATTCAAAGCATTGAGCCCAAAATATACTCGGCATGCGGTAAGCCTGGAACTTGAGCAGGTGGGAGTTTTACCTTTTCCCCTCATGAAAATTATAGGGCGGTAAACCGTCCGTTCAAAAAGGCATGCCGCTAAACCTCCCCGAGTGGTTATACATTAATTTGGGAGGCAACAGGCTATCAGAATCCCAAAGTCAAAATTATTATTATTATTTTTTTTTTTTGACTCCACCCAAAGTGCATCTTGCGAAATTCTTTCTTCAGAAATCCAAAGTTTACATTCCAAAACCTCTCAAAATTTCATACCCACCCAATACGAAGATGTGAAATTGGGTACGGACGTGGCTGTTCACGGGACGGGCTGGCTCAGGTCGAAGGTTTAGAGTTTAGGCCCGTTAGATCCGGCCTGGATAATAGATTTAAATCTGATCTAAATCCGACTTGAACTGATTTTTTAAAAATATTATTTATTTATATTTGATGTGCTTCATATTTGTTATTGATGCGTGAAAGTGAACTTAATAGAATTATAAGTTCGCATCTTTCCTTCAACCCCTCACGGGTCCCGTTTTCCTGACCGAGCTAGATTTTGCCCCGACGCAGCGCGCCATCAACCCTCGTTCCACGGTTGCAATCTCCGTGGACCCTTTCGGTTCATGAAAAAAATTTTATCACACAAAATTTTTTTTAATCAATACATTGATATATGATAAAAAAATAATTTTGTATATTATATTGATCATGAAAAAAATAATATATAAAATATATTTTTCAAACTAATTATATTTGATTAAACATCGATTATCTTTTTAAATAAATAAATAAATATATATATATAATATAATTATGCTTTTAAATAAAATTATATAAAATATCAATAAAAAATATCGACATATATAATTTGAAATAGTTATTCTTAAATATTTTTAAAATATATATTAAAAATATTTATCGGGTTGAGCTGCAGAGATCCCGTATTTCTTAATAATTTCATAATTTTTCATAATATAATAATTTTTAATAGCTACCAATAATATTATCATATTTTTTTATTATGATAATTTTTAATGGTATACCGTTAGTAGTTTAAGATTAATCATAAAAAATAATTATTAAGAAGATCATGATACTTTAAAATTATTTTTATTCAAAAAATACCATAATTTTCATCATTTTTCTTTAAAAAAAATTCTATTCTATATATTTTTTATTAAAAAATATAAAAAAATTATTTGTACGAGAAAGCTGTCTTTCTATCTTTTCGTTTGAACACTCCAATGAAATGTAGGGTACTATTTTCTTTTCTTCGTTCACCCTAATTTTTCCAACCTCCTCACGTCATTTCACTCCCTTCAGCGCATCCATCCATCAATCCACCACCATGGCCATCCCATCCCTTCAGGTGCTGGTGGGACCCATGAACCGACACAGAGGACAAGACAAAATACGCGGCGTACGATATGTCATATATCGTGCACGTGATCTCCGGACAAGATAGCTACGTGTCGTGCTCTACAGGCGAACCGGGTTGGCCGCTCCGGTTCGGGTGCACCATATGGGTCGACTGGGACCTCGCAGTTCTGTTCAGAAGTCGCTGCCGGGCCATTAAATGGGTGCAGTTGGGTCGGTACCGGTCTTTCTCTTGGCAATTATAACCTGTCCCCTGGGTGGGTAGGTGAGATGAGGAGCAGGTAGGCAACAGTCATCGTCGATGTTTGAGTTGCCACATGGTGAAAGCTCCATATTTTTGTCTTCTCCCCCACTTTAATGGCTCTTGGTAAACTGTCCACTGGTTATCTATTTACTTAAACGGTATCCATGACGGCTGAAATCTTGTGTGTCCATTAAATATCTAAAATAAGCATCAGATATTTATTAAATGCGCGTTAAATGCTTTAAATTTATGAATCAAAGGATAAAATATGGAAACTCAAATATATGTGCATTATTAAAATAAAAAAATAATTATTTTGCTCTAATCTAATCCAAGCATAGTATAGTTGAGCAAATTCAGCAATAGCCAAACCCTAGCTAAAGGAATTCATCCTATTTTCTCAAGTCCAAAATTATTGAACATTGGGCTTAAATTTGCCATCATAAATGCCTCAGGCTCTACCTGGGAACATGGCTGAGTTTTTAATTGTCCTTAAAATTAGGTATCGCTAGCATAGCACTTCTTTTCTTAGACAATAAAGATGGTATTGGTATCTTTATTGATAGCGGTCTGGTCATAACTACTACTTTTTTTCTCTTGGTTGCAGGCATTACACATTTATACCTTTAATCTTGCAAATTATAGAGGGTTCCACCTACCTTGTTATGCCAGCTTTCTTTGAGCTCGCTCATTGTCATAAAATCCTGATAGTTAGGTTAGGCTTGGAGTATTGGACAATGTGGGGACATTAAAGGACTCAAATCCATTTCAGACCACGTACACATGTTAAGTATCATAAGTTCGTGATGAATAAGCCGGTGGAGATCCAACAAAAATTATTAGTCCAATTATTGATCACAAACACCTCGGTTGGCTCCATGTGATCCTCCATGAGTTGGTAATTATTGGTGCAGAAATTGATCATCGCCGGAGTCCGCTGGAGTGGAGGCCGATGAGGTCACTATCGGAGATCTATAAAACAAAGTTCCATCCAGAGCCGATGGGGGTGGCTCCGGTAGAACCCTTCGACGGTCAAGTCAGCTCTGGCCAACAGGAATGGAGTGCTCGGAATGAATTTCGGAGCTTGGAGAAGAAAAAGAGAGCTTAGCGATCAGAGAGATTAGAGTTAGTGTATCTGGAGGATCCTCTATAGGCGGAGCTTAGTTGATGGTGATGGCCATACTGGCGAGTCGTGGGCCGCATGAAGTTCGGTACGGAGAGGAAGGTGCTATCAGACGGATGGTGATAGCCATACTGGCAGGTCGTGAGCCGCATTGGGCTGGTTACAGAGAGAGCAGTGTCGCCAGTAGTGGTGGCCATATTGTCCGATCTCGTCGTCTATTGCAGACTGATGGCGATAATTCATCTAGAGGAGTTCGGACTTATAGGAGAGTCCGGCTGAAGGGAAGGCTTGAAGGGAGTTTGGTTGTAGAGAAGTTTGGAGGAGCTCGGCCGGCTGAAGAGACGCCCGCTTGGGGAGTTCGGCCGAGAGACGACCGCTGAGGAGTTCGGGCACTAGATGATTCCATTAAAGTCCGGCCGCTTGGAGTCCAAGGAGCTCGGCCGCTAAATAGTTCGGCCGACTGTAGGAGTTCGGCAAAGATCCGTCCGTCGAAGCTCTTCCGCGGCTACAGGTTGCATTAGGCCGAGCGTCGAACTAGACTTCTGCGGGAGCGAAATTTATCTCCAACACTAGCCCCTCTACTTCCGAGTTTGAAAATCGAAGGAAGGGAGTGCAGGAAAGGCGACTGCCGAAGTCTTTCTTTGAGCTCTGTGCTGGTCTAGGTCAAAACTCGGGGGGGATCTCGCCTCCAACTGAAGTTGATATCGAAGTTAAAGCCCGGAGAAGATCCCATCTCCAGCTAAGGTTGAGGGGGGCTTTGTCCGCTGCGATCGAAGCCGGAGGTTGCGCTCCTCGGGGGCGATTGTCTTCTATAGCTGAGGTCGATGCGGGCACTTGGAGAGAGATCTAATCTCAGGGTGAGGCTATCTCTGATCTTATCTCTGGCCGAGGTGGTAGTTGAAGCTCTCCATCCGAGGTTGACACGGTTGCTTTTTCTAGCCGAGATCGAAGTTGAAGCTCTCCAGCCGAGGTTGACATGGTTGCTTTTCTTAGCCAAGGTTGTATCGGGCACCCAAGGGAGATCTCATCTCCTGCGGTCGAGCTTTTCTCCGGCCGAGGGTCGCGGCGTTCGGGGGAGATCTTATCTCCTCAGCCAAACTTTCCTCGGGGGAGATCGGCCGAGGTTGAAGTGCGCGTTCGGGGGAGATCTTATCTCTTCTAAGACTTCTGACCTACCCCCGTTAGCACGAGGTCGCCCTCCAGTTTCCAACTGAGGTTGTTCGCGGTCGCTCGGGAGAGATCTCATCTCTAGCCGAGGTTGTCGTAGGACGAGATTCCCCTCCTGTTCCTAACCGAGGTTCGTTCGAGTCTTAGTTCGCTCGGGAGAATCTTATCTCTAGCCGAGGTTGATGCTCGCGTTATCGAGGTTAGAGGTCGGTTAGGTTAACCGAGTTCTAGGATCTTATCTCGTCGAGAGGACGAGGTTCTTCCTAACGAGGAGATCTTATCGTCGTTCGCTTGGAGAGACCTCCTTTCCTAACCGAGGTTGTTCACGGTCGGAGAGATCTTATTTCTAGCCAAGGTTGTCAACAGTCGCTCGGGAGAGATCTTATCTCTAGCCGAAGTTGATGCTCGCGTTAGGACGAGGTTCTCCTTCTGTTCCTAACCGAGGTTGTAGCCGAGGTTGACTCGATCGCTCGGGAGAGATCTTATCTCTAGCCGAGGTTGATGCTCGTGTTAGGACGAGGTTCCCCTCCTGTTCCTAACTGAGGTTGTTCGCGGTCGCTCGGGAGAGATCTTATCTCTAGTCGAGGTTGTTGCTCACGTTTGGACGAGGTTCTCCTCCTGTTCCTAACGCGGCAATTATTGACTGCTTCTTCCTAGTAGCGCATCCCCAAATTCTGTATTTCAAGATCGTGGTAACGATGTTCCTCCGCGTTTCTTCGGTAATAAGTTTCGGGGTGAACGACCTCCTCATGCTGGCCTCCTCAATTTGGTGCAAGCTCTTGTCGCTGGGAGACGACGAATCGCTGATGCACCAAGATCCTCCCAGAGGCAATATGGATGACGCCGTAAGGTGGCCGACCTTCTTACGATCTTTGGCTATGGCAGTGCCCTTGGCCGATCTTTTCCTGCTTCAGATCGGTACCGGAGGAATTTACCCAGCCGCTCCTTTCTGACGAGCTCCTCAATTTCGTCTCGAAGCTGGATGCATCCCTCGGTGTCGTGGCCGTAGTCGCGATGGTAGAGGCGGTACTTATTTCGATCGTACTTGTTTGGGGAAGACCATAACCCTTTCGGTCTTGGCAGCTGATTCTTCACTTCGGTGAGAACCTGAGTTCGAGGGGCGTTGAGGGGGGCATAGTGGCGGAACCTTTCGGAAGGAGGGCTTCTTCGCGCCCTTCTGTCGGGGTTTCCTCGATGGTGAGTTTGAGGAGTTCGGGCCCGCCTGCTTTCGGAGGGGGTCTGCGAGCACGACCGAACTTCGCTCGGCTCTTCGTCGTCTGTCAGCCGCTCTCTCAGGGTTTCCTCATCTTTCAACTTGAAGGCTTCTTCCGCACGGGCATATCTCTCGGCCCGAGCCAGCAGATCGGCGAAGTCCCTAGGATACTTTTTTTCCAGAGAGAACAGCAAGTTATTTTTTAGAAGGCCGCCCTTGAGTGCGGCCATCGCGACAGACTGGTCCAAGTCCCGGACTTCCAATGCCGCGGCGTTAAACTGGGTGACGTAAGCCCGGATGGATTCCCCTTGCCTCTGCTTGACGCTCATTAGGGAATCTGAACCTCGGCTCGATCGTCGGCTGCTGATGAAGTGGGCCACGAACTGACTGCTCATCTGATCGAAAGAGAAGATCATACTTGGCTTCAATGCCGAGTACCAGTTTCTCGCTGCTCCCTTTAAGGTAGATGGGAAGGCTCGGCACAGCATGGCATCTGAAGCACCGTGAAGCAGCATCATGGCACGGAAGGCTTCCAGGTGATCAACCGGATCAGAAGTTCCATCGTAGCTTTTCAGTTGAGGGAGCTCGAAGGTCGATGGAACAGGTTCTTGCATAATTTGGAGAGAGAAGGAAGGTTCGGAATGGACGTCGGCATGATGAGCCGAGGTGACGCGGCCGAGCTCTTCAATACGTCGGTCCATCTCCCATAGTCTGCAATCGAGGGCGTCGTCTTGGCTGTAGATCTTGGGGTGCTTCCGACTACGAATGGAGAAGGTCTCCCCCAGAAGAGAACAATGATCCGAATACGGATCCTCGGCCCTCTGTTTTTCCTTCTCCGGGGTGACCGGTACACTGGCCCTGGTACTCTTTCTTGGGATCGATTTTTGACGTTCCAATGGTGGGTTTCTTGGTGGAGTCACCACCGAAGGCTGCTGTATAGCCTGCAATGCCTCCGTGAGGCCACGGACCTATCGGACAAGCAGGTCGAACTGCTCTACCTCCACCGTAGGTATAAGTGGAACCTGAGCTGCCGTGATCGAAGCAGGAATAGATGGATCTGGATGGGATCGAGCTGCGGAGGCCGTCGAGCGCCGTGTCGAAGCTCTCCTGGATGGCATTTTCTCTTCGAAAGAGAAAAAGAAGATCTCCGGAGAGGGAAGAGAAAAGTCGCCGAGCACTCCTTTGAGAATAAGGGAACCTCGGAGGTTCGGCCCTTCCTCTAGCGCCAATCTGTTGGTGCAGAAACTGGTCGTCGCCAGAGTCCGCTGGAGTGGAGGCCGATGAGATCGCCGTCGGGGACCTGCAAAATAAAGTTTCGTCTGGAGCCGATGGGGGGTGGCTCCGGCAGGACCCTCCGACGGTCAAGTTAGCTCTGGTCAAAAGGAATGGAGTGCTCGGAATGAGTTCCGGAGCTTGGAGAAGAAAGGGAGAGCTTAGAGATCAGAGAGATTAGGGTTAGCGTATCTGGAGGGTCCTTTATAGGCGGAGCTTAGTTGGTGGTGATGGCCATACTGGCGAGTCGTGGGCCGCATGAAGTTCAGTATGGAGAGAAAGGTGCCATTAGACGGATGGTGATAGCCATACTGGCAGGTCGTGGGCCGCATGGGACTGGTTACGGAGAGAGTGGTGTCGCCAGTAATCTCGTCGCCTGTTGCAGACTGATGGCGACAATACATCTAGAGGAGTTTGGACTTATAGGAGAGTCCGGCTGAAGGAAAGGCTCGGGGGGAGTTCGGCTGTAGAGAAGTTCGGAGGAGCTCAGTCGGGTGAAGAGACGGCCGCTTGGGGAGTTCGGCCGAGAAATCGTTGAGGAGTTCGGGCGCTAGGTGATTCCGTTAAAGTCCGGCCGTTTGGAGTTCAAGGAGCTCGGCCGCTAAGTAGTTCGGTCGACTGTAGGAGTTCGGCTAAGATCCGTCCGTCGAAGCTCTTCCACGGCTACAGATTGCATTAGACCGAGCGTCGAGCTAGACTTCGATGAGAGAGAGATTTATTCCCAATAATAATGAACCAGAGATTCTTGACAACTTGTAACTTTCATTTATCCTATGTCATTGTTTCTACATTTAATTCTCAATATCAAGATTTTTTTTTCTTTTTTCTTTCTGTGTGTCTTCTGGTAACAATCAGAATTCACCAAGCATTTAACAACAAACGTGTAAGAAACTTAATATTCTAGTTCACTGATGCAATAAGGAGCCCAGTTATATCCGTTCACCTAAGTACAAATGCTTTCTTTGTATACGCCGGGAAACAAATTCGTCTAGATTTCCAGTCAACACGCATGCAATAGTGCAACCTTATCAAAGAAAAGGAATTTATCCTTTTTTTTTTTTTTTTTTTTTTTTTTTCTATATGGCAATAGATTCTCTATGGTACTCATAAAAAATATCATAAGATGCGGAGAGCACAGCAAAATATGATTCATCATAGAATGAATGACCATACATGCTCATGCATACACATTAAATATTAAAATATTTTATAAATTTTATAAATATTTAAATAATTTAGATAAACATCCATCATAAAATAGACGATATCTAACCACAGAAATTAAACTTAAAAAGTATCATAGAAAATCCCGTCCCTTTCTACATTTACTCTTCGTTGCAGTCTCCTTACACCAAACTCTTGCTTGCGTTGATACCAAGCAATCCCTCTGCAAAAGTCTTTGTTTTTGAAGCGAACCGAATACCAAAAGTTTGACAAGTCACTGATCATGGGCCCCTCACCTGCACATAGCATTAAAATCAGATGCACTGGGAGTGAAAGCAGCTAGCATGATATTATTTGTTCAAATTTATTTTTGTATTTAAATTAATTTAAATATTAATAAAATTTTAAAAATTTAATTAATATTTATATTCATATTTATATGTATAAAAAAAATAAATATGAATATAGATAGATGACTATTCGATTTATATCTAAATATTTAAATCTATATAATCTTATATGATTTTATATAAAATTTATTAATTTTTTTAAAAAATATACAATCATATAAATATATTATTAACTTAATTTATCATCTATTAAATAATATATTTAATTTTATGATCATAAAATTTAATTATCTAAATTATATCTATAATTATATCTATACTTTTAGTATTCAAATAGTATCCGTATCCATTTGAAATAACTGTGGATATAAATTTTTATATTTAAATAATATCTGTATCTATATTTATATTTATCAAATAAAATAAATATGAATATGAATATGCTCATCCATATTTGATCGAATTTTAATTCTAATTTTATCAAATGCTTTTCTATTCTCCAAGAATCATTCGTAAAACTTGTTAAAATTTCCTTACATCACTTTTCCAACTGACCATGACTTCCCTTTATACCATCGCATTAATAGCTTATGAAGAATAGAAAGGGACCATAGAACAAAACATGAGGCTCAAATAGAGTTGAGCTGGGAGACGGAGACGCGGCATATCCCCTTATAGTACTAGTAGTAGTAATAGCAACAGACGTAGGTATCTATACATGTACAAACGATAGAATTGGAGATTTTCCTATAATTTTACTCGAATTAATATCATTGCCTTCCCAAGATCTCATCATCCACCGTCCAATCTCAACATCCAACTGCCTCTCCTTCCCACCAAATTTTCAAGTACACTCCCCTGCACGCTTTGCCGCCTATAAAACCCCCACAGGCCATCCTCCCACCAACTTCTTGGCCTTTGAGAGGCTCCACGTAGAGAGAGTTAGATTTCTCGTACTATTAACGAAGCCATGGTCCGCTTGAGTGCTCTCCTCGCCTTGGTGGCGATTTTGGCCGTGATGCTGGTGGCGGCGCCGAACGCGGCGGACGCCATCACCTGTGGCCAGGTGGTGTCGTACCTGTCTCCATGCATTGCCTACGTCCGCAACGGTGGGCCGATCCCCAACGGGTGCTGCGATGGAGTGAGGGGACTCGTCGCGGCGGCGAAGACCACCCCCGATCGCCAGACTGCTTGCAACTGCGTCAAGAACGCTGCCGCTGGCATCTCCGGCCTCAATCCCGGCCTCGTCGCTGGAATCCCCGGCAAGTGCGTTGTCAGCATTCCCTATGCCATTAGCCCCTCTACTGACTGCTCTAAGTAAGCATCCAAAGACATTAGTAACCATGGTTTTGGACTCCTGGAATAGTATATATAAAGAACTATGTTAACCAAAGATGTCGTTAGGAATTAAAAACGAAATCTAAGTAAAGTTAGATTGAGTAGATAGATTAATGTTTTCGTTTTCCTTGACTTACTTGCAGGGTGAAGTGAGCTTGCTTCTGCTTAATTACTACGCCCTAGGTAACAGATATAAGACCAGCGAGAATAAGGTGGAAGCTGCTATATATATAAATGGTTTGAGGACTATCAGATGTAACAAATTTCATATTCGTTATGTTATCTATAATAAAAAAGATTCAGTACTCAACCAAAGCAGAGGTTTAAAAATTTGATAAACTTTTATCAAAAAAAAAAAGAAAGAAAGGTCGATAAACTAATTGGGTCATCCATGCCACCTAATAATTAATGAGAACTTCTGCGTTAACCCCCAGAGAGAGAGAGAGCCTCTCCTATGAATGTCGGATGATTTAAATAAATGGAATGGGTAGAAGCACAAGATGAAGATGATCCAAACTCGAGCCTAGGATATGAATGAGGGGATATAAACATACTCGATCAAATGAATAGGGACAAGGACAGCTCGTATTCAATCCCAGATCATGGTTCCTCAAAAGTTTCAAATCGTGGTTTTCAAATCCTGGACCTCCTCCATCCGCAAATCCTTAAGGGAGAGGTAACAACCAACTAAAGTATCACTAGTTCATGGCGTGGTTGAGTTTCTTATGCCGTGGAGGAGATTATTCCTCACCAAAGCCGATACCAACTATCATGAAACAGAATTCTGACCCAGCTATCACAATCCAATGACTTTACCAAGTACCAGTTAACGCTTGAGATAATCATATGCTTGTCAATTTCTATTAGTTGCATGGAAGAATGAAATGGTAGAGGCATAAAGAAATAACTAGCACAACCATCGAGTGATTCTAGTGTACGAGAGATTCTTGATTTTTTTTTTTCTAATTTTTATTCATTGCACTTGTTTTAAAACCCGGTTCATGGCACACGTAACTCTTATTTTTATTTAAAATATTTCATCAAGGCTTTCCATTGCAATTAAATAGTGTTCTCTGAACAATTTTTAATATCTTTAATCTTCATGGAGCAATGTCCAAATTAAGACATTTTCAGTAAAACAACACCCTCAACCCGTCCAAAAAGGCAAAAAGAGAAGACAAGATTTGATGTTCCTTATTTCGGCCAGTAGCCATTAATGTCATGCCATAGTCCTTTTTTTTTTAAAAAAAAAAAAAAAAAGCTATTACAATTTATACCATAGTCATATTTGACCGTGGCAGCTCTATGACTTACCACGCCTTTTGCTCTATGCCCTTGACAGCTCAAGAACAGCTATGGCCCAAGAATATTAATAATCACCTAACTTGAAGCCCATAACACCGCAGTACTTGCATAATTTTTCACAGTGGATCATTTTCTATCCTCATTCCTAAGAACTCACCACCACCATCTGGTCCCAATACCCAATTATCACCCCTCCTTCCTCCCCATTTTCGGTAGGTACGTACACTCCCTCCCCACCTTCACGCCTATGTAATCCCACCTACGCCAAGAACTTCCATCCTGCCCACCAGTTTCAAAGCCTTTGAGTAACTCCATTTTCAGAAAGAAAGAGAGCTAAAAATTCTTACACTACTATATACTAAGCCATGGCTCGCTCTAGTGCTCCCCTCGCTTTGGTTGCACTTTTAGCAATGATGCTGGTGTTTGTGCCACGCATGGCAGATGCCGTCACTTGCGGTCAGGTGGCGTCTTTCTTGACGCCATGCGTTGCCTACGCCTGCAACGGCGGGCGGATCCCCTCTGGTTGTTGTAGTGGTGTGAGAGGAGTGGTGACGTCGGCGAGGAGCACCCGTGCCCGCCGGACCGCCTGCAACTGCCTGAAGAAAGCTGCCGCGAGTATCTCCGGCCTCAAGCCTGGTCTCATTGCTGGAGTTCCTGGCAAGTGTGGCGTCCGCGTCCCCTACGCCATCAGCCCCTCCACCGATTGCTCTAAGTAAGCATCCAAGCCATTATAGATACCATGGTCTGGATTCATGAAGTGATTATTATAAGTGAATCTTAAATGTACAAATATGACATGCATGAATGTCTTTTGTTAGGTTATTTTTAGAGGTTTATGGAGGGAGTAACCTTTTCTTTTGGTTTGTTTTCAGGGTGAAATGAGCTTGCTCTTTGCTTACTAAGTAGTGGGATTACAGTTGAAGCTGTCTTGGAGGTGTTAGAAGCTTACTAAGAATAAGGTGGAAGCTGTTCGAAGCTGTGGTTACAGTGTGAGAGCGGTCCGCCATCATCTCCTCTTAGCTTTTGTTTTCTTGCATTGTTGCGAAGGCTCGTAGTTGTGGAGGTTGTGTACCTCGAGCTCTGTTATCTTGTGGCCATAGCTGTGTTCTCCAAGAACTCGTTTGGTTTGCAGAAAAAAATAAATAAATAAATAAATAAATTTTTTTTTGAAAATAAAATTTTAATATGTTTGGTTGATTAACTTAGATTGAATATTCATATTTTTAGAAAAACTGTATATAATACTCATTATATTCTTAATAGTTATAAGACCATACATTTTACTCCTAAATTTTATATACATAATAATATTATATTATATTAATATAAAAATAAGATTAATATATTATAATATAATATTAGATCATAATAATTTATTATAATAATATAATACTAATATATATTATATTATATTAATACAATATTGATATTTTAATATAATAAATTTATTAATATCTTAATAAATATAATATTATATTAATATAAATATTGATATGTTAATATAAATACTATATTATTATTAATAAATATATTATATTAGTATAAATATTAAAATATAATAAATATTATAATATTAATATTATATTTATATAAATGTTATGATAATATTATATTATAATTATTCAATATTTAATCCAACTATCTATGATATTTTATAAAATCTTTGCCATAAATCTTAAAAAGATATTTTGAAAAAGAATTACTTTTCATCTTATAAAAAGTGTCAAAACTCACCTCCTTCGTAGATTTTTACTTCCTATAAAATATGAGAATTAATTTTTCATGAAAATTTTTTTTTTATTCTTTTTCTGCTTAAAATTTCAATCAAATGAGAGACTCTCTCTACTTTCTAGAAATAGCCTCTTCCTCCTTCACTTCTCATAAATCCAACGAGTCATAAGTGATTGATGCGAAGGCATACAATTAATTAAGCAAGATCTGAGAGGTTTGACTATTGGTGACTGATCAGAGTAACAATATCATGTGGGTTAGGTTAATCTAAAAGAGTCGAGCCAATACCAACCCAATTTAGAGGTTTTAAACCCTTGAATAGGGAATTAAGGCTGATAGCCTAATTGCATCTATATCAAACTTAGCACATAGTTTCATTAAATTTTATAATGAATGAGCTAGTGGAGGCAAAAGAATATAATAATTAGCGCAATCATGGAACATAAATTGTTCGAGGGATTTTGAGGTATTAATTATCTTTTCCATTCCAATTTAAGGATGTCAATCAGAGTATAATATGCAAGTTAAGATCAAGCACATGATAGAACAAAAATCTATCAATCCAGAAGCAATTTGCTTATTAAATAGATAACAATGCATGTCCCAATCTAATTAATTTATTAAATAGATAATCTAATTCAATGTACAATAAATTGAAATAAATTAAACAAGTTAAATGGTTAAGCATTACCATCCTTAGTCCAATCTCGGGATATTCTTTTTTTTAAGAATATTTAAAACCTAAAAACTATTGAAATAAAATAGACTTGTTGTTTATATAGTAACTAAATTTGTTGGTTCTTTATATTTAGATGGTTATTACAATCTTGAAACAGAAAGAATGGTTATTGGAAAAAAAAAACGTAATTTTATATCAGAAAGGAATCAACATCATATTTGTTATTTAGTATAAGGATATCGGAGGAGTTGATCGTTAATTGAGCAAGGACTATTTTGTCCGATGGATAATTAAATTATGGTCCCAGCTATCCTTTATGAAAAAGGACCGTTGCGGTAATGAGTTGAACAGAAGGGACAGATCCATCAATGTGTAATCACTTGGTCTTTCACAATTCATGGTTTTGTCGCCTCTCTCTCCTCTCCGTCTCCAAAGCCATCATTCTGAATGGAGGGAAATCCTATATCATTCTCTCTGCAACCCATGACTGCAACAGTGCATGCAATCCTGTTACCTTTCAGCTTTCTCCCATTTGCGTGCCAAAAACCGTGCCTTCAAAGGATGAGAATCCTATTCTGATCTTGTGGGATTTAGATGTGGATGTGAATCCTATTCTGATCTTGTGGGATTTAGATGGGTGAGCCATCCGTTTTATTAAAGAAAAAAAAGGAACCTATTTTTGGTGCAACTAACTGGTCCAATCGTTACAGGCCAAGATTTATTCAAAAAAGCTATGAATTATTCTACAACTAATCTAGACATGCATCAATCACATCTCATATGATGTTTAAAATTAAATAATTTTATTTATTATTTTTCAGATATTATTATAATCATTATAATATCAGAAAACAGTAAAGAAATGGATCTAAAATATGGGTTAATCAAATTAAATTGAAAATATGCATGACTATTCTATAGAACTATTCTATTCTAGAACTAGTCATGCATATCTTCTAATCTTAGATCATAATCATTTAATTTTAATTTTTTTCTGATTTCAGATCTGATCACATCTCATGTGACATCTGAAATTAATTATTTTTTGATTAAAATAAATTTAAAATTAGATCTAAATATTTTTAGAACCATGGCTCTAATACCAGTTGAAGAAAAATTCTGATTTTTTAGTCCAAGTTCGTTCAGATCTGATCAGATCAAGAGAAATATTTCAAAATTTTCTCTTTGATCTGTATCAGATCTGGGATGTTTTATATCTGATTAATATTATTTTAATAAATAAAATAAAAATAAATTAAATTAAATTTAATTTATCTGATCTGGGTAATCCTATTATCCTATTGATGATCCTGTTTGCAATGAAAGATTCTGGATCTTAACCACACAAGCACCTGGCCTCTACCGGTATCCACTCGGGCTAGATCTGAAGATCCTCTTCTTCTCTATCATATTTTCAAAAATCAGATCTGGATCTGATCTGGAGGATCTTCAAAATTTCTTTTGAAGATCAGCAGTCGTCCTTTGTAGCAGCGTAGCCTTCTTGCTTTTGATCGCCTTTCTCTTGCTTAAATCGCACCAACAAAAATCTAAAACTCCTTTTGGACATGGAGAGTAAGGGGAGAAGGTGGTTTGGCGTGGAGAAGGAGGGAAGAGGCAGTCTTGGGGCATATAAAAATTCTTATTTCAATCATAATTTGAGTTGGGTGCAGGGTCTTATTTATAGACTAACTGTGATCCAACTCCTCTTCTTCCCAACCAATCACAATCTTTTGTGAAATCAGATCTAAATCTGATTGGTGGGAATAGAGTCCCCTAATTTCTCCTTAGAGGGCACCTAAGACCAGTCAAACTGGATTCTTAGAAGAACTCTAATTAGAATTCAAAAGGGAGGTGGAGTCCTTATCCAACAAGGACTCCTAGGCGCCTCCAACTTGGGGTCACGCCTAGGGTGGCGTGCGCCCTCCTCCTTGCTAGATTCTGGCAGGGGGACAGGCCCCCACCAGCTCTCCAATAGGTGCATGACATATGGTCAAAAGTCAAAGTGTCAATGGTCAACGTTTGACCAGTCAAAGGTAGACTTTTGACCAAAGTCAAAGAACAAGAAATGGCAGGTGACCAAAAATGGCAGGTAATGTCTTACAAAATAAGACAACCTATTCTGACTTGGACAACCTCCAGTCAGACCATATGAAGGCCTCTGATTGAGCACAAACTCCTTTAGCTCAGACAGGACAACTTATTTATGATAGAAAAATAAGAACGTTAGGTTCAATCGAGTGCTAGCACGATTTTCCTTGAACCTAATTGAATCTCATTCAGATCAATTGAACTAGATCAGTTCAATTGATGATCACCAGATTCAAACCCTTGTTTGTGTGACCCAGTTAGGTTCAGTTCTGTATGGTAATGGGATATGTCATGATCTCTATCATCGACATCATCGAAACTCCTTTCGATGGATCAGAACTCTTCTGATTCGAACAGCTAGAATGATCGATCATCTAAATCATTCTAATTGCTCCCAAAATCCACCAGTGACACCTAGCAGTATATGGTGGCAACCCATCAGAGCTGAATGCGAACCTCTTGGTGCAGCTACCTGTGTGATTCAAGTTCTTCTATCTTGAGCCCCGATCAGATTAGGGTTAAGGTGAACTCGTCAAACCCTAGTCTTCTGTCATATGATGTAATCTTTCGATTCGAGTCCAATGTGAAAATCTAAATAGAAACTCTTTCTATTATTTCACTCTGCCATGGCCATGGGCTTCTGGACTTGATTCTCATGATCATCATAGGGCTGCTCCTCTACCACCGAGGTAGATAGATTCCATCTTGATGCAATCCAGTTCCTACAATGAACATGCTATAGCCAACATACACCTCAGG
>QRFJ01000004.1:1594408-1687092 GCA_006176705.1 Cocos nucifera | reverse complement strand
CATATTTGATCCACACATCTACTCGAATTCTATCCGAGTCGAGCATTGAACAGATATGGAATAAGATTTTTTAATTATAGGATAATATAGTAGTGGCCGATCCACTATATTTGATCCATTGCCATCCTTAAGCAAGCTCAATTTCACTCCAAAAACAAATCAAAAACTAAGAAAAAAGGTGCTACATGAACCTTGTAAAATGATCAACCAATTTGGATCCTTAATTCATAAGCATATTTTTCTTCGATTAACAAAGCTCTATGTCATGCATAATATAACATGGAGGGGATTTAATGCCTTCTCTTAAAATAATTGAATAAAGGGGACAATGATTATTCAACTTAACATGTTTTATTTGCATACTTAGAACGGTCAATGCAGCGGCCTAAAGGGGGAGGGAATGTTGGCACCAATCACAGCACTTGCTAGGATTTAAGCAAGAGGTTGGTTAGAGGCCGGCATCTAGCACTCTTGAGGCAATTGCATAAATTTTTAGTGATAATTAATGTGGAGCCTTCTACTTCCAATGAATCTGTATACGTTCCTCAGTCAATGACTAGGGCTGGATCTCATTTTTATATGTAATTTGAGATCTCATAAAAGCTAACTAGTTGATTTCTTAATTCTAATAAATCAATCAATTTTCTAATAAATAATAACATGAGTAATATATATCCAGGTTGTTATAAAGGTACATGTGATTCATAACGATGGGATGGTTGATGCAATGTTTTATATATATAGGAATATTGGAGATCAAACCACCACAATGGGATGATAATGTAGGATGAAGAACTACGTCACTTGACTGCAACCAATAAGAACAATCTAAATTACCACTAGTAGTTGTTCACGGACACTTATCGAAGAGAGGGATGTGAGTCATGAATGCAAAGAATGAGAGAGCTTTTATTCCATAACTAGTTTCTCAAAGGCCAAGGCATTGGTACCAGAATGATGAAATGCTTCCTAGGTTTTTATAGATGAGGAGGATGAGGAGTGTTCCAAAAATATGGTGATGGAGAAGATGGTTGGGAGTTGTAACTGGATGGAGGATGATCTTTGAAGGTAGAATTCCGAATCTTTTATATATATATATGTATAATATATATAACATATATGATCATATATATTGTCATATATGTATATATACATGTTAATATATATACATATATGATACATATATATGTAGATATATAGATATATATATAATGTATACATATAATATATATATATCTATATAATATTATGTAAATAATATCTCTCTCTCTTGGATAGGCAAGAAGGATTGAATTGGATCAGATCAAATAAAAAATTTATCATATAAATATTATAAAATAATTATAATTTTAAAAGAAAAATTTAGATCAAGATTATATTATGTTAAATTCGGGATTCAAGCTCATTTTGAATACTTTTTTTTTTCTAAAATTCATATCCATCACAAGATCTAATCAGATTAAATCGAGGATGGATATGGGTCAGCCAAAAGTATCATCCTAAAAAAATTTGCTCTTCGGATGCTAACTACTGGCATTAGATATCAAACAAGTGCGAACAAGATGGAAGTAATCGCACACTGGTTATAATGTGGGAGAGGCCTGCCAACATCCCATCCTAGCTTTCGTTTTCATGTACTTAGTGAGCGCCCTTCATTGCGGCTGTTGAGTTCTATGCAACCGATATTGTCTAATGGTAAGCATCATTTACTTGTCATTATAGGAACTTGGCCTCTTGTCTTGTCGCTTGCTCAGCCTGAGTGGTGCGAAAACAATTTATAAACTTAGTCAGAGTGGATTTTCGAAAAAAATCGAGGTTCTAACCGGTTTGATGGCAGCTAAAATTAGCAATTTCATGTGGATCAAATTAACATAAAAGAATTAATCCAAAATTGCCCCAAAGTCAAAGGTCTTAAATCTTTGAGTCTAGTGCTAAAGTTGATGATCCAATTGGATCAGCGATACCCACCACCTAGTGTGAACTACCAGCATCAATGCTAGATAACAAAATTAATAGAATAGACACAAGCACAAATAGAAAAGAAGCAAACATGAGCTCTAACCTAAATTGACTAATCAGTCGATTTCTAAAATCTTAATTTCCATGTTCTAATCTTAAAGTCCGACCTGATAGGTTAGGTTTGAACCATGGACAAACAAGTCTATGATCTCCAGGTCTGACATGATGGGTTAGGCTTGAACCATAGACGAACAAAAGTAGACTTAATCTGTTCGAGCACATAATTAGGCATCACTGAAATGTTTTTAAATGCTTTTGTATGATTTCTATGATACCAATTTGGATGGAGAGAATTGGAGGAGAGAAGCTAATTAAGATCCCTATTAGTTAGAGAGAGAGTCAATTTTTCACATTTAATCAAGCATTTAATGACCAAGGAAGAAAATTAAAGATATAAATTCCATGTTTGGACGGTTAAATAGTCAAGAGAGAAAAAGTGAAGTGTTTTCATACCGAACATCCTTTTCAATCTCTCCATAAATAGAGAGAATCAAGATAAGGAAAATTCTCTTTTTTTTTCCTTTCATTCATGTTAAAATTCTCTTCTTTTCTTTCCCATGCTCGCTAAATCGTACAAATAAGACATAGATTGTTGGTATTTTTTAAGATTTCCATATTTTGTTATTATTGTCACATTTTGACATAATTCTTGACTACTTATCCCCTCTTCTCAAACTATATATGTAATTATCTAATGGACGTACATCATTTACTTGTTATGATGAATAAATGGATGGTATGAAAGCAACCGAGCAGGATTTCAACAGGATGATGAGTTGATTAGATTTAACTTTCATGCGTGCCGGTATTTCCAAAAGAATTGATCAAGCAGTACTGGTCCAAAGCAGATGTCTTAGGTTCTTTAAAGGTGATGAACAAATTAGATCACCAGTACTTACCAATTAATGAGACTACTCTAGAGGTTGACGGATGGTTTTTATTGGATGGAATTGATGATGATCCAAATTCAATTATAAATGAACTAAAATGGAACCAAATAAAGCGGGCCTAACTTGATGCGTCTTGGATAAGTTTTTCTTAAATAACAGTCTGTTCTTTTCCTTGTTAATTAACAGAATAAATATCTGTATTGATGTCCAAATCTTGGTGGTTGGACACACCAATCACATTTGACAAACAAAATTCATGGTTGAGTTATTTTAATATCTATATCTTCCTTTTCGAGAAATACAATAAGCATATTAGCACAAAGATTTGAACCTTAGACATATAGCCATGCCCTTAAGACTTGCAATTGCTAAGAGTAATAGAAAACTATGTATCACAATTCGAAACTCGCAACTTTAATCATCCTGTATTTCCTTATTGTTTTTGCCTTGTCTGTATGTAGAAACCGAACCTTCCAATAGGTTGTGCTTGAACCATGGGTGAGCAAGGGAGGAGTCAATCCAGGTGGAACCACACCAATGCTAATCTTCATTAATTTCATGTTGAACACGCTGATCAAGGCATCATGAGGAAATAATTAGGGTCATCGGTGAACACTAATCATTTTATTTCTTTTAAATTTAACATTTCACCTATTTCTTTCATAACTTAATAGTTTAGTATTTAAAAATCATGGTAAAATGGGTTTGCCTACAAGTTAGGAAAAGGTTTTCAATTTGACTTTGAGTGCAATACGTATGAGCATCAAACCATCTGCTAGAAGCTTTACTAGGTATATAGATAAGCTCAGAAAATTCAAGCGACATGAAAATTTTCTCACAAGCTTATGTAGTCCCTTTTGGTAATATTTGTTCTTTATAATTTGGAGCTAGCCCCTATCCTCTCATTTTAATTCTTCATAAGCTCCTAGAGGATTCCAAGCCTGGTAGGTCACCTTTTTACCACTGCCGCTCTTGATGGGGGCGCGTGTGGTGCATCCGATTTATTCATGAAAAGAAGTATTCAATGGCTGGCTATGATTCCATTTGTTATTTGGAGAAGTTTATGATTTCATAGGTCACCTACTTCTTTGTTATTTAATAGTTTAGTATTTATATGGAAGTTTATTTTCTAAAAAAGAGGTTTAGTCGAATAAATGATCGGTAAGAAGGACCATGGATGGCAGGATTAAATCATAATAAGTTCTACCCTTTGCCAGATGCACATTTTCTGTTTTCGTCCTTGAAGAATACAAGAAGTAATTTTTTTTAAAAAAGAAATAGAATAAAACAAAGTAAAAGCTAAAATAGAAAGCACCAATTAATTTAGATATGAACCTTCTAGGAGGAGAAGGCTATTAAGTGAATGGTTGAGATGGGCTGCTTTCAGTTTAATGTCACAACCACCTATTAACTAGGATATTGGGTACATAGAAGAGAAGGCAAATTAAAAGACAAGTCATAGTCTAGCCACAGAAACTTCTTCTATTATTTATAGTATAATTTTTAGTTTTTAATTACATATTAGTATATTAGTATTTTTCAATGGTTGCTCAGGTCTCTTAACTGAGACCATTTCAAACAACTATTTTTGTTTATGCATCAATTAATGTGGGATGATTGAGATAGTTCATCCAAAAAAATGGAAACTACCAAACTCATTCATCGGTTGCTATTCTCTGTGGTACTATAGTATGTGGGGACGAGCAATGGACATCTAATAAAATAATATAAATTTTTAAATCATAAATATCTAAATCATAACATATATAAATTATTAAAAAATATATTAAAAATAATTAGATATTTTTTCTTGTTCCCATACTATTTTGTACTTTTTGTATTTATCTACTAATACAGATATTGTAATAGATATTTTTTATCCATCTATAACAAGTTTTTTAAACTATTTAATTTGTTTACCCTCATAAAATTTTTTGTGGTATTTTCTCTTTTTTTTAACAAGTTCTGAAATTGTTTATTTATTTTTCTCACAAAATACTGTTGAGAGAATAAAAAATTGAGAGGATATTTTTTTTTATGTTAGGAAAATAGTTTATTAATGTTTATTTTTGATATATTTATGATGGTAACTTTTTTTTTTCTTTATCTGTTTCTGTCATAATTTTTGCAACCCTTTCCTTACACGTCAATTGCTTCTAGCTTTTCCTTACTTTGTTGGATGCTGATATTTTTTTTATTTTTATTTGTTTCTTGTATGATTTAGATCAGGTCATTTTTTTTTATTTGTCTAAAGTGTGGATTTAATTTTTGTTTCCCTAATCGTATATACTCAAGATCTCATAGATAACTTAGAAAAAATATAATTGTATTTTTAGAATAACAAAAATAATAGCTGGAATCAAGAAGAAATATTTTAGTTTTAAAAATTTATATTTCTATATAGGTTTTGTTGCTTGGTGAAATTATCAAAGACTTGAGATGATAGATTATAGGTGTGGCTAACGGTCTTGTAGCATCCTTTTCACTAATTGGCGTATGCATGCATGTGAAGGGGATGTAGTTGTATATTTCATACAAACAAGAGGTTCATCTTTTTTTACATGAATCCATCATTGGATCATACAACAATCGTTTGAAGATCTATGTAGATGAATTTGGAGTGCTTTAAGATTCATGTAGAAAGTGACCCCACGGTCAATATTATAAAAGAAGATCAATCACTCTTTATCATGAAGACATAATTCGAACCCATATGAAAAACTAGTTGAATGAAACCTATCTAATACTAGGATCTTGTGTTGTCCTCGACATTGCATTTCTTCTTTTACGTCTTTCATGCAAAAGAAAGATTCACCATCCTTTGCATGAATCCACCATTGGATCACCATCACATAGATCACAAATTGATTTGAATTCTATTATTCATCCATTTGCATAGATCTCAAAGGGATCATTGAAAGATCCAATAGTGGCTTCACATAAGATTAGTCCTTTTGTTCACCATTAACATATTACGTACACAATTAATATGCTAATGGTATATATTTAATACAACACAGGACACAATGCTAACTACGTGTATGTACTTAATATATCACAATACATACTTAATATACTACTGTATACAATTAATATTTCCTAATACATAATTACTAGATGCATGTATATACTTAATATACCACTATACATCCTTAATATACGACAATACACACTTAGCATATCACAATATATGGTTAATATAACACAATATATAGTTAATATACTATAATAATTATTAGATACATGTATGCACTTAATATACCAGTATATCACTATACACACTTAGGGGATATTTAGTTAGGGAGAGTTGGGTCTGGAACAAGAATGGAATCGAATGGATGAGTTCTATTCCAATCGTTTGGTTGGAAAGAGTTTCATTCTAATTTTGATTCCGGAATAGAATGAAAATAGTCCAATATATGTAAAATTCAATCTCTAGTCTCTTTTAAGGATTTAAATTTTCATTCCGATTCCGATTCTGATCATGAACCAGATACTTTGGAGAATTTGGCCATTCTGATTTCAATTCCAATCCATTTCAATTTTTATTATGATTCCAATTCTAATTGCGAACCAAACAGTCCCATAACATACTTTATTACATTGTTCATATATAATAATGCAGAATAAACATGCCATAGTAGATAGTTACTGGATATGCGTACATGCTTAATATATCACGATACATACTTAAGAGGCTGGTAAGGTCCATGGTCTAGGGGTCCACTGCCTATAGCATGAAGCTTAGCGGCTTATTGAGGCTTTTGTAGAGGAGGGCACCAAAGAAGAGGTCGACATGGGCAATGATAAAGGATCATGCTGAGAGGGGGTAGGATGACCCACTCTTTAGCATCTAGGTTGAAGCTGAAGGCCTAGTTCCTATGGAGGATAATGTTGTTTTAGCCATGGAGGAAAAATCATGCCATCATCGATAGGTAGTGGTGGCATGGATGGCAAAGTCTCGAAACAACAATGGGTGGCATATAGAGGGGGAGGTAGGAAAATATCAACTCCGTTGAGTCCTAGCTCAAGCTTGCCCATCCTACGATTTTATTCTCCATCATCATTGTTCAAATAAGGAATGAAATATGAAGGACATTTTTATCATTTAAGATTAGAATAATTGCCTATGGACTGGATGCTATGAAACAGGTCCATAGAGTTTAAATGTTAAAAAATGGTCCATGGATGAAAAATATTATTGAGTTAGGTTGGATTGAACATGGATAGGATAAAAAATTATTCAACTTGGAACCCGATTTTGATCATACAGATAAGAAACTCATATGTAAATTGAGAATATTTATTAAGCATATAATCTGATCTAACTCACATAATTTATTTATTAAATAGATAGAGTCAAATAAATGGATTATATAAATTTTTGATGAATTAAATAGGTTTAAATAGATTAGATATGCTAAGAAGGCCGTGTTAAATAAGACAAAAAAAAAAAAAAGATTAAATTAATTTTAAATAAGTTAAATATATTTTAAATGGTTCAATAAATTTGGCCATCAATCTCATATAATTATTAAATATGTGGTCAAAAGTCTAAATCTAATTCTGATCCACCAATAAATGTTTTTAAATGGCTCAATCTGCTTTCGCACCAAAGATATTTATATCAAATTTAAAATGTGGTATTCCTGCGCCGCATTGACAGGTGAGGCTATAAATTGCCATCTGTAGCTTGCATAAACTATCTCACGTAGCGTAATGCTCCATTTCCCTTCTCGTAAATATTACTTTTTTTTAGAAATGGAGCCAGTCCCGATGTATCATCTTAAATTTCTTAGCAGGCTACTTTATTCTTCATAAGATCTGCCTCTCACATTTATTACTACAGCAATGTGAATCAGTGGACAGCGGTCCAGTTTGGGTTAGAAGGTCCTGGACCCAGAGAGTCCCTTGAACGGTGGAAAACAAGAGGAATTGGAGCGGGGTGGAGGGTTCCAAAATAATGCTTCCAACGACCAGGTACGTGAGGGACCATTGAGGGTAAAGTTTTAAATAACCACTTATTTTTCGTACCCGATATGACTCTTATGTAATTGTCTTTTATTTTCTTTGAATTTAATAGGCCGGCTGGTACCGGACCATCGGCAGCTGGTTCAGTCCCAGGAGTTGAATTAAATAAAATTGCTTTATCTTGGCTAGATTGGAATTGGTTTTCCTTGGGGGCCCTTGGTTATTGGTCTCGCTGTCTTTTTTTAGTTTTCGCTGTCTTTTTTTTCCTCACTCACTAGTTTGATTTAGTTTCATTTATTAATGAAATTTAGGTACCCCGACCACCGTGTCGTCGAAAACAGTCCAAATTGATGGAGGAGGGAACTGGGGTGAAGTCTGGTCGTTTCTTCGAGTTCCTCGCATGGAAGCAAAGATTTATTTATTTTATTTTTTTTAGGGTTTGGCAATCCTTAACTTATTCAACCTGTTTAACTTAATCCAGTCTCTGTAGATCATATTTGATTATCCACTTAGTAAAATAACAAGATTTGGATTTGAATGTTTTAACTACTTAAGAGAAACATCATATCCAAATGGCTAATTTTTTTGATTTATTCCGTATTTGGTGGTCTTGAGCCGATTAGGACAAAATCAAGTCGTTTCAAGTTGCCGGCATGATAACAGATTTGGATTTGAATTTTTTATCCACTTAAGAGAAACATCAAATTCAAATTGCTAAATTTTTTGATTTATTTTGAATCCGATCCAATCTGTATTCGATCGTCTTGAGTCGAATAGGGCAAAACCGGGTCATTTCAAGTTGCCCGCATAGCAGCCATGCTGCGGGTTTTCTCCATACAAGAGGCTTGGCTTACCCTTCAGTGGGTCCAGCATCAAAGTCGAATGATTCATCGAAGGTTGGAGACCCCCGGTCTCCGAGCATTTATATCGCATGCGCTCCCATTCCCATTTACCAGTCGTCCCATACCTTGATGGGAGCTACGAATATGTACAAACGCCTACCAAAAACCATCAACTCCTGCGTCTAAACCCATATCAATTTCCCATGCTCCTCTCTGCCATGCTATTGCAGTACGAGAAATATAAATCTAACCAAGCTTGCTCGGCAACCGGAAAGCCTTGGCACCGCATTCAAACTGATCTTATTTTCCCAAAGCTACCTAGCATTATTGCCTCCCCTAAGATCCCATCACCAGCCATCCAAGCGCAACTCCCAACCACCCGTTACTATTCCCAACCATACTTCTGCCACGTGCTACCCAACCCTCCCCAGCTCCAAGCCTATAAAACCCCACCCATGCCAACCATTTCCTCCATCCCCGCTCACCCATTTCCCAGCCTCTTGAGAGATCTTAGTCGGAGATAGCGAGTTAAGAGTTCGCATACTACTAAGCCATGGCTCGCTGCGGTGCTCCTCTGGCCACGGTGGTGCTCCTGGCCGTGCTGCTGGTGGCGGCACCGCACACGGCGGATGCCATCACCTGCGGCCAGGTGGTGTCCTACCTGGCCCCATGCATCTCCTACGCCCGCAACGGTGGGCAGATCCCCGGCGGGTGCTGCAGTGGAGTGAGGACACTCGTCGCGGCGGCGAAGACCACCGCTGACCGCCGGACCGCATGCACCTGCCTCAAGAACACCGCCGCCGGTATGTCCGGCCTCAAGCCCGGCCTCATCTCCGGAATCCCCGGCAAGTGCGGCGTCAGAGTCCCCTACCCCATCAGTCCCTCGACCGACTGCTCTAGGTACGGGACATGCGTAGTGTTGGACCCTGGAGATATATTTTGAACTGGCTCTTTAAGTCGTCCATGAGGATTTATATTGATTAAAAAACAAAAACTAAGATTTATAGGACTTGAGAGAAAGAACTCAGATTCGGCCACGATTCTAGGTTAAGAGCAACATTATATGGCCGAGCTAGAACTACCGACTCATCTAACGGTTTGAAGAGCGGTGCAACCATTAACTCATGATCATTAAATACTCACTCCTGAATGAGTAACTCTTCGAAACTTGGGTTGGTGAACATTATACTTAATTCTAGTGGACAGCTTTAGTTTTTCTTTATTACGTTGGAGTTTTCTGTGTTTTTATATACTTCTCTTTTAGCATTCTTGCGTTCTTTAATTTTATATTTTATTATAAGTCTATGGATTTGATGGGAGATTAACGACAAGTTAACCTGTTTTTCTCTTGGTTATTTGCATGTAGGGTGAACTAAGCTCTTCCAGCTTGGAAGGGCTTGGTCCATAGTAGCTACCGTGCACTGCCCGCTGATGACGTACGAGTAAGAATAAGGTGGAAGCTGTTGTACACCAAGCCTTATGGTGTGGGAGCGGTCCGCCATCATCTCATGCTTTTCTTTTCATGTACCGCTGTAACATGTCACATGTTGGCAACCATGGTGGTGGTGATTAATGCGTCTTGCAGCACCGTTGTCTTCAATGAATATTTATACGAGTTGCTTGCCTTCCGTTACCATTAATTATTATTTGCTCTCTTGTTTTATTGAGTTGCGTGTGCACAAATAAGGAGCCAGATCCAAGGGAACGGGTTGCATCTTTCGCGGAAAAGAATGGTTGATTTTTTTTTTTTTTTTTTTTTTTTTGAGACATCAATTATTAGATCATATTTTGCATAGCTTTCAAAATCTTTCAATTTCTTTCTTCCACCAATCAACATAGATTACAACGCAAGGATTATATTTTGAAAACTATGCAAAGTGCAATCCAAAAATAAAAGAACACTCATCATTCTTCCATTCAGGAGAGATACAATTTGTGCCGTAAATCTAAATGGTAGGTGCTGTTGTATATATGAGCCCCTAGAAGTAATAGCATATATTTTGGCTTTCAAAACGTGTAGCTACATGTCCTCGTGGCAAGGCCAACATGAGTCAATATATTTCAAATTAGCAACTGATAAAAATATCAAAAATATTGATTGAAATTTTCTTATTGATGATCTATCATTTTGGATTACTATTTTGTTTATTAAATATTTAATCTAATATCTATGAACAAACTTAATATGAATAGTCATTAATTTTGAAATTTTCATTTTATCAATTCCTAAAATTGAGATCTCATAATGTCTTGGGCTATACACTTTCTTCAAACTAGAGTTTCCATCTCGATTAAGAAAATTCCAAAAGTCTGTCCGAAAATCTTGGCTATAATTAATCTAAATGGCAATCCAGAGAGAGAAATTGAGATTACTAGCCCCAAAAAAGATTCATGAAGTTGTGTATAATACTTAAGCCTAAACATATCCCGAGTGTCAGCTAATGACTTGAGTAAATTTGGAACGGAATCTAATTAGACCAGGTCAAATTTGCATGTCTGGTAGTGCCTTAATTTCCTATTAAATACGGTGGTCCTCTTAATGAAGACTGATGATGTTAATGCTGTGGACCCCAAACAAATAACGACAACTAATGCACGGTCCGGTTTAAATTGGAAGTGGATCATGTCGGATCGGCTCATCGCGTCCAGGAAACCGATAGACAATACAAAACAGATCTCTAGAACTTGTGGCTTAAGAAGTCTCTGGTTGTCACTATAAAAACCAGTCTCTATTTGTTGATTTATTTCTTAATAAAGAGGGACTTGGGACTGTCCATTTCATTTGATGGAGGTAATGAAAAAGGAGAAAAATATTTAATCCCAAAGAATAGTTTTAGACTTCCCTCTAACGACACTTATACCTCACGTTGGGCTGGGACACATCAATTCTCGTGCCAAATCACCCTTTTCAAGTGTGCGGAAATCGTTGCATCATGTTCCATCCATATCGAGCAAGTAATTGCAGGACCAACCGGTCCCAAGATTTCCTGACGCATGCAAATATGCTATTTTTGCACGATATCATCCACAGGTATCTAAACTTGCCGGCCTTTATTTTTGAAACCTTTTTATTTATTTATTTATTTATAATATAATTGGAGATCTCAATCTCCAAAATACTTCACCACATATTTTGCCATACTGTTCATCTTTTGATAGATATGTCTGATCAATACTGCAATAGAATGATGAAGGATGGTTAGATGTCACAAAAGAGTGAATGTGCTTCATGCTGCTTTGTATTGTTCATGAAGCTCGACTTTCGAGATTAAAGACTTGAAGAAAAAAACTTTCGATCGTCAATAATCCAGCATCTGGATGCTGGATGATAAATTTTGCACCATCCCTAATATGGCCGTTAAATTTTATTTCGATAAATTCTAATAAAATTTTTTATAAAATTTTGGCAACTCGGAACTCGAGAGAGATTTAGATAATAGTCTAGAGGATAAAAATTTAAGAGGAAATGGCTCAGGAATTCACTTGCTTTTCTCTTACGGTTAGTTGATCACAAAAATAATATCGACGCATCGAGCCATAATGAAATTAAAAATATAATTTTGTGTAATACAAGAATAATGAGAACTTGAAAAATAGAATGAACAAATAGAAAAAAAAATTATGTGCAAAATTTTTCTTTTTTACATGATTTCTAAAAATAATTAAAAAGATTCAAATTTTTAATGATTTTCTTATTATTATTATTATTTTTAAAATTTCAGAGATGGGTTGAGCTTTCTGTCTCCTTTCTGTTTAAAAATTTAGAGATCTTTATGGGTGGCTGTTTTGTTATGTTTTGGTGTAGCCATTTGATAGCTGCAAGTACGTAGCAGATTTTAGAAGTAGAATGGATGCATAAAGTAAGACCATTTCTTGACAAACACTTTCCCGTATTAATCTCAATTGATACGGTAGTTGAACTCTTTGGGCAGATAATGATAAATTGTCATTGTAAACAATGAACCACCACACAAAAAGAAAGAAAGAAAAAAGAAAGAAGAAGAAGAAGAAGAAGAAAGGAACAAACGGCTGGAGCTATATATTTTGGATGCAGGACGGATGCAAATAGATGAACCATGAGCGAGTTACGTGTTGATAGATGGTTAACTTTGTGCGTACATCTCCACTATATATAATTAATTCCATGGATGTTCCATTTTTAAATGGGTGCATCATTCCTTTTTCCTTTTTATTTTTGGGGAAAGGATTCAGAGAGACGATCTGATGGAAGATGCGTCTCTATTTAATAAGACGGCTATAATATATTGACAATGCATCGAATTTGGCAAAGTTCACATAAAGAAGATGGCAACTGTTAAGAGCATACGAGTAAATACAAAGAAATCCTAGAGAAGGATCAGGGCATCGATATTTAATTAATAAATTAGATTTACTATTTTCTTAAGAAAATTGGGTTCGTCATTTGTTATGTAATTCTTGATTTGGTTATTTATCATTATTAGAGCAATCACAATATGAACCAATTTTATTCCGACAAGTTTGTGGTTCTCCTAAGCTACACCAACTACAATGTTATGGTCTAAACCACATTGATTTGCCACACCATGGAATGCGTTAAATTCCAACTTATGATGGCGTAGTCCTAAAAATTCCAGTTATTTGCCAGAGTGGCTTAATATGTAATCACCCTGCATGCTTTTTTCTTAGGGAGGTAATTGGGAGAAAAAAGTAGGACTTGAATAGATTTTTGTAGAGATGAGAAAATATTGATTTGATGATGGCTTTTGTTTGACACTAGTTGATGCTTTCTGTAGCATCATAACCATCTATCAAATGATCCAAAGAAGTAGAAGAACTTGGAGAAGTTGGAAAATAAGTTCCTCGCATTTCTACCTGTATTTGTGCATATATAGCTTCATCTTTTAATAAACATATAAGGTACCATCCCCCGTTGTGAAAAGAGAAGTACGCTAGCCCACGTTGATATCTATAAGCAACAGATGGTAGGAATAATGGAAAATGTATGGCAAATGAATTCCTTTAGTGAACCCGAGCTTGATCAAGTCCGAGTCTACTCAGGTTTGCTTTGAAACTTCCGCAATCTAGCTTGGCCCATTGCCATTTGATCAAGTTTGATAGAGTTTAATTTTGAGCTAAATTTGCATTAAGTTGAATTGACCCTAGAATCAAGCTAAAGATGAGTTGTTCGTGAGTAAATTTAGTCTGTTCTCTTGGCCTTATGCGTGCCTATCGTACCTGCTTGCTTATATACTCACATGCCCAATAAACAAATAACAAGAAATTCCGGGTGCATTAATATGTAATGCATGATCAGTCCATTCTTTGTATGCTTGGAGTCTTAATTGGATATCTGCTATTAAAATGATTTAATCTAAAAAATGAAGTATTTTTGCATATGGTCACGTGGAAACACTTCAAATATCAAAAAGTAATCTAAAAATTATGGCATGCTAACAAAAATTACATGTATTCAACTATAATTTAACATATGATATAAAAGTTTGTCTACTAATAATTATAGTGTATCTGCATTGGTAAGAGTTCAGCGTTCAAAACTTCTAAAATTACATATTCTTGCATCAAAGAAAAATGATCCTAATATAAGAAGGAAAGAAATGATCCCTTTTTTTTTTTGGAAATTTTTTTTCTCAGTAGGAAATTGACAGATACAAGATCATAAGAATATGGAAGCATATTTGTCAAATTTGGAGGCACATATGCATTTGGAAGTCAATAAGTGTAAGTTTATTTAGAAATATTATTTCAAGAGATATAAAAAATTGTATCAGCATCGGGCATGTGTAAGGCACGTGCATTTATAAGAAATGAAGTCTAAAATAAAATGAAATTATGAGATATGGTTATTCAAAGAAAAAATTTAAGGCATTGTGTCCACCCTTGAAGGAAAGGAAGGAAAAAACTAAAAGGGACGGCAGGCTCACTGTAGGATTAACCATGTATATTTTTGTCACGATCATTTAAATCTATATTATACATAAAATAACAATTCCAAACCATGAAGTATTATTTTTCTTGATTTCCACTTTTTGAAAATACATTACCTACCACACTTGCTTTCTTGTCATTAACTACTGCACACTCTGTCTCTTCTTAATTCAACTTTTAAAGAAATTGGGCTCGGTCTCTTCTTACTTCAACTTCTGAACAATTTGGGCTCCCAAATTTGACTCTTAACTACATAGCATTCCATCACTTGCTCCTTTTTATCTCCTCCCAAATATGCCTTAATATCAATTTTTGAAATAAAAATTGAAGGTGGATTAGATTTTCTGGGTTACATTGAAAAATTAGACATTGAAGATTGAGATTAAAATGGGAGAGAGATAGTGGGGTTGTGAAGCCTGGCCCAATCAGGCATGTGTTGGGTTGAAGTCGACAAGACTTGCCACTTCAACTTAGGAAAAAGAAAAAGAAAAAATCATGATCTCCTACTCCAATCTTTCTTGGTGGAAGATAAGACCATCTAATGGAGGCTAGTATGACCATCACAGACCGGTGGAATGGCTGGTGGCCATTGGGAGCTATCGCAACCAACAAACGGACAGTATTAGGTTGGGATTATCCCCTTTCAAATATCTTTTATTTAAATCCCATCCATCATTCTGTTGAATCTATCGTTGAAGCTTTCACTGCCTCTCTTTTTTTTCTTCCTCATCTCTGGCGACTGCTATGCAACCTTGCCGAGTGCCGCCACCCCTCTAAAATCTCTATTTTCCTCAACATAAATTTCATTAGAAACTATTATCCCCAGCCAAGTTTCACTGTTCATGCCACTCGTCGGTGAGCCCTCCTCCTCTTGCTATTTCTCCTGGTCGAGGATGCTGCCACTAAGACAGCAAGGGGTGATGCCCTTTCTTTCATCCTCTCTTTCCCCTTTCTGATCAAATTGCCATATCCAAACCACAACCACCTTGCCATAGGCCACGACCACGTAGGATGTGCCACTATCGGACCCCACCTTCCTTTCTCTCCCCTCCATCTTACTTTTAGATAGATCGAACCCATCAAAACCTCTATTTTGGCCATGGAAAAAGAAGATGGAGAGAGAGAGAGGGGGGGAGAGGGATACATTGGCTCCTAATGAGACCTAACCCTAGTAGATCCAACCTAATTAACCCAATTAGCCTAGACCTAGTATCTTTCTCATTCTCATGTTAGTCGATCCATTCCAAATAGATTAGGCTCCTATTTGGATTCTTTTTATTTTTCATTTTTTTTAATTAAGGGATGACAATGTTACTTGCTTTAAATAGATTCTTCAATTCTAGAAGAGTGTCACGACTAAAGATTGATCTACGTATCTAAAGACGTGAATAGTTTTATTAGATAGATTTCCTTGGATCTAGTTGATCTAGATGGTATCTTACCTCTACCTCTAATGTATTTTATCATATGATTTGATTTCTAAATTTATCTATTATTATGGTATTCTATTTAAATTAAGTATCTTATATGCTTTACATGAAAATCATTCATGAAATATTCAATTAAATATGCATGTTTTAGTGAAAAATGAATTATATTTCTTTATATTAAAATATGTTATGTGGTAGTTTTACTATTCTCTGGTCCGACGATGATCACATAAATTCAAGATCTGATCTTCTTTCGGTCTTTCATTGAGGGGATCACTAGTGCATGCCGATTGATGGTGTATTACAATCAGAGATTAATTTTTCTTTCAGGTCTAATCAAGCAGAACTGATCACCGGCATGTACTGATGCGTATGAGTACGTTTCTTCATAAATATTAGAGCTAGTTTTTTTACCGGACCTTCGATGGGATGAACATTGGTACATGACCGATGGATGGTATATTGTAGTCAAGATCTAATCTCTTTCGAGGCTAGCTATGGCTCAATCATGATCATAGTCAAAGGGACTAGGAGAGTGAGAGTGGATGGTTTATTTGAAAAATTTATTTGGAGCAAATATTGATATATTGATATGGCATGCTTTTATACTTATTGAAATATTTTTATGAAAAGTTATGCAGCTCAAAAAATTATTTTTTTATATAAATATTTAAATAAATTAGATGTTCTAGTAACTTACTGAACTCACAAAGCTCATTATCTTTTTTCTTTTTTCAGATACTGTAGAATAGTTGGGGCTTTGGATCAAGTTATAAGGAGCCTAGGATATAGAAGAAATTAAACTAATTTTTTTTAATAAATTATTTTAATATTTATATGTGAAATTTTGAGGTTATATATTTTTTTGGAATAATCATGGCAAGATAATTATTGCTTATTTACCATTACCTAAGTTTGAAATGATGTAATTGGGTATGAATAAAAAGGTAGGCTTTGTATGTCCCATGGGATCAAACTCTAAGTATGTACATCCATCTATCTTGCACCTAATTCGGACCTCATGATTGGGGCATGATAGATAAAATGGTATCAGAGCTTAGGTTTAAGATCTTAGAATTTAGATTAGTAATGAGAGTGAGATAGAACTTAGAATTTTGATTGATATCTCGAAATAATTACTAGTACTAGAAGTCCAAGGAATTATCTGATAATCTTTGTATTTTGTGAATATAAGGACTTTGCTTGGATAAGAATAGTAGATTGACATTGTTAAAATTTTGATTACATGCACCAAGTCTAGTTTCAAAAAAGATATTATAAATAATTGATATGTCGAGATATACTTTAAGTAATACGGACAAGTTGTATTATGATGAATGAGATATCTTGTTAGATTTAAATGTTTTAGGAACCTAAACTGGATATAATCCTGATATGTGATAGCAATTTTAATTTTATTAAAAGATAACTTGAATTAATAATAATAATAATAATAGATGTGATTCAAAATTAATGGAATTGATCTCATTATGAAATCATAAAGTCTATATTGTGGTAGAGTTTCTAATGAACCCTTAAACTAGATTATTAGATTTTTGTGTGAATTATTTTTAAATTTAAAAAATATCAAGTTATGAATTGATCATGGATCTTGCATCACCATTTTTGAAATGCTAGTAGCATCGAATGTTAACTTTAAAAAAATAAGGAAAGAAAAAAATGAAGCTTAAATAGATTTGACCTGGAAGAGAAGATCCTAATGGATCGAGTATTATGCTTATAAAGAAGTTAATTTAGGATCATGTAACTTATTGGAGTAGAGAATTAACATTCTTGAAATAGAGAGATCAATTTTAAGTTATCTGATTGAATTATTGAGGTAAATTGGAGTTAGATCTAGAATATAATATTTTTTATGGCAATTATCTTGAGGGTTAATTAGGGTCCAATGTATTCGAAAGGTAAGAACAAAAATCTTTGCTTAGATTTTCTAAAAATTTTGATCCAGGATCATTAAGAAATTTAAAGAATGTCGATTAGAGTCGTATAGTGAAATATATACATATATATATATATATTAAAAATATATACATATATGTATATATATATATATTAATTATCAAAAATATTAATTATCATTTAAAAAGTATTACAATGGAAGATTTGATTTTTCTAATAAAAGAGAGTTTTGATTCTTTGGCTAATTATGATAAGGCTATGTTATTTCTCTTGGATAAGTTCAAGGAATGTGGATTATGCTAAGTAAAACTTTGAGCATCTTATTTCTATGGTTATTTAATTTATGATTTAATTTGGTCTAATTTGTTAAGTTTCTAAATCAATCATGCATTGCTTGTTCCCTCTTATGATCTTAACTTCAATATAGAAATCATACTATCAACTTTATTATTTTGGACTTGCATTTATGATTTAATATTAGTCATTTTTATACTTTATGATAGAATTTTATTATCTAAGTCGTTACTATGTAATCATAATCACCTTCTCAACCTTCAAATGATTTGACTTTAATCAAAATTGGTCATTACCTTTTGTGGGATCAAAACTCTACTATATTGTTTGTGTCGAATCCATTTTAAGCTCAATTCCAAATATAATTAATAATCAATCCTGCTTTGAGGTTTTAGAATCTAATTGATCAAACCTAAGTTTCGAACGTGCCAGCATTCACGGCTTAATAATAATTTCAACCTTGGACTCTTGTCAGTCACTCATTTAGTGCAAATCCTGCTAGTCTATATCTTAATCTTAAGTATGATAGAGTACTTTTAATAATTGATTTAAACAAAATTATCGTACTGACTTTGATTGAGGAAAGATGAGATCTTAACTTAAATGTTACTTAAGGAGAAAAATTAGAGTGCATAGTATTGAAAAATATTCTTGGAAATAGTGCATACTTTAGCATAAAAAAAAGTGTATGATCATTTGAGAGTCGAATTGCTTGAAAGCACTTAAGTGGTATCATCATGCATTCAATCTGATAAAATATTGAGCATGGACATAGTGGTACATATAAGTTTTGGGCAATTTTATCTTTGAAAGATTTAGATTTTTTTTTTAAAACTTTTAAGAATGAAAATTTTTAAAGTAGGAAAGAATGTGAAGCCCAGTCAAATTGAGTCTGCGTTGGGCTAACATCGGCAAGCCTTGCCGACTTCATTTCAGAAATTCAAAAAAAAAAAAAAGAACAGGGGAAATCACGATCCCTTGCTTTGATCTTTTATGGTGGGAGATAAGGCCACTAATAATGGTTAGTGCGATTGTCGCGGCCAGTAAAAGGACCGGCAGCCATTGAGGCCTACTATAGCCAATGAATAATCGGAATTAGAATAGTCTTATCCCCTTCCAAACCTCTTTTATTTAAACCCCACCCATCCTTTAGTTGAATCCACCATCAAAGCCTTCGCCGCCTCCCACTTTTTCATCTCCGACGGCTGCCGTGCCGTCTTGCTAAGTGCTGCCACCCCCCTAAATCCTAGATTTGTTCTCTCAAAATTTTCAAGTTTGTCCTATTTTTCCTATTCCAAGTGTTGTTATTGTAAATCTTGTCGGAAATTACAATCTCCAATCAAGCTCAGCTGTCTTCGCTGCTCGTTGATGAGCCCTCCTCCTTATTGTTTCTTTTGGCTAAGGATGTTGCTACTAAGGCAGCAATGGATGATGCCTCCACCTCCCTTCCCCATTTCTGGCCGAATCGTCGGACCCAAACTATGGCCACCTTGCTGCAGGCCATGGTTGCATAAGCCACACCACTGCCAAACCCCACCTCCATTTCCCTCCTCTCCATCTTGCTTTTAGATGGATCGAATCCATCAAAACAAAGGTTTTGATGGTAGAAAAAAGAAGAAAAATAAAATAATAAGTAGAGAGAGAGAGAGAGAGAACGGAACACGTTGACTCTTGATTAGACCTAACTATAGTGGATCAAGCCCAATTAACCTAATTAGCTTAGATCTAATTCTCTCTCATTCCAATGTTAGTTGATCCATTCTAAATTGATCAAACTTTTGTTTGGACTCAAATTGATTCACTTTCTTTTCTCTCTATATTCCATTCTCTTTTTTGACTTAAGGGCTGCCGGTGTTAATTATTTTAAATAGATCATTCAATTCTAGAGGAGTGTCAAAACTAATGATTGAGCTACATGTTTAAGAATATGAATAGTTTTATTAGATGGATTTTCTTAGATCTGGTTGACTTAGATGGTAAGCTATCTCTATCCCTAGTAAGTATTATCATGTGATATTGATTTTTAAATTTATCTATTATTATGGTATTCTATTTAAATTAAGTATCTTACGTGCTCTATATAAAAATGATTCATAAAATATTCGATCGAATATGCATTTTTTAGTGAAAAATAAATTATATTTCTTTATATTAAAATGTATTATGCATCAATTCCATTGCTCTCTAGTACGATCATGATCATATGGATTAAGGATTTAGTCTCCTTTCAGACTTACCGTAGGATAATCACTGGTGCACACCAGTTGATGGTGTATTATAGTTAGAGGCTAGTTTTCTTTTTTAGATTTAGTTAGACTCTCTACATGTGCTGATGAGAGTACCTTTTTTTCATATGATATTAGAACTAGTTTTTCATTTGAACCTTCAATAGGATGACCATTGGAACATGATTGACAGACGGTATATTGTAGTCAGGATCTAGTTACTTTCGAAACTAGCCATGGATCGATCGTAGCCATAGTCAAAAGAATCAAAAGAGAGAGTGGAAGGTCGATCCTTGATTGTTTGAAAAACTTATTTAGAGCAAATGCTGATTGATATGGTATGCTTTTATACTCATTGAAATATTTTTAATGAAAAATCATGCAACACAAAAATTTATTTTTTTATATAAATATTTAAATAAATTAATAGTTTTGATAATTTACTGGACTTGTAAAGCTTATTATCTTTTTTCTATTTTTTCATGGTGAAACGGTTAGGGCTTAGGATCAAGCTACGAGGAGACTAGGACATAGAAAAAATTAAATTAATTTTTTTAATTAAATTATATGGATATTTATATATAAAAATTTGAGGCTATAGATTCTTTTGAAATAATTATGGCAAGTCAATTATTGCTTATCTGCCATTATTTAAGTTTAGAATGCTATAATTGTGTATAAATAAAATGACAAATCTTGTATGTCCTTTGAAATCAAAACTTAAGGATGTGCGGCCATCTATCATACATCCGATTTGAGCCTCAGGATTGCATGATAGGGTAAGCTTGTTAGTCAGGTTGTCAAATGAACTTAAAGCTCCAAGTTCATCTTAGATGCAACCAGAGAAAAACTCATATAGACCGCAATTTAGAGCTAAATAAAATCAAGACTTGAACTAGAAAAGCAAGCTCAAAATTAATTCCAAGCCGATCCACAAATCGGCCCAAGTTAATTATGCTCAGCTAGATAAGGATTGAATATATATTGTATAGATAATGAAATGTTAGAAAAATACTAACACTGACGCAAACCAAGCTTGAAATCAAGCTAAAATTTGTGGATTGATTCAAGTTAAATTTATTTTATCTTCATTTTAGAATTATCGAACAAACAAATTAGGATCAAATTCATCTCAGTTTGAAATTAAGATTAAATTGATCTCGAAAAAGTAAATAAATCTCACATGATTTCAAAGTTGAAGTCTAAAACTATTGCACATTAGGCTTGATCAGTCCCAAGCCCAGTTGCTTATACCACTAGTTGTTAGAGAGCGGGATTGAATAAAGCTTTCCAGTTCCTACAAATTGTATAAGAACAATAACCACGCTAGGTTGCAAGGAGGGTGGCACAACTTTGCCAAACATGATGGGAAAAAATTCTTAGGTAGACTCGTTCTATCATAGACAAAATATTTATAAATTTTAATTAACTTTTTTCTTCTCGTAGTTAATCATGATCAATTTAGATAAATATTTAATGTAACACCTGAGATGTAAATTTTTTATTGGCTTTACCTATGATAAAATAAGTCTATCTAAGAATTTCTCCGTAACGGGGCAGTTGGTTGTGAAATTTAAAATCAATGATTACAAATGTTATTAACTTTTTTGACGCACTCAATGGGCATCTTGAAGCACCTTTTCCGTCAAAATGATAAATTTGCTAAAGAAAAATACAAGTTGTGATATAGATTTAGAGATTCCTTGAATGCAAGCGATCTCGTAGCATTTGGTATCTGAATGGGGAAAGGAAGATGTCCGCCTACAAGAATATTTTTTCAAAAAGAATATAATATGGATACATAACCACAAACAAAAATATATATATATAAATATATTTATCAAATTATAATAGAAAAAATACTATCATCTCATTTCTTACAAGTAAGGGTGCAATCGAGCCGAATTGAGTCGAATAACTGAAAGCTTGAGCTTGACTCGACTCAAAATACGCAGATTCGAAATTCAGTTCGAGCTCGATCGAATTTTAATATTTTAAGTTCGAATTCGGCTCGATGAAAAATAGATAAAGTTTGAGATCAACTCGACTCGATTTGAATATGAATTGAACCATACTCGAGTTTGAATTCAAACTCGAAATCAAGCCTTATCTTATTAATAATATATATTATAAATAAAAAAATAATATTATTAAAAAATATATATTCGAGTAGGTTCATGAGCTTTCGAGTTGAGTATCTTATTATTTGAGCTCGACTCAAATTTGATAATAATCAAATTAAATTGAGCTTGAACTTGAGTCGAGCATGAATAACCCGAGTTCGGCTCGTTTGCACCTTGCTTATAATACACGATCGACTTACTACCCATGAATCGTGTATCCTTGGACAATTCCCTGATTAGAAGTAGTACTCTTATATAAATAAATAAATAATAAGTATTTATTTTATTTCCTTCTCAAGTGTATCAGCCGTTGCAAACGTTAATTAAAGACTCATTTGATTCATGAAAAGTGGAGATGGAAAAAGATAATTCTTGGAAAATAGAAAGGGGCCTTCCGTTTGGTTGAAATTTTAAGAGAAAAAAAGAGTGGAAAAGCTTTTTATATGAAAAGATACTTTTTATATTTTATAGGAAATAAAAATTCACAAAAAAGATGGGTTTTATGACTTTTCATAGGATGCGAAGTGATGACTCTTTTTTTTTTCAAAAATATTTTTTATAAATATATAATTATAAAGCATATAAATTCTTAAAAATATTATTAAATATTATTCTTATAAATATTAATATAATGTTACAATAATATTATCCTAATATTTATGTTAGTATAATTTTTATTAATATTAATATAAAATTTATATTCATATATTAATATAATACTATATTAATATTATATTTATATTTATATTAATAATATTAAAATATTAGTATTATATTAATATAATAAATTATTATGGCCCAATGTTATATTATAATATACTAATATTATATTTATATTAATATAAATATAATATTATTATTTATATAAAATTTGGGAGCAAAATATATAGCTTTATATCTATTAAGGATATAATAGATATTTTATCTAATTTTTTTAGAAAATAAATTAAATATAAATCATTCTATAAAAAATTATTTTTTGATGATAAATTAAATATATTAAAATTATATATATTTTTTAAAAATATATTTTTTAAAAATAATTTTTTAAAAAATTATTTTGTGATAGAAAAAGTATTTTTCATAAACGAAATGAGTTCGAACAGTACTATCCTAAAATCCTAGAAGGTAGGATATTTTACTTCTTAGTTCCTCTATTCTCGTATTCTATACGCTAATCCTTCTCATCCTCTCCTCCCTCCTCTCTTTTCATCTTTTTTTTTTTTTTTTTTTGTACAAGTGGGTGATCAGTCTAGTCCGAGAATAGCCCAAAAAGTCAGAAAAAAGAATATCTCTCAGAGTTCATGAGTAGTTATCACCCTGGCACCATCTCCAGTCTCCTATATGTTCAGCAACAAAGGATGTCACCCAGTCTACTGCACTGTTGATTTTTCTAAACACACGTTGGCTAGATACTGTGATGCACTTGCTGATGGCCCTTCAGATGTCGCAAAGGAGTGGGTGGGCCTTGTGGTGCTTGATCTCCTCCTGGATCTAACTAATAATTGTCAGAGAATCTGCCTCGATGATGATCCTCTATGCCCGCAGCTTCCGGATCGTACAGATAATACCAGCCCACGCAGCATCGAACATGGATGCCTCATAAAGTGGTGAGCCCTCTACAACTAATATCCTCGAATTTAGATCTCGAATGATAAAATCCGAACCTCTTTTGTCATTTCTGATGCAATCATCAAAGTTGATCTTAATAAATTTAGAGGATGAGGACTCCTAAAAAATGAATAAAGTCCATCAAACCGCTGCAGGTGCAACCAGAAAGTCTCAAAAACTCGGATTAGCTAAGATTAGATCAGCAGAGTCAAAATGATAATACTCGAATTAGCTAAAATTAGACCAGCAAGATCAAAATGATAATACTCAGTAGCTAAGCAGCAAGTTCTCTTTAGGTAACAAACATAAAATTATCTTGAGATCATTAGATTTGATAGATAATATAAATCAGCTGGTAAGCACTCTGCCGCATGGCATCCAAAAAGGAAAGAAGAATGGATTCAGTGCTCAGATCCCAAGGCTAATTATCTGTCATCCTTCGGATCAACTCCACCGTCGAAAGAAATGTCCATATTTCTATCTTTGATGAGAGCGCGTGTCATCAGAAGTCCATCCCATGCTACTTTTCGAGAAAGAGTCTGACCTTAGGTGAGCCTCAACTCTCTTTCCATCTCTTCACCTCCTCTATTCACCGTGTCGCCGCCAAACGCCCCACCCCCTTTCCCTCGTGTTCGCCCCCGGCCGGGCCGGAAAGGAGGCGCGACCCCCTGGAACAAGTACTCCTGCTCTCTCCTTCCGTGTACAGATGTTTTTGGCTTTTAAAAGTTCCCTTTTTTTTCTCACGAATGTTTATTGCTCGGCTTTGGTTTCCTGGAAGATGGCCATGATGATGTTATGGGTCGATAATCGGGTCTATAATTCGTTCTTGGAAGTTCGAAGCTTTACAGGAAATGAAACATATTAATCTATTTGAATTAATTCTGTTGATTTGGAGGGAAGTTCAAGAGACTCGAGGAAGCTTTGGTTCGTAAAATTAGGTTCTTGAAGGGAATCAAAAAAGGGGTGGGTTCGGGGGATGGGGGAAGAAGTCCTTTCTTTCCGACATTCTGCTCCGTCTTTAGCTGGTCAAAGTTTACTCTCTCTCTCTGGTGATGCGTTCGCGTTCCTTTGTCGAAAATTATATAACCAGAGGTCCTTGTGGCGGTCCTTGAATTTTGATTCGGATTATCTGATTTAATTGCTTTATTACGAAAATATTAGTTGTTACCAAGCTAAAGCGTCAGAAGTTTTTTCATTTGTTTTTTTTAATATGTACCATATCGCTTTGGTTGTTTTATGTGGATTATAAATTTATGTCTTCAACCATATAAAGGCGTGAAAATGTCATAAATAGTGTTAATCATAATTGAAAATTGTTAATGGTAAGTGGTGTATTTTTATGATAATTTAAGTTAACATTTGAGTCTGCTTCATGGAAAGTAGGAATCATATAAACAAGGCAAATAGTTGTCATGGCTGTTGGCGCTGCAACTGATTCAGAATCACCAGCTATCAGAGCCCTGGGACCTCTCTTCAAGCTCACTGAAGTCCATATCTGGTGAGTGGTCAATCCATAGTCGGTATAATCATCTCCTCACTTTCATAAATAAACATCATCAGGGTCTTCCATGATATCTATTATACTTCTCATTAGTTTATAAGATTCATCTTCGAGGTTAAATTAATTAAAATAGTCTGTTTCCATCATCTTTTCTCTTGGATTTTATTGAACAGGGATGATAATAAGTTTAACAATTCTGAGGCATCTGGACACGATGATGCTTTGGTAGAAGAACCTACTGTAAGTTCTTTGGTCTCTCTCTCTCTCTCTCTCTCCCCCTCTCCCTCTCTCTCTTCTATTTTTTTTTTTTAATATATATATAAAGAAAAATCTACTTGTTTGTGCTTGTTTTTACACGATTTTGGTTTGATGTGCTCTTGTGGAGATTGGAGGATGTACTCATTGTTAATTTTGTGTTTGTTTAAGCCCTAATTCCATCAAAGAATAAGACATGTTAAAACCACTATATATGGCAACCTGAAGATACCCATTTCATGTCTGTTACTGATTTTTTACTCCATGCTTCTTTTTTGTTTATTACAAGACTTTTGAATTTTCCACTACCAATGGCTCTGTTAAAACTCTTACAGGGTTCTTGTACCACTAGTAATGCCCACTCAAGCATCATAAAAATGACAGACGGTAAGCTTCTTGATCTTTAAGTTCTTGTTCTTTTACTTAATTAACTACACTAACTGTTGGCTAATCCATACTTGCAACATTTTCTGATATTTTGCATGGAAAATTAGTTCATCTATATCTTGTCATTTGATGGGCATGGAATTATCGCTTTGTAAGAGAATTGAGAATTGCTACTTGAACTCTTTGATAGTGCATTCAATTTGACTTGTCGTAAAAGATTAGAGTAGCCAACATCAATCCTAATGCTAGTTCATGGTAGGAAGCCATTCTTGGATATGGGCATTTCCTCTATTTTTTATATCCAGCTTTCATTCTCATGAAAAATTTCTTCTTTCAGTTCACTTTGACCTTGCATATGTTGTATAAAACAAGAAAATTGCTGTTAATTGCCTGAAGGATGCCCTCCATATTTTGTGATACCATAGTACCTTTCTCACATTGCTGTTTGTCTCAATTCAAGTTAAAATCCTGTTTAGTGAAAAGAATTCCTGATTGCTTCTGCCCAATACTGATCAAGTTGCCTAAATTTAATTTGTTAACCTCGTTACTGGATGAATTCATATTCTCCAATCCTCTTAGTTTGAGATTTTATTTTAAGAAACTCCATCTTTATGAGCTTTTTACAGATTATTGTTCAGTGGAAGATTTAGAATTATCTCTTCAGATGGAAGCTCTGGGGCTTCCTGTTTCCTTTAGCACAACTAAGGAGGTAAGTGCTGCTAAAGATATTTAACTTCTTTCCCCCTCCTATTCTAGCATGACCATCGGATTTAAAAGCAAATGTATTTGCCTCTTGATATGCATTGCCAATTTATTGTTAATGTTGCTGGGTATCCTTTTAATCAACTGCAGATGAGGAATGTGAGTTCAGGTGGGAAAGGAAACAGAATGCGGGCGAAATCTAGGTTTTCGGATAAACAAATGAAGAACAGACTTCCTGAAGTTACCAAAGTTGGTGAATGGGAGTACGTGTCATCAAGAGTTATCCATGATAGTTCAAGCATACCTGTTTTTTGCACTACCATGGAAGGCCAATGTGAAGCCTCTAATAATGATGTTGCAGATGAGCATAACAGAATGAATGGCTGCTCTGAAGGAGAAGATATAAGTGTAGCTTCTGCAGTCCTTAATGGAATTGATGAAAATGGAGTTTGTGGTCAAATGACTAACCAGGTGGACAGAGAAACTAGACCCAGTGAGAGTGATTCAGAGAAGACTGCTGAAATTCTGGAGCACCCAAAATGTTTATATGCTGAAAAATCTCCTGCCAATGTTTTGGAAGTTGCTAATTCTGGACATTATCAGGAGGGAGAATTGTCCAACAAACAGGATGAGGAAAAATACTCTGAAATTTCATCTGGATCATGCAATATTTTTAGTGCAGATGGTGATGCTGTTGATGTCAAAACTTTTCAACCCTGTGTGAGCTCAGCAGAGACATCTCTATCCTGTGCTTTGACTGATCAAATTGATCATGGTGTTCAAGACTATTCTGATACTAGATTATGTTATGAATATGGTAATTGGAAGGTGATTTGGGATTCCTTCTACATGAGGAATTACTTCTATAACGTCCAAACACAGGAGTCCACGTGGTCTCCTCCTGATGGATTGGAGCAATTTGCATTTCCTTGCACCACATCTAATCTAAATGAAATGTTTGCTGATGCAGCTGAAGAGTTTGCCAGTGTTAGGACTCTTTGTGATGCCCCTCAAGATCAGGTTTCCAATGGATTACAAGTCACAACCAATTCACTACAAGGAAATGATGCTGAATTTATTGATCAGTCATCACTAGAAGTCTCTATGAACAGTTGTCATGTTACCGGCTTTACTTGGTCTGGAGCTGATCGACAGGGTGCAAATTGTGGATATGAAAATCTAGATACACATGCCTATGACAGGAGGGATTCTGACAGTCTAGATCTGCTCCATTTATCAGATGTGAAAGATCATGCAACAGGTTATATCATAAACTCACAGTGCCTTCGTTTTGTTTAACTTTTTCTATGCGATTGTAGCCTATGTATTATGCCTTTTGTTAAATTTTGATTGCTGTTCTCTAACTATACTAATTTTAGCCAGTGTTTTATGGTCACAGACACAAAGAATTGGATTTAGACATGCTCCAAGTGTTTGACTTGACGGGAGGGAAAATAGGGGATAAGGGAATATGTGTCACAAATATAATTTTAACCAATATATTTAAATATTGCATAAAACAAAGCATTTAAAATTATGTTTGCAAAGATCTATATATATATATTTCTCATTTGAACTCCTTAATTAGCTTTAAGATTTCGGAAAAATGACATTTTGCAAAATTATTTAACTACCTATACTCTTGACCACTTTTGTACAAGGAGAGTTTCACTTTTAAAATAATTGTAGCGGTTGAAATCATTGTTGGAGAAGTCCAATAGTCTGCCACTTTCTGAAAGTTGCAGCACAAAAATGGTAAGTATCCTAGTGTGGGACATTTATCCAAATTGCATAAGTGTCCAACATGAATTCCAGAAAGCAGATTTTAGGTTATACTGAAGTTTGGAGAAAAAACATACTGTTGATATTTGTACTTTAAAACAGATAAATGGGATGCCAGCAAACACTGGGACAAACAAGACAAGAATGCCACTTGCCATGAAGGTTTTAATGTGCCCATGTCATTCAGTGTTCCAATAAACAATAGGTAGAAATTTATAAATTTGAATGTGCCCTTTTCATTCTTTATATTCTGGTTTACTTCCTCTACTATTTAATCCTCATGCAGATATGATTTTGTGGTAGTTTAAGCACTATACATGATAATAAAGTTGATATGGATGAAAATGGAGAAGGTCAGACCTTAGAGCTGGACAGCCGTCATGAGATTACGACTACTGGGAAGAAAAAGAGAGCAAGAAGACTCCGGCTACGTAAGAGAACATTATCTGGTTAGTAACTGTAGATAGAAGTGCATAATAGTAGTTGTATCTTTCTTCTCTGTCTATGTAATCTACAATCTTGCTTCCTTTCATCCATTTGAATAGAAGAGGTCTTGGCATGAAGTTATTCTGGCCTCATTGAGGGCAGACTGGAAGTGGATTTATAAGGCTCGCTATTCTTCACATTTCTTTTTATTTCTCCGTTATATTACATTAGATCATAAGTAGTCCAGTTCACTTACAAAGTGATTTATTTCCCTAGAGCTTTTGGTATGTAAATCTATAAACATTCTTTTACTATGTCGTATTAATAACAAGTAGAAGGTACTGATAGTTGAACATAGCATTGGGCAAGCAAAATATTGCTACCATTCATTGTAGACATAGTCTTTCATCTCTAGATATCTTTTCCAACTAATCTGCCACTTGCACATGTCACATTATCTTGACCAATGGGAAAAAGAGGAAGATCAAGGCATCTCTATGGCTTTATCTATAGGGCAATCTTTTGGTGACTCAATCTTTGGAGTTGTCATAAAAATCTTCAGTCCAATTTCATATAAGCTAAATGAGAAGAAATAGGCCCTGCATGGTAGAAGTTGCTTGGCCAACCCTCCTTTAGTAGCCTGTTCCGAACGTATAGAATTTCTTTTGTTAGCTAATTCCTTGGGTCTCATTTTGCTTGGTATATTTAAATTTCAGAGGGAAAACTACAAAGAAAAGTAAAATTATAATTTATATAAATTCAAATACTAGTGCAAACTAGCATATTTTAATATAATAAGACTTGGCACCTCGAAACACTTAAATATACATAAATTACTATTTTAATATACATATTTGTATGAAATTACCTAAGTTCTACCAAGTGGGACTAAGGAACCCATGCAGGCATGTTTTTAGCTCCATATAGGTTATTTGTTGGAGAGATCTTGGATACTTATATAGGACTAAAGAATTCAAATAATATCTTTTGGCTGGTTTTTTTGGATGAGATTTTGGGTTGGCACAATGGTATTAGAGTAGATCTGGCCCATAGTCTATATGGACTAAGGGGACATTGCAGGATGGCGCCTTTGGTGCTCATTGTGGTGCTTGTGATCAGATTTGAATGGATTTGGACTTGTGGTATGGCAAGGATGCTGGGAGTTAAAATGGAGGGAATAAGGACCCATGCAGGCATATGTTTAGTCTCATTTGGTAGAACCTGGGCATTTATACAGAGCCAAGAAACCCAAATAAACCTTCTGGTTAGCTTTTTAGGCAAAGTCCTGAGTTGTTATAAATGGTATAAGAGCGGACCTGGCTCGTGATCTATGTGGATTGGGGGACATTATAGCATGAGTCCATTTGGGTTGATCATGGGTTGATCGTAGTGTTTGTGATTAAATTTGAATGAATTTACTCTTAGTCTGGTGGGGATGTCAGGGTTTAAATTGGAAGAGTATGTGAGGATCCATATGGATGTGTATTTAGTCGTAATATCGATTATTCGTTGGGAAGATCTTGGGTACTTATGCAAGACTAAAGAATCTAAATAATACATTCCGGTTAGTTTTTTTGGTTGTGACAAATGAATGGACCATAGGTTGATCATGATGTTTATAATTGAATTTGGATCCTTAGTCTGATGAGGACACCAATGCTTGAATAGAGGGAGTATATGAGAACCCACCAAGGAATCCAAATAATACCTTAAGCAAGCTGTACAAAAAGTAACTTGTCTCATCAGCCATATTAGCATCAAGATAGTCATCTGGCTGTGCAACAAGTGAAATACTACAAAAACATACAGTCTTCTGTGCTTTTAGAGTTTCATAAGTTCTTGTGAGGCAACGATATGAGAATTGCCCTTGGAATTCTCACTTATCTGTTTCCTTAATCTGTTGCAATATTGTCATTTAAAATTGGTACCTTTCTCCAAGATGGTGAACTATGTTTTTATATCTGAAAATTGTTCATTGTCACCTCTTGTATGTGCCCACTGGCAGCTTTGGATGTTCAAGCATGTTTGAAATAACTTTTGTACTTAAATGAGATCCTTTTTGTACCTCATATGCAGACCATTTGCCCATGGCATCAAGTTTTTTATGAAACTATTTGCCATTCTACTTTTCGTTCAAGTTGGATGGTTTGGCCATGATGCCTTTATTTCTCTTTCCTTTCTTCAGAGTTTGCATTGCAAGCAGTAAAGGAAGGCCTCCTTAAATACTGGTTGCAGAGGTACTTACTTTTTTCCCGATTTGATGATGGTATAAAGATGGATGAAGAAGGATGGTTTTCTGTCACACCAGAGCCCATTGCAAGACATCATGCATCTCGTTGTGGTAATGGCACTGTCATCGATTGTTTCACTGGGGTTGGTGGAAATGCTATCCAGTTTGCAATGAAGTACGTAAGCTTCTTTTTTTTTTAATCTTATAAACATGGTATTATTGCAGTCATGATCTGTAGGCTGTCCCAGTTTGATGGAACAAGTGGGTTTTTTTCTTTTCTTCTTTACCACAATTTTAGCTAATTGTTATGGTAATATCAGGTGTCTAAGAAAAAACATTATAAATAAAATGCCTCTTCTTAAAGTGTTTCATTAAAGAGCACAGAAAAATCACATCTTCTCTTTGAAGTTTTGGCAGACCATTGTCATTCTTTACCATTCTTAAAGTACGTGTGATCAGCATTGATCTTTTCTTGGAAGGTTATATGCAATAAATTGAGAGAGATTATCAATTTCTCACTATGGTTTAAGAGTTAAATTTCTGAAACTGGAGCAATATTTCTCAAACTATGCCTCAGTTATAATTCTAGTTACGGTTTTGCAAGTGATATCATTTTGTTAACAATTTCTTGATAGTGTTCTGGCATTATTTTAATTTTGGAGCTGCATGTGCCATGTAGAAATGTAATTCTGAATCGATGTTTAACTTCAGTAATTTGTTCTATTTCAGGAGCAGCCATGTTATTGCTATTGACATTAATCCACAAAAAATTGAATATGCACAACATAATGCATCTATTTATGGAGTTAATGATCGGATAGACTTTGTTGTTGGTGATTTTTTCCAGATGGCTGGCCGGTTGAAGGTATTGTTGCCATTTGATTCCTTTTACATGCTTTCTCATTTATGTTTTAATTTCTGTTCTTGTAAGTCATCTTTTTAAGGCCTTTGCTTTTAATAATTACTGGAAATGTTTTGCCTAATTTATGATTAATCATATATTTGTTAATATGATACATTGTGACTGTGAAACAAAATGCCAAAGCGATCATTATATGACAGTCAGAGAGACTGAAAAAAAAAAAACGCTATTCAAGAATGGATTTTCTAGAATTTCACAGTTCAAACCACTTAAATAAGGTCAGGCAGTCTTTGCAACTACCAATCTCATTATGAAACTGTACACACACGCGCGCGCATGCACTCATGCACACACGTGCGCATGCACACATGCATATACAAATTCATTTGTTTTGCTTCTTTTCAATGGTGTGAAGCTGAATGCATGCACGCACCCATATACACATTCATTTGCTTTTGCTTCTCTTCAATGGAGTGAAGCTGAAGTGGGACCAAATAATATTTTGTTACAGTTAAAAGTTAAGGTTGTAATGCGGGAGCTCTATTCTGATTGTTTATTTATTTATTTTTTTAAATTTGGGTTGGATTAGAACAAAATCCAATTTTTTCAGTAATTGGTTGAATTTTGGGATTGTATTCAGGAGGGGTTTTGAAGTACAATTTTAAGTAGAATTATTATCTTCCTATCCTACTTTAGTATGATTTGGGTTAAAATTATTTTAAATTCTTCAGGGTTGTGCTTTGAAGCAGTTTTGATGCTTTCCTTGTAGGGGTTTCATAGGGATTAAAATTGTACAATTTGTTGGAAGTTTTGCTGCCCTTTGTTTTGAAAATGTCTTTTTGCTTGTACGAGTTTAAGAATTGGATTGAAGTCTACAGGAGTGGGGCCATTTATTTATGTTAGTGGTTATTTTAATGGATTTTGGGTATACTTTCTCTTTTAAAAAAGATTAAGGTATTGATTTGTGGCCATGTTGGAATTTTGGTGATCTCAAAACCCAGGTCAAGGTGTATTTTCTTTTTTTCCCTTTCCTGAACTACTTTGGTTTTAATTTTCTGCACTTTTCTTCACTCTGAGGTTTTCCTATCTCATTCAAAGGCCTGTTTGGATGTGCGAACTTCTTGTATTTTGTAGGAATTGGGCTTTGTTGTAAAATTTTGAACCACAAAGAAAAGCTTTCCCATGAGCCTCTTTGGGAACTTTTTGCTAGTTTGGTAGAGCTATGGTTAGTTGCATGTTCCAATAGAAAAATAAAATCCTCGTTGAGCCCCCTCCCTTTATAGATAGATTTATGTATGGAGTCCAACTGACACTCCAATTCCTCTGTTCTTTATTCCATGTCCTATTGTACCCAGCCAACTTGTCCTCCACCCTTCAAGGCTGCAACCTGAGCCTTGTCTTGAGCTGCTGATTCAGTTGCCAAGCTGGCCACTTTATCTGCCAATGTAGCCATCACTGCTTCAAGTCTATCAAAGCATGGTTCTGTCCAGATGTGTTTCGAAAAAGCCGAGGTATTCTACATTATCTGTTGACATGGACAAAGTAAAGGAAAACATCTGATGAATTAGGTTAAGAGTTAATGTTGGAAAAAAAGGGGGGAAAAATAAGGAGAGAGCTGGATCTTAATTTATATGTCAACATATAGACATGAATGATATATAAGATTATGACATTCCTACGTGAAGGATTATAAAAATGCTAATTAAGAACTTGTCAAAGTTCAAACACAATTTTCTTGTGACATTTGGAAAATCAATTGGCATCTAGCACATTACTTATTTTAAAAATTTGAAATCATTTTGTTACATAGATCAAGTATTAACTAGAGTAATGATACTTTACAATATTATACTGCATATTGACTATATCTCCTGTTTCTGGAATTTGTTTATCATTTGACACGAACATGTTATCCGGCTATTTTGATGCAGGGAGACACACTGTTTTTGTCACCTCCTTGGGGAGGACCGGACTATGCTAAAGTTGTAACCTATGATATCAGATCCATGCTTAAGCCTCATGATGGGTTTGTCTTCTGCTCTTGATTTTATAAATTTGGGATTTTGGATAGCTGTTGATTTAGATGCTCTTTTCCTTTTTCAATTAAAAAAAAATTTCAGCTACCATCTCTTCAAAATTGCCAAGACCGTTGCTTCCAAAGTAGTAATGTTCCTACCTCGGAATGTTGACATAAACCAACTGGCAGAGTTGTCTTTATCACTAAATCCTCCATGGGAACTTGAGGTACATTCTGTTGCCAATTTGCAGTATGATTTTCTTTGTTCTTTTATCTGTATGATTGTCGAGGAATTACAGATGTTTTCATTTGCTGTAACTTTTTTGTTTGAATTATAACAGATGAGTTAGTCACAAATTCAGATAATGTATATTTTAGCAAGATAAACATCAACAGTTCCTAAGTTCCTAGCCTCCGTTTGGAGTATATGATGGTACCATGTTGGATGTTTTATTCAAGGACTCAAGTGCAGTGGGCATGTTGTGCTTGCACCATGCCCTATTTTAATTAATAATATTCAAGAAAAGGATTACTGGGTGTTGTATCAACCCTTTCAAGGTGCCAATATTGACATGGTATGATATTTACCAGTTGTCATGGACTGGAATGTGTCAACATTTGAAACCTTGATTCAATAATCGTATCAGTTAGAACCAGCAAAAAAAAAAATTGTCACATTATTTATGTTAATAGCAGTATAAGTTTTTCTTTATTGAGGCCTAACAACTATTACATAACATAGGTATGGCAATTTAAATATTGAGAATTAGTAACATAGGGTGTATTGCCTCAAGTAATTGTCTCTTAGACCTTAACAAATTCCTGCTTTAGCCATGATATTTGACATTGACATAATTTCACAACTTTATGTGCATCTGCTCGTGTTAACTAAATCAAGAAGAGATTGTTTCTTTCATTATTAAAATGTTATGCACTAGTATGTCTCTTATAGTATATTAAACGTTTCATGTTATATGGTACTAAAATAGCCAATGATGTCATCTGCATTTAAAGTTATTCCGAGCATGCTGCTTATCCCATTATTTGTTATATTCTTTGATTTCAAAAATAAGTTATTTATGCTTGAGAAAGAGCCTACAACAAAGGTGTTGTGCGCTTGTGTATTGGAGCTCATACGGTTATAGCCTTTTGTGGGCTCAGATCCAGCGTCTTTTGCTAATCAAAGGAACATATTTTGGCTCCCTTCCCCTATTACACTGCTCTCCGAAGGACTTCAACAATGCATGAGATGGAATCACCTTTTTATATCGAACCTTGCCCTGCAGAGTTCAAAATCTGTGTAATTTCTTTATTCAGACATTGTTCCACAACTTTAATTGGTCTGTGGCCATCCACATAAACTCTCCTAGATCCACCAAACCTTGCTCCCGTGCTTGCCAAAGGAGGCTTTTTACCTTTTTCATTTTCTTTTGGTGGGGTGTGGGAGATTTGGGGGGGGGGGGGAGTGGACTTTGTTTTAGTGTTCCCTTGCCTTTTGCATTTGATGATGATAGGGATGGTGGTGGTGGTAGAAGTGAAGTGGTGATGGAGCTAATGTAGTTTTGATGGTGGTGGTGTGATGGTGGTGGAATGGGAGGAAATAAGCTGACTTGGTTGAGGCAGGGGCAGGGGATGGGGTTGATTTGGTGCTGGTGATGGTGGTCAAAGCTGTGATGGATGAAAACATCCGTTTGACGTTGAATACCTTGATCACTTTCAGGGAACATGGAAGAGGTTAGAAAGTGACAATCATATGATTTATTTGGTGTGAATGAGAGTGAAAATATAATTAATGTGAGACCAAGAGCAAGTCCAGCATTCAGAGTGTGGTTGAAGATGGTTCTATAGCGGGAGTGGTTGGATGATTAGTCGTAGAGGTGTTCTAAGCCTTGGCAGCTAAGCTTCTTGGTCGAAGGTGACTGAGGGCAGTTCGAAGAGCATATGGGAAATGGTAAAGGTTATCATGATGTCAAAAAACTCTAGAAGAATTTCTCGGATGCAGTTGTGTTGTATGAGAAGGAAGATGTGGTCGTCCAGAATCGGTGGTAGTTCTAGTTGATTGTTGAGTTTCTAGGTAGGTTACCAAACCCATAGTTTGTACCAGCGGAATTCAAACTTAAATGGATGTAATTTGAGGTACCAAAGGATTTGTACATTTTGAATTTGAACTCTAAGTTAGACCAGATTAGGGTGGGATCATGGTAGGGGGGATAGATCAGCCACCACGCCCTCAGCTCGGTCATTTAGGTAGGTCTTTGCTGGCAGCTTGGTCGCCGTCACGGTTGCTTGGGGGCTCTCCATCAGCACAGAGTCGGAGCAAATATTTGGTCAGGTCCCACACGCGTGCGTGCAGAAATTTAGGTAGGTCTTGTTGGCAGCTTTGTCGGTATTAATTTCATATTAATTTAGGTAGGTCTTGTTGTCAGCTTTGTAAGTTTGGAAGGTAAGGATAATTAGATTTTTAAAATTATTATTCAGAATTTTATATTAATTTTAACGTGCTTCGATATTTGTTTGTAAGTTCTGCATTCTCTCAAAGAATTTATTTTTTTGAGAAACTATCATTTTTTGATTTTTTTCAAGATTAATTTTGATAATATTATACTGAATCATCGTGATTTAGATGGTTCTAGTTTTGTTATAAGAAATTTCAGGGTTGGTTTGGTTGTGGTAGGAGGGGTTTAGTTTATTTGATACCACAGAACTTTGAGTTGCATAGAAAGATCCGTCACGGTTGCTTACGGAAATCGACTTGGCATGGGCTGGAGGAGAGGTGGGGGCTCTCCATCAGCACAGAGTCAAAGCAAATACTTGGTCAGGTCCCACACGCGTGCGTGCGGAAATTTAGGTAGGTCTTGTTGGCAGCTTTGTCGGTATCATGCTTGCTCACGGACTGAAGAGGTGGGAGCTCTCCATTGGCAGAGTCGGAGCAAATATTTGATTGGGCCCAAGGAAACTTGCTTTGATGGCCACGGACCATTTTGGAGTTGTGGCACATGTGCCACTGATAATCTGAACTCTTTTTTTTTTTTGTTTAAAACTTTATTTTATTTTTATTTTTAATGGTGGGGCTTGTGTGTGTGTTCCAAGCTGTTTCCTCTCATCTCAATACTTGACCTCTGCCAAAACTAACCGTACAACATCAAATCCAAAAGTGCAGGATGTTTTGCATTGCGTCAGCAGATGTCTGGGTTAGAAATGCAAAGAGTGCTTGCTTTCTAATGATATGTGGAGATTGACTAGTATTTCATAGATCTTTTTGACTGTTTCTTTATTCTGTTCTTGCTTTTAATTATTCTGCCTATTGAATGGACTTGTCTGCTTGAAGCTCCAATCTTATTGTGAGGATTTTAATTGTAGGTTGAGAAGAACTTTTTAAATGGTAAGTTCAAGGCAATTACTGCTTATTTCAATTGCACGGCAACTTGAGAGGACACATTTGGCAATCACTGCGATTACTAGTAGTTCTGTTTATCCCGGGAGGAGCATGTATGAGAGGCAACATTGAAATGGCTGGTACGGTAAGGTGATTTATATGATGTAAATAAATTCTTGTATATATGTTGATTTGGTCATTTACATGGCCAAACATGCATCAATAGTGTTCAAGAATTGTATGTTAGGAAACCATATAATGTTATCGAAATAACTTTTGTATTTAAGCTATGCGAGTTTTTTTTTTTTTTAATTTTATCGATCAAGAATGGTTGAAGGTGTATGTTTTCGGAGAGGACACAAATTTTTATTTATAAATGAATGGTTTTACATGTTTTCCTTTCATTCAAGCGACATTGTTTTCTTGTATTTAACCGCCATAGCTTTTATATTCAAAAGACTCAACAATCAAGGGTGCATCTGGTTAGCCATTAAATTTTTTTAAAAAAATTTTAAAAAATAAAAATTAAAAAGCAACATCATGAAAAACGTAAAAAAATAAAAGAAATAAAATAATTATTTTATATATAAAGTAAATTTATTTTTTATTTTTTATTTTATATGTAACAAAAAGGTGTTTCTTTGGACCACCCAAACTGGGTAAACTGCAGAGACGCACCACCTTCGACTTAACAAAAGTTTGCCTTGCATATAGCACGAGTTGGTGCCGGAGAAATATTTTGTACATCGCACCGCACGTGATATATAAAAAAAAGTATAATTTTTTTTTATTAGATCCTATAGTCATTAAATTTTTTAGTTTTATTTTTTTATTTAAAATTTTGAATGATAAAATTGTGTCTATGTGCTGAAAAAATTATGACTTTTGGGCTATGATATGACATCTGGAGGTCATATTATGACCCTAGCAAATAAGAGGTCATAAAAAGAGAAGGATATTTTTTTATTAAATTTTTTTTATTTAAAATTTTGAATGATGAAAATATTTTTTTATTCTAAAAAAATTATGATATTTTAGACCATATTATGATATCCGAAGATCATATTATAATTTTCTATAAACATGATGTCATAAAGAGGAAAAAGTATTTTCGTTATTGAAAATTTTAATGATAAAAATGTCCGACATTTTATTTGTAGGAAGCCATAATATGACCTCCATTATATCATAATTTTTTGAAGTATTTTCATCATTTAAAATTTCAAACAAAAAAAAGTAAAATCACAGCATTTAATGTGTATTGAAAAATAATGGCTGTATGGTCCAAAGTAAACTATTATTACAGTACTTGCGGTGCACAAAAAATTATCCATACTAATTAGAGGTGTAAGGACGTTTGCCAAGCTAAAAAAAAAAAAAAGGAACATCCTGTGCAGTAAGGGGCGCCCTGATCCATGGGAGAAATATTTATGTGACGTCATCTCGTCCCCCTTAAACGTTCATGGAATGCTATGGTATAGCATGGTTAGGTTATTCTAGTTTGCTCTTTGGTAAGTTGCTCTAAAGATTTTCAAGTGGAAAGCATTGTAGGGCTCGCTGCTTCTTTGGACTTTGGGAGCAAAAGTTTAAGTGGGATGGTTCTGCATCCATTTGCCATGTATCACTTGTCCCGTATTCCAATATTCCACCACAAGAATGTTGCCCAATTCCGGATCACTTAATCTTTAAAACCGAGCACCTAATAAACGGTCAGGCAAGATGGATGCATGTTGGAACGGTTGAGGGTCTAAACGCCCATGGCAGTGTGACACTGGATTTTGGTCAATGGCCAAACGGGTTCACAGCGTCGCCCGATAGATGTGTTGGTGAACCACTTCATTGTTTTAATGCTCCTAAAGCTATTGAGATTTTTTCCCAAACTGAAGGAAGAAGATAAACAATTGGAAGAAGGAGGAGAAAAAAGAAACCTTGGGGTTTAAACCTTAGGCACAATCTCTGCCCATGCCCGACTTGACTCGACCAAGGGGTATGAGGCCTAAGCTTAATCGGACTTGGGTGCTTCAGGACCGGACAAGCCTAAACTGGATATATTACATCCCATACTTCGTGCACCACATCAATCCTATTTTGAAAAGGTCCTGCTCTTCCAATGAAAAAAAATTCAGAAAAATTTGCTCACTTTCAACCTGGCGACATGTCGAAATAGGATTGATGTAGTGCACCACTTATACGGTGGATATGATGTAGGGTATAATATCTCCTCAGATTAAGTTAGAGGTCGCTTTCTATTAAAATTCCATCCAAAGGTCAGGGTGGCACCACCTGAGCTTTAGATCTAACTGTGATCAACAAAACACACACAAGTTAGCACAACAATTAAGTAAACCAAATATACTTTTCATCAGTAAGTTTGTGTTTGGACTTATCAGCGTGGTCCCTGCCCTATTTGTTTGGGCTTGCTTGTGGATGTGCCAATCTTCACAGGGCATCAGTAAGTCATATTCTATTAAGTCCTTAGTCTTGGGTCAGAACAAACATTAACTAAGAATAGGGAATTTCTCTAGTCCCTTGGATCCGTTCAGACCAAATTAGTCGCCGGGAAATTAACTCCCATTCATACCAAAATATGGAAGCATGACCTTTGAGACCACTGTAATTTCTCCGTTGTTTCTGGGGTTGGCAGAGGACTAGAGGAGCAAACTGTTTGAGAGCCAGCTTATGTTTAAATTTGATTTGAGTTTGGCTCGGTTAGTTAGCAAACAAGCTGAAGTAGCGCCACATTTAACTCGTTCGTGCTTAGCTCGATTTAGCTCAACATATAAATATAAATATAATTTTTTATTAATTTTAATATGACTCATAAAGACTAGAATATATTTCAGTTAAAAGATTAAAATATAATCGAGAAATCAGTTCCGGATGCTTTTAAATGAGCCGTTCGAATCCTCTCAGCTCCACTTTATAGTTCAAAATTTGAATAAGCCAGCTTTAGGCTTGCTTATAAAATAATTTGAGCTAGAGCACGTTCATATGTACCCATGCTCCTATCCCGTCACCAGGCTGATAAAAATTTGTGGCCACGGCAGGCCCGTTTCCATCACGGCAGGAAACATCGTAGAAGGGAGAAATAATTGTAGGCATGAGACCAAAAAGCCTCGGCCGGAGAGCAAATTTTCCACCTTGGGTCCCCACAAGGAGAAATTGTTGCGTGGTTTCGAGAACTAAACAACAAACACCGAGACGTGTTCATTTATCCTGCGCTCATCTCTACAATGGTATACGAGAACAATTGGTCAGCATAATTTTATGTAGTGGATGCAATAGTTTTTCCCTGCCGCTTGCTTCTTTTTAAGATATTTTCGACCACTTCTCATAGCTCGTAGGTTTTTTTTATTATATTTATTTTCTTTTTTTCTTTTTTTTTTTTTTTAATTTTGACTTGACCCGACCGGAGTCCTCACGAACACACGACGGGCAAGACCGCCATGGACGAGACATCTTGTCACCCCTGGTTTGAGGTGATCCCAGTTCAATCAAGATACTTTACCGTGCTCTATCGCCCTTTTTAATCACGCAGACCGTTACGGGTACCTATCTCCTATCAAATCCAATCCTCGTCTAGTTTATTTTTACCCTTGTGCACCAGATCCAGGCAAAATAATTCAGATATCAAATGTATATATACTGTAGCTCACAACGTATCCATTCTGCTGCGTTGGATACAATTCATGTTACCCCAATCAATAGGATTCTTGCACAGCCAATTGTACCGTATCAAACAAATTTGCTTTCAAGCTCGTAGAACAAAAAAAAAATACTTTCTGCACCACGTGGTGTAGAACGAGTGCACGGTGATTGATGCATGTAGAGTCGGAGCGTGATGTCTGAAAATTTTTTTTCGTAAGCTTCACACGTGCATCAATCACCGTGCAAGATGAGTGCGAGCTGCACCGCGGCTCGCATTTTCCTAGAACAAATAAGAATACATTTGGATCCACCCCAAACCATCCATCCTCCCCTTATTCGAAACGGGACCCTCTGCGGTCCATCCCAATGATGGATGATTTTTCTTTGCCACCATGATGCATTGTATGTTGCACTGATGGTGTCTTATTATATTTCAAAAATAAATATAAATTATTTATCTCGGAAATGGGTGATATTTATTGTACTCTATATTTTGTGGTGCAAAAGTTGCCCCTCGGAGCATCCGAACTCCTCCTTCTCCCTATATAAACACACCCCAATACCCATTTTACGATTCACAAACCGCGCTAGCCTGGAGTTAGAGACGACGCCTGTGCTTTAATTCCAGGCTATGCTAATGGCTGCTATTAGAGCATGCTCAGCTGTCAGCCTTGTACTCGCGATGGTTCTTTTGGCGTCATCGCGTGGAACGAAGGCAATAACGTGCCCTCAGGTGTACGGGGATTTGACCCCATGCATCCAGTACCTGCGCTCCGGCGGCGCCGTGCCCCCGCAGTGCTGCAGCGGGGTGCGGTCGTTGCTGGCGGCGGCTCGCACGGTGACCGACCGCCGCACCGCCTGCAGGTGCATCAAGACTGCAGCTGCCGGCCTCTCCGGGCTCGACATCGGCCGGGCCAGTGCACTCCCGGGCAAGTGTGGTGTCTCCATCCCTTATAAGATCAGCCCCTCCACCAATTGCTCTAAGTAAGCCTTTTTATTCCATGCTAATTGTTCTCCGAGATTAGTTGTTGTTTGGTTTGATCCGGTATGGTGACTCTGTATGTGTCTGTGTTTGTTTTGGTCTTGGCAGGATTAATTGAAGGGATGCTGCAATGAGTTAATTGAACGTGGGAGGTAGCGTATATATTATAGATAGAATAAAGTGGTTATCTATGCTGATGCTATCGACGGTGATCCTTCTTTGGAGTTGTTACATATAGCGGGTTACCTTGGTGTGATTGTGGTCAGTATCGTTATGTTATCTATGATGACGGTACTTTTATTACTAAAGATGATGTAGTATATAATTAAATAAGCCCATCTTTCGTTTATGATCATTATGTGTTATGTGATATGTGATGATGGTACTTAATTTCGTTATGGAAACTGAAGCATCAATAAGCATCTCCCTTCCAGCCCAAGACACTAATTAACCCATACCACTTCTTTTCGCTGTTCATTGTGTGCTTAAATTCGCGCATAGCAATCGAACTCAGCAGAAAGGGATGTTTGAAATCTACATGTTATGCAGTACAAGGTAATTATGGAGGTGGATAAAAAATGTTGGATGATTAAGAAATACAGGGAATCTTATCCAACCCCTATAATAGAGGTCCACTCCTGAATTCATTCCCAACTTTTTTAAAAAAAAAAAAAAAATCCTTAGTCCATGTGTAAAAGTAATTAGTCTAGTTGTACATTAAACTATATCTAAATATGTGCAAAAACAGGCCAAACTTGTGCAAAAGGACTAAGCCTAGATATAAGCACCAGTCGTTTAATATATAGTAGTCAACCAAAAGAAGAAGAAGAGAGATAACTGTTCAACTTCTTCTATTTTTCATTTGAATTCTCTAACATTCTACAAAGTTCCAACACTATTTTTAAAACATCTACAGGATAAAGACTCAGCCACATAAATGCTAACCACATACATTTAATTAGACTTAATTAACAAGTCCAAGTACATTAAATAAAATAAATTAGCACATTATCCAACAGCAACAAAGTAAAACCTATAAGCAACGCAGGCCATGTATACAGGCCGCATATTTCCATCAGCAGACAGTGCCAAGAGGGGAAAAAAAAAATGGTATAATTTTTGTATCATAGTGCATAGTTGCTACGTCATTCATATCTGAAAAGGGCAGCTCTCATTTATCCTGATAACATGTTCGGTATTTTTCAGATGAAGAGAGCTGTTTGTCAGATAATATGGCGGCTATCTATCTATGATGATGCCTAATTTTATGGAGCAAAATTTGCATCTTATCCTTTGAAGTCAAGTCAATTTGATGGGCCCATGGTCGCTAATACGTACGCTGATCCCTAGGATAAGTCAGGCTGGAGGACCGAATAGCAACGAGGAACGTTTCGCTGTAGGAAAGCAAGGGCGTAGGAGAGCATGAAGCAAGTCCATCCACGCCAAAATAGGCCACCGAGACGACCAGCACTTTGCACGCAGAGGCTCTAGCTAGCACGCCCTACTTCGCTTGCCCCGTTAACTGTAGAACGATAAAAATTGAGGCCAGTGAAAGGGAATCCAAGAGTTCAATGTCCTTCTGGTGGCAAGGGAATGGTCAGCACAAGAGTGGCGAGATTTCCATAACGCTGGCTTCTGTAAACAATGCATCCACACTAAAATCAATTAGTATTTGCTGCTATAGCAAAAATAATAGTGTCTTATAATATTTACATTTTGAGCTTTTCATTGAGCTTGATCATTTTTTTTTTTTTTTTTTTTTTTTTGAGAAATAGATGGCGGAAGTGAGAGACTTCCTTCTTTTATTAAATGGATTGGATGAATGCTCACCATAATCTATTTTAAGCACATTATATGGTCAAAACATTTTAAACATAAAATATATTTGGCAAAATAAAAGAGAGGCCACCATGTCCCCATCTTCTTACTTTTTTGCACTTACAGTAACATCCTTGTTTTAAGCACAGTACATAAAATCGGTTTTCTAATTCCATCCCATCTTTTGTGACTGTTTCATCATGCAAGCCATACTATGTGACGGACGTGCCTTTGCGTTTTTCATGCAAGGAGTTCCCATTATGAACCATGAACCTCCCTCTCCTCTATTTCCTTTGCATTAGTTAAACTACCCAAAGCGGCTACTACTAGCTTGCATTTATCACCTTTTGCCACTATCGTTCATCGCTGAAACAAGAAAATAGCTAGATATATTGATTCAGTTAAAGCCTTAGCCTCAAAGTTAAACCTTCGGTTATTCCTTTCTCTTCATAGCGTCCAACAACCAATCGCCAATAGACTCTCGATTGCTGGAAAGAACTGTTTCACAAGAGTTTGATGTCTCCATTCAATCTAGGCCCTCTCGATATTCAGCGGTAGTTCAAAAATGCCTAGTGTTTGAAGAAGATGGTGCTATAAACGTCTAGCGAAGATGCACCCAAACATGAGATGATTGCCATTCTCCTCTTCCTCGCCGCATAGGAAACATAATGGGTTCACAATTATAGCCTTCCAATGCAGAATATCAACAGTGAGTATCTTCTTGTAATAGCATAACCAATTGAAAACTTTAATTTTCTCTGCAATTGGAAGCTTCCGGATTATTTTTCCAAACTGAGATGTTATACCACCATGTTTTAAGAAGGTGTAACAGTGTTTCACCGAAAAGGTTGTCGTTGAACTCCATTTCCATCCACGACTGTCCAGTTCTATTGTAAGAGTCATCGAGCTTAACTCTGAAGTCAACTTATGAAGTTCAAACATCGCAACAGCTGTCATCGGACTCCTAAAGTTTTCTAGCCAATTATTGCCGGGAAAGAATTCAGCCACATTTTGAATTTGGTCAAGAGTCATCAAAAACAAGTTGGAAAATTGTTGAAAGGGGAGACCCCCCAACCAAGAATCATATCAGAAAGAGGTCTGCCAACCGTTTCTCACCTTCGAGATTGTAATTTTCCTGAATAGATGGTAGACTCCGAGAACTCCCTTCCAGAAAGGAGAAGCCAATCTTCGATAGTTCCTGGAGACATTTGAGAGTTGCATGGACCGATAATACACTCTATAAATCAGTTGTTTCCATGATCTTTGTTGATCATTATGAAATTTTGCCAACCATTTGAGTAAAAGAGTTTGGTTTAGCAATGCAAGATTTGAGACCCCTAACCCTCCCAATCTTTTAGGACGACAAATTAGGCTCCAGCTAGCCAAGTATTTGACTTTGCTACTTTTTTCTTGATCACACAAAGAAAATCTCTATAAATTTTGTTGATTTTTTGGATTATTGCCATTGGAAGTTGGAAGACAGCCATGATGGCTCTTAAAACCGAGTTGATGAACGTAAGCCTGCCCGCCAATGTCAAAATTTTTTTCTTCCATCCCCCCAATTTCTTGATGATCTTCTCTAGTAGAAAGTTCCATTGACCTTTGTTTAAAGCTAAATGATGAAGAGGTAAGCCGAGGTAATAGATTGGCACATGATCCAGCTTACATCCAAGTATAGCTGAGAAAGATTGAGCTCTATCTTCATCAATAATCAGACCTATGATCTGAGATTTATTGAAATAGATTTTCAAACCAGTGAGAAGCTCATAACCATAAAGAATAAACTTCAGAGAGTTGAGATGGTCTTTGTTTGCACTACAGAAGATAAGTGTATCGTCAGCAAATTGCGAGCAATGAATCTCGCCGGTGATCAATTTTGGGCCGATGCTGGTGATGAGTCCCTCCAATTCTGCGCACCTCAAAATGCGAGAAAGAGAGTCTGCTACTAAGCATAGGGGACGGGGGGTTATCTTGCTTCAAACCTCTCTTGCTCCAAAACCATTTTCCTGGGGAGTTGTTAATAAGGATTGCTGATCTACCCGATGTAACAAGGGTGGATACCCAGCTAATCCAACATGGGCTGAAACCACGTTTGTGAAGCAGCTCGAATAAGAATTCCCATGAGATATTTGTCAAACGCCTTTTGGAAATCCAGTTTTCAAAGCAAGCCAGGAGTTTTGGTTCTTTTGCAGTAGGCAATAACTTCAGCAGCTGTGATATAACTTCCAAAAGTCGTCCTATTCTTGATGAAAGCCGTTTGAAATTCTGAAACCAACATATCAAGAAAAGGTCTTAATCTGAGAGACATAACCTTCGAGATTATCTTAATCACTCCATTTTCCAAGCTAATAGGTCTGTAATCTGCAACTGATAAGCTATCCAATTTTTTGAGGATCAAAACAATGAAAGTATAGTTAGCTTAGAAAGGTCAATTGAAGAGTTGTAATATCCTTCGAAAACTCGCATCAAGTCGGGCTTAATTAGATCCCAATACTTTTGATAGAAGGAGTTGAGAAAGCCGTCCGGACCCGGGGATCATATGCTGGTGATGGCAATGCCACACGCCATATTTCTTATAAAGGAAAGAACTTTGTATTATGTAAGGAAATTTCATACAGAATGGTCATATATATGATGTGTAATATTTTTAATTTAATTATTACAATCTCACGTATAAGAAAGTTAATTTGCTCAATTTGATTCTCGACAAACTCCTTACTTTCTTCTAACAAAAGGAAGGATTTGAATTTCTAAATATCATTTCAATTAATTACCAAATAAGATTTTTTCGTTAAGATGGTAAGTGAAAGTGCAAAACAATGAAGACTATTCTAGTTATATAATGGCTGTTACGGTACCATAACAGCATTCCGATAACGATTATTATTTTATTTCTTAATTTAAGATTATTAAAATAATTATTATTATATTTTTATATATAACATGTGCAGGGCTTAGAAGTTCGCAAGCTCCCTGGGACTCCAAAGTTAATTTCTCTGCATTTTATTTTTCCGGAGTCCAGGAATATCTTAAAGAAGCCAAGGGTGCATCCTACTCAACGGTCCTCCAAATAAGCATGTTCCTTCTATGTACATTGATCGAACAAATCTCAAATGTTACACAGAAGTAGTGATTGTGATGCACCAGTTCTTGCTCAATCACTGAGCGTCCAACTGTTGGTTGGACAATTTCGTGTTTAGAAATCGAACATCACAAATTTTCATGCAAATTGGAAAACATTCCAATCATTAATTAATATATAACAAAAACAAAGCTACATCATGGGGCTCCAAAACCGCCGTTACAATGTAATTGGCTTGTGTTGTGTCTCCTATTGAATAAAATTCAATCCTAAAAGAGGGACGCACCTCCAAGTCTAAGAATCCTGATAAATTAATTTGGGCGAGCTGAGAAGACGTTCCAAAATTTAGCAAGTAAAGACTGGGACATTGAAATCGCCCAACATCCGATAAAATTATTGGTTGGACCAACTAGTGGACCATTCCAACCAAGAAGCAATATGTTCGAGTTGTTGTGCCCTCTTTCCTCCGTTTCTCTTCCATCCATATAGGTACGTGTCTCCTTATGGCTGGATGCAATCAAGAAGCGATGCACCTAAATTGTCTCTCCTTTCCTCCTATTTTCTCTATAGTATTTGTGATCAGTGCATCATGGATGACTGCACGTGGCCGTATGTAGCATGCATCTCATGGCCTACATTAGTACATGGGCCATACATGGCTGTGATGGTGCGCATGATGTACACTGCTGTATATCACGGAGGATCCACACTTTTTTTTTTTTTCCATCTATGTATCCATGCATCGCTCTATGATTAGACTGGCCCACCATTAAGCTGGTCCAGCTAAAAACTTCAACCTTGGGAGATGCAGAAAGGCTATTTGGGCGCTTCTTCTTTTGGATTTTATTACTCAGCTTCCATCTGCCACCGCTAGAAAATAATCCTTTCCTTCGTATGGAGGCAGTTGGCTGGCTTCGGCATTAACGAAAAGACCCGGTCACCCTAGGAAGTGCTTCCCGTGACTGATTAAACTCTTGTCGGCTCCCTTGTACCGTCCTGAGTCTCTACTCGCTTCGAGTCCCTGTTAATGAGTTGTAGAACTGTTCACATTGGCATATGGTGTCTAGCAGTATTAAAAGGGGACTCAATGGGACCACACCAACTTGGCATATCGCTACTTTGCGTAACGCTTTTGTTAAACTGTATATTTTGGTTTCCTTTGTGAAGCATATGGTTTGTGCGAGATGAAAGTTTGAAAGGCCGATTAATATTAAACTTCAAAGTTAATTGAGAGAGAACACTAATTATATATCCTAAGAAAATGAGACAAAAGCACTTGATTCTTAAATATGGACATTTATACGTTTCATTACATGAACACGGTATCAATATCTTACAATAATTAAAAGCTAAATCTAACAAATATAACATGTGGCAAAGAATGGTTAATGCCCGTGGAGAAGCTAACATGTATATGAAACTTTAACCTTTCTAGAGGTTTTTTATTTTTAAAATTAACAATTTCATACTCTTTAGAGAAGAGACAAGAAAAGGAGTCCCATGGTTCCTAAGGCACAGCCGTGTCTATAAGTTAGCTGTTCGGAAGTAGTGTTCTAATTAGCAACAAACTAAAAGGATTTGAATTCTGAATCTCTTAAAAACACAAATTAACCCTACAAGATGAGATGCTAACCAACCGAGCTAACAATTATTGGCATCTTATCGATTAGATAACTAATATCAATGAATGGTTTACAGCGAATACTTATATTCCTCTGTAGACAAGCATGCCCATCTCATCTGATCCGAAAGCAAGCAAGCAAGAAGAAAACGCAGTGTGGAGAAGCTAACATAAAAATTAACAATTTTTATCTTATAGCCGTGTCTATAAGATTATTTAATGCCCATGGAGAGGCTAACATGCATATGAAACTTTAACCTTTCTAGAGGTTTTTCTTTTCTTTTCTTTTTCTTTTTCTTTTTTTTTTGTATAAAAATTAACAATTTCATACTTTTTAGAGAAGAGACAAGACAAGGAGTACCATGGTTCCTAAGGCATAGCCGTTCGGAAGTCGTGTTCTAATTAGCAACAAACTAAAAGGATTTGAATTCTGAATATCTTAAAACACAAATTAACCCTACGAGATGATATGCCAACCGACCGAGCTAGCAATTATTGACATCCTATCAATTAGATAACTAATATCAATGAATGGTTTACAGCGAATACTTATATTCCTTTATAGACAAGGATGCCTATAGATCTCATCTGATCCAAAAGCAAGCAAGCAAGCAAGAAGAAAACACAATGTGGACCCACTTGGCAGGAATCCAATGTAGTCCTACTCCCCACACCATGTTCAGTTTCTTCAATCAGAAGAAAAGCAAAATTCCTGCAACCCATCACTTTTGCTAGCTCAGTAACTTTGAAACGTACCTCAACGTCCGCATTCCCATCCTGTCCACATCTGCCACGACCTCGGTCACGGGCGCTTAATCTATCAAACAATCTAAAGCAATATCCTCGTCATACTCCTTTACACCTCTCACAGTCCAAATAATCCAGATCTCAAATGCATGTCGGTCACAGGTCGGGAACAATCCCGTGCGTGACATCAACATGAATAGAAACCAAGTACAAAATAACAAAAAAAATAGCTGCCATGCACCTCTTAACATAAAGCACCCACCTCTCGGCCTCTTATTCTATATAAACACCCCAACCATATATCAACACCCACCGCATTGCTAGCTTGAGAGTTTTAAGTGAGGGAAGCCTAGCTAGGCTCAGTTCCAGTTTAAATAATCTTTATGGCTGGCTCCATTGTGTGGAGGGTTGCAGGCCTCGTGCTCGCCATGGCGCTGCTGGCGCCGCCCTGCAGGGTGACCGCGATAACATGCTCGGATGTGTATGGAGATCTGCTGCCATGTGTGCCGTACATTCAGTCAGGCGGGGCGGTGGCTCCGCAGTGCTGCGGTGGGCTGCGAACGCTGCTGGCTGCGGCTCGCACTGGAGATGACCGCCGCACCGCGTGCAACTGCCTCAAGTCCGCCGCTGCGAGCTTCTCCGGGGATGTTAGCCGGGCCAGCTCGCTCCCCGGCAAGTGCCGCGTCTCCATCCCCTACAAGCTCAGCCCCTCCACCGACTGCACTAAGTAAGCCTATACATTGGAATATTGGTTTATTCTTGGGATTTTACACCACCGTCTGTTTGATATTTTGATGTGATGAGAGGATTCTAGTTATCTTTTTTATATTCATGTGGGTGTCTTTCGGCTTGGCAGGATTAAATGATGTGAGGGCCGAGCGGGCTTGGTGGAAGGAATGAGGTAGCTTAGAGAATAAGAGGCAGTCTTAACCGTGTGTGTGTATGGCTCTAAGATAAAGACCGTCCGGCAGTAGAGAGCGCGCTCTATTTTGTGGATAGCATGCTTGTTATCAATTTTTTGGAGCATGATGTTATCTTGATAAGAAAAGTTTAACAAAAAAGCTACATTTGACCCATAATAATGAATTGGGACGTGTGCCATGTAACAATTGCAATTTGCGATCGATGCTGTAGTAATGAAAAATAATGCCATGTTTGAGATCTGTCCCTTTTCCTTCTTTCTTCCCCCTTCTTTTTTTCTTTTTTTCTTTTTTTTTGCAATTGGACAGTTGCAATTTTGAGCTTAAGCTCCTACTTGATGGACATTGATAACTCTGTTTGTGTCAGTCCCATTTGAGCGATGAATTTTTTCAAGCTATGAAGTCTCATGCCAAAAGACGGGAATGTCTCACATGGAATTGTCCTGAATCCCAGCAAATTTCGAGACCTAGGACTTCATGCTTGCATAGTATTTTATGTCGCATGGTTTGGTTCTAATTTTGATCAGCCACCATAAAAAAATATTTTTAGGCACTCATTAGTGCACGTGAAATTGTTCGTAGGCTTTACCTTCAGCCACCCCTAATGTGTTGTTCTGAGTCACACTAACCTCCCTCCGCCACGTCCTTAGGGATTTTTCATGCGCTGCATGGCAAAATCTCTAATTTATTAGCAACATTTTTTCTTAATGAGCAGTCAAGAACAATTTTTTTCATGAATAGAGCAGACATGATGCTTGCTGGGATCTTGATATCTGTCTAAAAACTTTTAAGAAACAAGAAGAAACTAAAAATAGTTAAGCAGGTCAAATATTCTTATCCAGGATGTCTTAGATCATTCTTGACGTAAAGTCATTATTTACTCCCACCTATTTTTTTCGAGAAAAACATCGTATATCAGTAGCTAAATACAAATAACTTGTGAAATCACTGCCTCTGAGAGGCATTACTATTTTTATTTCATTTTTTCTTGTTCTCAAACCAAATACAGCCTCAGAATAGTATATATACATCAAAGTACCGACGAGTCTCTTGCCAGATTCACTTTGACTCGTCCATGGCATTAGACAGGATCAACTTACCCATTGATCATGTTGCTTGTCCTAGGAATACGTATTGAACATTAAATATTATAACCAAACTTAAAATAAGACAACGAGGAGGATAAAATTACCAAACCAGAGTTAAAACATGAGAAAATTCCTTCCGTTCTAGGAATAGAATACGTAGAAGCCCAATGCTAAAAATGGGAAAAAGATCTAACCTTTTAGCCCGCTTCGGATCAATGGACGCCGGCTCCGCACTGCGGCGGGGGAGATCGGGTCTGGGTTCGGGTTGGAGATTCGTGGGAGATTTAGGGTTTATATCTGCATTGCTTAATTTCTCCTCATTGTTCTTCGGAAAAAAGAAGAAAGAATAAATAATGGTACGAGAATGGGAAAGCTGTCTCTCCGTGTGTGGCGGCGGCGGTTTGAGTGTTACACATAGAAATTAACCATTAATTATGAACATTGTCACGCCGGAAATCCATCTCAAAGCTGAGCACGATGTTTTATCGAGGTCATTCAGGATTTATGAATTAATTTCAGACATTTTCATTGCAAATTAGTAATAATCGGTCCTTACAAACCTCATGGTTGCAGCAAGAGCAGATGGGATCTTTCTTCAATCCATCAGTAAGTTCCGAAGGAATTGGTTGATAGAATTAAATCTATCGCTATGTTGGATGGTGATATGCTTGATGATTATTTACGCTGAGAGTTACAGATTTATATAAAAGTATGTTTGGTTAGCCACTAATTTTTTTTAAAATAAAAAATAAAAAATAATATTTATTAATATCATCAAAAATAAAAAAATTAAAATAATTATTTTATTATAAAGTAAAAATTTTTTACTTTCTAAAACTTATTTTTTTACTTTTTTTTCTCTTAAAACTTACTTTTTCACGTCTAAAATGACGAACTAAAAAATAAAGTATCTAAATTCTTCTTTTTTATCGCTCTTCATCTTTTCATTCTTTTCTTCCTTTTTTGCTCATATTTTCGCCTTCCATTTGTCTGGCTTATGAGTCCGAACAACACTATATTTTTTTCTCGACGAGTAGAGAAATTTTTTTTTGCACGATCCCAAACAATACTACGTTAGCTCCATCTCCCTCATCAGTTTTTTTTTTGCTTTTTCCCTTGTAGCAATATAATTGCCAAATATACTATTTATATTTTTACTTTTGCTCAATAGTAAAAGTAAAAAAAATAAAAAATATTTTTTAAAAATTACAAAATAAAAAGTATAACCAAATACATCCTAAATTATTTAAGAAAGAAACCCCTCAATCTAAATATATTGATTGGATATGGAGATTTGGGATGCGTTCCAAGGATTATTTATATGAAAGATAGCTTGGAAATAGCTTACGTGTGGTATTTTAAATAATTCATTAACAAGCATTCTGTGATTTATATCCTAACATAAAAGACTCTACATCTAAAATTCTTTTACATTGTAAATAGGCAACCCATGGACTGAGTTAGGCCCCCCCCCCCCCCCCTCTTTTTTTTTAATGCAGCGACTGTTCTAACTATTTTTCTACAAGCTTTTTCTTTAAAATATTAAAAAAAATATTGATTTACTAATTAATTTTGATGATTTTAAAATATTGAATATAAATAATATTAATCATGTATTTCAAGAATGTATATAGATCTTTTCAGATATTTAAATTAAATAAATTAATCTAAAAAAGATTCATACAAAAATTATCAAGTTAAGAGCTTCAAAAAAATTAAATTAATAAAGATTCTTGAAGAAGAACAAAATTATAATTTTATCAAATTAAAAGATAATATATTTCAAAATTCTCAAGAGCAACTAGGAAAAAATTTTGATCTTTTGGAGATAATTTTATATTTTTTGAATGTCAAATTTGAAAGAAAATCAAGTTTTAGCAAAAGGATCAATCCTAGGGATGACCTCTAGGTCATTTCCTTTTAAAATGGGCAGCTTGGCATGCTTTGACATGTTTTTATATGGCTCACAAAAGGGTCAATCCATGGATCGATTCTTGATGAAAGGATCGATTTTTATTGCATAAAAATAAAAAATAGAAGTCGAATTTTTGAGTGTAGTCTTAGTGCTGATACTTGAGCATAAGGTGTCGATCTCAGATCAAAAAGTATCGATTCCTGTAGAAAAAGTATCGACCCCAATATCGGGATGGGCTACAACGGCTAATTTTCTGCACTTTTTCAACGAACATTTTTCATTCCAAATGACTAGTTCAAGCCTTCGACGGTCCAAACTCTCTCTCCAACCATTATGAAGACTATTTAAAGATGGAGAATCAAAATAAAAAAAATGGATTAAAAGTAGAAATCATTCAAATTATGAGGTTTATTGAATATCTAAAGAAAAAGATAAAAAAGAGGACTTTGTTCATTAAATTCAGAGAGCTTCCAAGTGTGATCATTCTCAGTTATTCAAGCTTTCTCTCAACCTTCAAAGTAGAGAATATAAAGCTTTAAGAGCCATCTTTCAGTCTCTCCATCAAATTTTAAAAAAAATTCTTTTTTTTTTAATTTTTGTGCTAAATTATTATACTTGTATTTTTATTTCTTTGCAAGATTTTTTAGAAAAAAAATTTGGGATATAGGCAGCTCCAAGCTGGTAATTGGATGATGTAAAAGTTATGGTTGGTGCCCTTAGGTTAAAACCAACTGGATTGATAGTGAATCCGAAAAACTATCGGTGTAGGATTGTGGTTGATAAGCCCGACAAAACTAACTGGATTTGTTTATGATTTCGGATCAAAACAAATGCACTATAATCTAGGGATTATAGTCGAACTTCTAAGAGGATAGTTTGGAGAGTGGACGTAGCAGCGGATTGCTTCGAACCACTATAAAATCTTTATGTGTTTGTGTTATGTTTCTTTCTTCACTGCTTTACATATCTTGCATGCTTTAAACTACTAATCACTTGCTGATTTGGTTTTACTCTCACTTAAGTTCATTCACATTTGATTCCGTTGTATGTACTATTCAATTTTATTAAACTGAATTAAGTTAAGATACATACTTGTTTACAGTTAATTTTAGCTAAATTTTTATAAATTCAATTCACCTTCCTTTCTTGGATTGCTATCTCTAGGCAACAGAAAATAAATTAGAGATAATAAGAATAGAGAGGCTGTTTTAATGGTTTACAATATTTGGATGATTAGGAATGACCATATTTTCTAGAATAAAGTTTGGAACTCCAGATCGATCCATGCACTTACATTAATGCAACTACATGCACAAGATATATCCTTGGTAGTTGAGGAAAATTGTGAGTCTCTTTATGGCAGTTTTCATGGTTGCACGTATATTATATATATTTCATTTGGAAGCTATCATTTTTAGATTTTTTTTCAAGATTAACTTTGATGATGGTATTCTAAATAGGGATGAGCTAGTCGGAGCAAGCTTCAATATATTAGGAGTGTGAGTGGTGTGGTACTAGCAACAGGTAGGTAGAGTTAGATCATTTGACACCATGGTTCCTATGGAAGAGTTGCAAGCATTGTATGAATGTATGTTATGTGCAATTAACAATCTTGAAAGCTTCTCATGTCAATTTGAAAGCTGATTTCTGGATAGTTATTATGTGGTTGATTGATTTAGTAAGATATGTTTTTATGTATAGACATATCTCTTCTACGTTGAAGTAAGATATGTTTTTAAAACTAATAGTGCTGCGGAATGAATGGCATCATATGTTACTGTTCATACAAAATTTGCTGTAATTGATTTTTCCTCTCAACTATTAGATATTTTTATTTTCTGATTTCTATGGTTGTATTAACTTTAGATTAGTTTAATCAATTGTAATTTAACAAAAAAAAAAAAAAGCCAAACACGAGATGGCTACACATCCCACGAGATATGCTCCTGTAAAATGAGTAAGATCTTAATTTGTATAACCATTTAACAATATTGAAAATGATATAAAGTTACATACTACTCCCTTCAATTAAGTTTACTCTGATATAAAGCAACCAAGTTTTCTAACCTTAGAACATACTAACCTAATTTCAAATAGAAACATTTGTATTCAAAAATAGTTCATCAAAATGCAGGTATTTAAATACATCATAAATATTCCAAGATCTGGTAATATCTAATGTAATCTAGAAATCCAATGAAGCTTAAATATAAGACTTCATCTGACAAAAAGTATATGCATACACATCACCAAATCTCCTAATATTCTGAAAATATTAAAGATAAAAATATTAATCTGATGGTAAGAATCCTTTCAACACATAGACCTACAAAACATTTAAATTAATGATAACGTGACTCAAGTCACCATACAAGCACGTGGCTAGAATAAATAAGGAGTGATAGCAACCCATCGTACAAATACGTAGGCAAATAAATAAAAGCAAAACGTCATAGCCTTAACGTTGCACGATCATAGCAATTATCAAATTCTCTTATCAGCCACATGACATGATTATTTTGTATCAACAATCACATACAGTGCAATTAAACTAATAACAAAATTCAAGTGCTTATCTCAAAGAAAATAATTTGGTATATATCATTTTACAACTCATTTACAGAATTCCAAATCAATAAAAGCATTCCAAAATTTATATATATATATATATATATATAAAATAAGAGAAAATAAATAAATTGCATCTTTAGTCTATCCGGGGTCATGTTTCCAACTTATGATGGGGCAAGCGTAACGTCATATTTCCAAACTATTAATAATATTTTGAATTAAAGAGAATAACAAATAGAAAAGAGCGAAAGAAGCAGAGATAATTATTCCCTCGCTCGAAGGGGGACCTTCAAAAACCTTTAGACTAATTAATTTCTTTGGTTTGTCGCCCCTACAACACTATGTTTATATAATTGAATTCGTCTAGTCTCCTTAATCATTAAACTTGAATCACATAAACTTTCTTACTTTGTTTTGTGGCCCGTGGATCCCAAGGAGACGCAAGGAAATGCAGAGCTCTTTCTACAGTATAATTTTTTCTTAGCCTGTGAGGAGTACCGATGGTCTCGTTAATACATCCAGCTTGTCCAATAAAGCAAGAACAAATAAAAGGCGATCCAGCAAGATATATCCTACCAGAAAGCATTTATGACGCCTGATGGGTTTAGCCAGCAACGAAAAAGTCTACATGTGTTAGGCAGGCGTGCGTGCGTGCGTTTGAGAGAGGTGGAGAGGGGGGATTAATACAACATCATATGAGATGAAGTCGCCAAGGGCTATCCGCACCCAGCACGCAATAGCAGCAGCCAACGTGGCTCCGTTGGCTTCTAGCCTGACTTTTCCGCCACGACACAATGAACTGAGTGATTCATGGGATTCAAAAAAAAGTCGATAGCGGAGCACCCAAGGGTGGCAATTTACAGGTATTTGATCTGCGGCTAATTTAAGGTAATGTTAAGATCCTGAATCCAATCCAGATATACTCCTTCCTAGGATTAACAAAGAGATTTATATGTAAAAAATTAATTTTTTGCAGTTCCATCTGATCCGATTTATCCGATCCATATCGTCTAATTCTATCCTTCTCGTCATGATTTGCAAGCATATATATGTCGAGTCATTCCATATCAATACAGCTGTTGGTGCAAAAATTAGTCGTCGTCGAAATCAGCTGGAGCAGAGGTGGACAAAGTCGCCACCGAAGACCTATAAAACGAAGTCCCATCTGAAGTCGGTGGGGGGATGGCTCCGGTAGAACCCTCCGACGATCAAATCAGCTCTGGCCAACAAGAATGGAGTGCTTGAGAATAAGTTCCTTAGAACTTAGAGAGGGAGAAGAGAGCTTAGAGCTTAGAGATCAGATATTCGAGTTAGCGTATCTGGAGGTCCTTTTTATAGCGGAGCTTGATGGTGACAGCTGTAGCTGCGTGCTGGTGGGCCGCTCGAGGTCCGACGGAGTCAGTCTCACGAAAAGATACCGTTTGCAGCGGGTTGATGGTGACAGTCATCGCCACCTGGTAGCGGATCATTGTCGCTTGCGGACTGATGGTGATGGCTGCAGCTATTTTGGTACTGAGCCGCTCGGGGCCGAATGAATGAAAGGTTGAAGGGCTTTGACGTGTACCTATTTTGGAAGAGTTCGGACTCCTGAAGAGGGAGCTCAGAATGAGTTCGGCTCCCATAGGCGTCTGGTTGGAGGTGAGCGGCTAAGGCCCGATTGCTGAGGAGTTCGGAGTTCGGTCGATCGAGAGGGATATCTGGGAGGGATCCGGTTGGACGAGCCTGGCTCCTGAAGAAGTCCGACCGAAGGATGTCTGGGACGAGTTTAGCTTTCCGAAGAAGTCCGACCGAAGAGGAAGCTTGGAGGGAGTTCAGCTCTTATAGGTGTCTGGCTGGAGGAGTGTGACTAAGGTAGGAGTTCAGAAAGAGCTCGACCTCTGAGGAGTCCAGCCGGAGGACGACCGTCGAGGAGTTCGCTGAGAAATTTGACCGAGGGACGACTGCTGAGGAGTTCGATCGGTTGAAGGGATGGCCACTGATGGACGATCACTGAGGAGTTCGACCGATGGACGATCACTGAGGAGTTCGGCCGGCTGAAGGGACGACCGTTGAGGAGTTCGGCCGATGGACGACCGCTGAGGAGTTCGACTGCTAGGAGTCCGAAGGAGCTCGATCGGCTGAAGGGTTCGGTTAAGATCCGACTGTTGAGCAGCTCGATTGGTCCTAAGAGTTCATTCAAGATCCATCTGTTGAAGCTCTTTCGTGGCTACTGATTGCATTAGGCTGAGCATCGAACTAGACTTCGACAGGAGTGGGGTTTATCCCTAACAATAGCCCCCCCACTTCCGAGTTCGAAACTCAAAGGAAGGGAGTGCAGAAAAGGCGACCGTCGAAGTCTTCTTCTGGGCTCCGTACTGGTTCAGGTCGAAGCTCGGGGGAGATCTCATTTCCAACTAAAGTTGATATTGAAGTTGAAGCCCGAGGAAGATCCCATCTCCAACCGAGATTGAGGTAGGCCTCGTCTCCTGCGATTGAGGTTGGAGGAGATCTCCTTTCCTACAGCCGAGGTCAATACGGGTACTCGGGAGAGATCCGATCTCTGGCCGAGGTTGGCTCGGTCGATCGGGAGAGATCTCATCTCTGGTCGAGGTTAGCTTGGTCGATCGGGAGAGATCTTATCTTTGGTCGAGGTCGGCTCGATCTCCTGTGATCGAGGTTGATGCGGGCGCTCGAGGAAGATCTTATCTCCTGCAGTCGAGTGTGCCTCGGGGGAGATCTTATCTCCCGCGGTCGAGGTTGATGCGGGCACTCGGAGGAGATCTTATCTCCTACAGTCGAGCTTGGCCCGGACGCTCGGGGGAGATCTTATCTCCTACAGTCGAGTGTGCCTCGGGGGAGATCTTATCTCTTGCGGTCAAGGTTTGATGCGGACACTCGGAGGAGATCTTATCTCCTACAACCGAGCTTGGCCCGGACGCTCGAGGGAGATCTTATCTCCTGCAGTCGAGTGTGCCTCGGGGGAGATCTTATCTCCTGTGGTCGAGGTTGATGCGGGCACTCGGAGGAGATCTTATCTCCTGCAGTCAATCTCCTATAGTCGAGCTTGGCCCGGACGCTCGGAAGAGATCTTATCTCCTACGGTCGAGCTTGCCTCGGGAGAGATCTTATCTCCTACGGTCGAGGTTGACCACGGTCACCCGGGAGAGATCTCATCTCTAGCCAAGGTCAACTCGATCGCTCGGGAGAGATCTTATCTCTAGCCGAGGCTATCGTGGTCGCTCAGAAGAGATCTTATCTCTAACCGAGGTTGGCGCTCGGGAGAGATCTTATCTCTGGCTGAGGTTGTCGTGGTCTCTCGGGAGAGATCCTATCTCTGACCGAGGTTGCTTCTCGGGAGAGATCTTATCTCTAGCCGAGGCTGTCGCGGTCGCTCGGGAGAGATCTTATCTCTGGTCGAGGTTGCTTCTCGAGAGAGATCTTATCTCTGACCGAGGTTGCCGCTCGAGAGAGATCTTATCTCTGATCGAGGTTGCTTCTCGGAAGAGATCTTATCTCTGGCCGAGGTTGATGGAGATCCCGTTTCTTGTAAACTTCGGAGCTCAGACTTGGACTTTGCTCGCGTTAGGACGAGGTTTTCCTTCTGCTCCTAACGGGCTATGGGGGCACCTTCGAACCATCGTCCATGTCTCTCCTCCCATCTCGTCTAGGGTAAACGAGGCCTTCGGCTTTGCTCGTGTTAGGATGAGGTTCTCAAACTGTTCCTAACAGATTGTGGGGGTACATTTGGACCATCGTCCGTCTCCCCCCATCTCATCTAGGGTGAACGAGGCCTTCGGCTTTGCTCGCGTTAGGACGAGGTTTCTCTCTTATTCCTAACGGACTGTGGGGGCACATTCAGATCGTCGCCCATCTCCCCCCATCTCGTCTAAGGTGAATGAGGTCTTCAACTTTACTCGCGTTAGGACGAGGTTCTCCTCCTTTTTCTAACGGACTGTGGGGGCACATACGGACCATCGTCTGCGCCTCTCCCCCATCTCGTCTAAGATGAATGAGGCCTTCGACTTTGCTCACGTTAGGACAAGGTTCTCCTCCTGTTCCTAACGGGCTGTGGGGGCACATATGGACCGTCGTCCGTGCCTCTTCCCCCATCTCGTCCTTTGTGAATGAGGCCTTCGACTTTGCTCGCGTTAGGACGAGGTTCTCCTCCTGTTCCTAACGGACTGTGGGGACACATAAGGATCGTTGTCAGGGCCTCTCCCCCCATCTCGTCCTTTGTGAATGAGGCCTTCGTTCGGGAGAGATCTTATCTCTGGCCGAGGTTGAAGGTTTTTGACCTGCTCGTGTTAGGACGAGGTTCTCCTCCTGTTCCTAACATGGTAACTATTGACTGCTTCTTTTTTATCATCACATAGTTTTTGCACCCAAAAACAATATTATTTGTTGGGGGAGAATCTTATCGGGAGGATGTTACTGGCAGTACATCCCCGTTTCAGGGTCGTGGGGGCGTTGTTCCTCCATATTTCTTCATGCGGACGACCTTTTCTATCTCATGCTGGCCTCCTCAATTTGGAGCATGCTTCTCTTGGTTTTGACGTTGGGAGGTGACGAGTCGCCGATGTACCAAGCTCCTCCCTAGGGTAACGTTGATGACGCCGTGAGGCGGCCGATCTTATCGTTTCTGGTTACGGCAGTACCCTTGGCCGATCTTCAGGCTAGCGTCGAAGGAATTTACCCAGCCGTCCCTTTCTGACGAGCTCCTCAATTCTGTCTCAGAGCTGGATGCATTCCTCAGTGTCGTGGCTGTGGTCACGATGGTAGAGGCAGTATTTGCTTCAATCGCGCTTGTTTGGGGGAGACTGTAACCCTTCTGGTCTTGGCAGCTGGTTCTTAACTTTCCTGAAAATTTGAGTTCGAGGAGCGTTGCGAGGGACGCAGTCGCAGAACCTTTCGGAAGGAGGACTTCTTCACACCCTTCTGTCGGAGCTTCCTTGATGGCGAGCTCGAAAAGTTCGGGCCTTGCTTGCACTATGGAGGTCGTGGATGTGACTGAACTTCATTCCGTCCCCTTGTGAAACCTATGGGAGAACTTCATGCCCCTTCGTCGGGGCTTCCTCGATGACGGGCTCGAGGGGGAGTTCGGCCTTGCTTGCACCGAACTTCATTCTGCTTTCTCGTAAAACCTTCAATGGGAGAACTTCATGCCCCTTTGTCGGGGCTTCCTTGATGATGAGCTCGAGAGGAAGTTCGGACTCGCTTGCGCCGAACTTCATTCCGCTTTTCCGCGAAACCTTCCGCGGGAGAACTTCATGCCCTTTTGTCGGAACTTCCTCGATGACGGGCTCAAGGGAGAGTTCGGCCTCGCTTGAGCCGAACTTCATTCCGCTTTTTTGCGAAACCTTCCGCGGGAGAATTTCATGCTCCTTTGTCGGGGCTTTCTCGATGATGGGCTCGAGGGAGAGTTCGGCCTCGTTTGCTTCGAACTTCATTCCGCTTTTCTGTAAAACCTTCCGTGGTAGAACTTCATGCCCCTTTGTCAGGGCTTCCTTGATGATGGACTCGAGGGGGAGTTCGGCCTCACTTTCGTCGAACTTTTTTTTGCTTTTCCGTGAAACCTTTCGTGGGAGAACTTCATGCCCCTTTATCGGGGCTTCCTCGATGACAGGCTCGAGGAGTTCGGCCTCGCTTGTGCCGAACTTCATTCTGCTTTTCCGTGAAATCTTCTGCGGGAGAACTTCATGCCCCTTTGTCGGGGCTTCCTCGATGACGGGCTTGAGGGGGAGTTCGGCCTAGCTTGCACCGAACTTCATTCCGCAACTTGCGCTGGGGAGGTCGTGAACACGGTCGAACTTCATTCCATTTCTGTGGGAGAACTTCTACTTTTCGTTTCTCCTTTCTTAGGACGATTGGTATGCTCGAATGCTCTTTCTTAAGGTCGATTCCTCACGTCCTCATGGCGGATTTGCTGGCAAAATCTCCATCGGAGGTTGTCGCACGGCCAGCATCATCTCGGCGAGGCTACAAACCCGACCAGCAGGTTGAACTGCTCCATGTCTGCAGTGGCTTCGTGTGGAGCTTGGGCTGTCGGGGCTGAAATGGGAGCAGATGGACCTGACGTGCAGACCGTCGATCGCTGAGTCGAAGCTCTCCTGGAAGGCATTTTCTCTTCGGAAAAGAACTCTAGTGAGGAAGAAGAGAGATCTCCAGAGAGGAAAGAGAGAAATCATCGCTGAGCACTGCTTTAAGAACAAGGGAACCTCGGAGGTTCGTGCCCTCTTTCTAGCACCATTCTGTTGGTGCAGAAACTGGTCGTCGTCGGAATCAGCTGGAGCGGAGGTGGACGAGGTCGCCGTCGGAGACCTACAAAATAAAGTTTCGTTCGGAGCCGATGGGGGGTGGCTCCGGCAGGACCCTTCGACGATCAAGTCAGCTTTGGCCAACAGTAATGGAGTGCTCGGGAATGAGTTCCTCAGAGCTTAGAGAGGAAGAGGAGAGCTTAGAGATCAGAGATTCGAGTTAGCATATTTGGAGGTCCTTTTTATAGCGGAGCTTGATGGTGACAGCTGTAGCCGCATGCTGGCGGGCCGCTCGAGGTCCGACGGAGTCAGTCTCATGGAAAGGTGCCGTCTGCAGCGGGTTGATGGTGACAGCCATCGCCGCCTGGTAGCGGATCGCTGTCGCTTACGGCGGACTAATGGTGATGGCTGCAGCTATCTTGGTACTAAGCCGCTCGAGGCCGAATGAATGAAGAGTTGAAGGGCTTTAACGTGTACCCATTTCAGAAGAGTTCGGACTCCTGAAAAGGGAGCTCGGAAGGAGTTCGGCTCCCATAGGCGTTTGGCTGGAGGTGAGCGTCTAAGGCCCGATCGCTGGAGAGTTTGGAGTTCGGTAGGAGCTCGGCCGGCCGAGGGGGATGTTTGGGAGGGGTCCGGCTGGACGAGCCCGACTCCTGAAGAAGTTCGACCGAAGGATGTCTGGGATGAGTCCAGCTCCCCGAAGAAGTCCGACCGAAGAGGAAGCTTGGAGGGAGTTCGGCTCTTGTAGGTGTCTGACTGGAGGAGTGCGGCTAAGGTGGGAGTTCGGAAAGAGCTCGACCGCTGAGGAGTCCAACCGGGGGACGACCGCCGAGGAGTTCGTTGAGAAGTTCGATCGAGGGACGACTGCTGAGGAGTTCGATCGGCTGAAGGGACGGCCGCTGAGGAGTTCGGCCGATGGACGATCGCTGAGAAGTTCGATCGACTGAAGGGACGGTCGCTGAGGAGTTCGGCCGATGGACGATCGCTGAGGAGTTCGACCGTTAGGAGTCCGAAGGAGCTCGGCCGACTGAAGGATTCGGATAAGACCCGGCCGCCGAGCAGTTCGGCCGGCTGTAAGAGTTCGGCTAAGATCTGGCCGCTGAGCAATTCGGCCGGCCCTAAGAATTCATCAAAGATCCATTCGCTGAAGCTCTTCCATGGCTACTGATTGTATTAAGCTGAGCATCGAACTAGACTTCGACAAGAGCGGAATATATCTCCAACAATAGACATATTGTATCATACCATATATCGATACTATAGTAAAATTTCATCGGTATGTAATCTAGTATCGAGGTGATAAATTTTGCTTTCCATCCTGTTCAGAGATAACCACCTATTTGATCCATATCTGGTCTGTTGCTGTCTTTAAAAATATCCGAACTTCAACACGAACGCTATGGAATACATGAAAAAGGGGAGATGGAATATAATATTCAGCAACTCTTTGCGGTGCGCAGTTTACGGACGGTATGAGAAATTATCATCTGATAAGTACATCACTGATTAGTAATCTCCTAATAGAATATTTCTTCGCGCATGATGGCGGCAATGCTTCCTAATAATCCATAATTAGCAAGAAATCACCATCTTAGTTGAAGGTGCCTGTAATTGTAAGGACCGAAAATACTACCAAATGGGCCGACAAAGCGATGAGAGCATCATTATGGCGAGTAGGATGTGACTCTGAGCGACAAAGATAGCTAGGCTTATGGTGCACATGATGGTCTCAGAGAAATGATGCTAAGGGAGAAAATGTGGATGGTGCTGGTGGAGCCGATAGATACCACGTAGAGCGAATGGACGAGGAGAAAAAGTGTGAGGGGAAAGAGAAACTTGGTCTCTTATGGCAATGCTGGTGCGAAACATTGAGGAGAATGGTTTAGTGATGGCTGGATTTAGAAGAAAGCAGCAGCGAGCAGGCCAGATATAGATGTGGTGATCTTTTTCCTTTTTCTGATAATAATTTCCATCTGTGGCTTTCACGGTACAATGTCGTCGAAGGTTGTTGGAGGGGCACATGGCATGAGCAGAGTCTGGTACGTGGCTCGAATATAATCTCCTATATTTCTACCATCTCTTTTTCTTCTTATTTTATTTTTTCTTTCTCGTATGTATTTTTTATTAATTAATTCATCATCAAAATTTAGCTAGCTCACCAATGTTTTGCCCAAAAATGAAAAATATTGATCACACCATTTATAACTGATTCATCCTTATCTATATTCCATGTTGGCATCATTAATGTGTAGCTTATTAGAGTATTCAAACATCTCGCAGGATATTAAATCCTCTAAAGGCATGATTGGTTGGAAAGAGTTAGGCCCCGTAATAGAAATGGAGATGAGCGACTCCCATATTAGCCATTTGTTTTGGAGGAGCGTCATTCCTATTTCAGTTCCAAAGGAGAATGGGAAGGCTCTAATCCTGTAAAATTCAATTCCGATTATCTTTTAGTATTCAAATCTATTCGAGTTTTAATTTCGATTCCGATCATAATTTACTGCACCTTAGTAATCTAATATTTATCCAGTTTAGTTTTTCTTTTTTCTTTTTTAAAAACAAAAATCAATATTAAAGTTAAAAATGCGTTAATCCGCGCGGCAATGCCATTACGTTTGAAGAGTAGGTGATCGATTGCTGTCCATGCTTTTCTTAGGTAGATCTCGACCACCCCCACTCGACGTGTCACATCTCCAATGCAAGAGATGATGGCCAGGGCATAATTTGTGCGATCTCATATAATTCAATAGATATTGAGCTATACCGTGACGGCAAAATTGTCATGAAGTGTAGCATCACACGTGTCCACGGAACTACATGATCTTCTTTTCATATAAAGATATGTGTAACGCTGTGAGCCGTCACAAATTTGTCATCATCCTCCTTTTCCATGGAAATTTATGCCACAAACTCCAAAATAAAATATTATATGATCTGCATCCTATCTCAATGCAATGGTGTAAGCCATCACAAATTTGTTTTCCAATTGTTAACGTCGATGTTACAGTTCGCCATCTTTTTCGCAACATGAAATCTTTATAACGTAAGTCGGGAAGAAGTTACATATGGTACAACTTTTATGAATTTACATCTCTTTCGAGTTGGATGCTGAAAGCTTCAATGATCCGTGCCATTAGAAATGAACTGCAATTTCTATATTATTTATACATTCAAAATCATGAAATTTGAAGATCCATAGTTTACACATCAAATAGTTAAATATATATACATGTATATATTATTTAAGTTTTCTCGTTCTTTATCACTTAATGCAAAGAGTAGGGTTTTTCCTTTGAGGGTTTTTAAACCACATAATTTTTGCTGCATAAACAATCTGGAGATAATATATCACATTTAACATCTTTGATATAGGATTCTATTCTATAATCCAAAAAAGATATAGCTTTATAAGATGCTACATTAGATATAACTTGAACCAAATCCTTCCGTGTGTATAATGTAGGAGGACTTCATGCTATATAATAATTGCAACTATCTGGATTTCAATATTTAGAGGTGCGCCATGCAAAGATTCAAATATAAGTAGTAAAATCTATATATACCGGACCTTAGAATCTCTACTTGCTATGAGAACGATATGACAATTGGGGTGTTGGACATGGGTTGACCCATGACATATTTGATCTGTAACGACATGATGAACACGTGGCATGATGATACAAACGATCCAAAGCATATGAGCTGTATAGTGCCAATATCATTGGTTAGCCACCGATCAAAGATGGTTGGTCTTTAGATGGAGTCAGCATCCTACCAATCACATCATATTCCGCTCCACTTCTCTACAAGTTGAACTATCATGCAGAAACTATGAGCAGCTCTTGGCATGCGGATTATGCTGAGTTGGCATTTAGTAAATATTCCCTCCACTACTCTAACAGCTTGGCAAGCTTTTTTCCATAGAAAAGGAGAAATTGGAAAAAAATGAAGGGCTCTCTAAACACTCTAGTGACTATTATTCTTACTATATTCTTTTACTATTCTCTCTCTCCGATCCTTATTAACTTAATTATCGAAGGATCCTCCGCCGAAGAACCCACCACCTTTTTTTTTTTCTGATGTTTGTGAATTTTCTTTATAGATAATCAGGACACCGGCTCACCTCAACCTACTCTAGCTCTTCAAGGAGTTCCAGCTGTCGTCCATGTCGGAGAGGTGCAGCAACATGGGGTAAATGAATAGAGATGTAAAGTAAAGATAATATTATGTGGAATTAATTAAGCACCCGAGCTTGAATGTTCCATCAAGGTTATCTTGCTCGTCCTTAACTTCCCCTTCATCTGTGCATTTGTCCCACCTGGTTTGGAGACAACCGATCAGTCCAAATGACATGAAAGATTTGAGGAGGACTCTTTGAACATTGGAAGGGAATCAGCATTGAGAAGGTAAGGACGACGCCTACCTATATGGAATGAAATAAGAGACCATGATGAGACCGAGAAGGTTTTTGACTTGTCTACTTTGACCGAATTACCATGCTTTATCAACTCTAGATTAGTTTATTATACCTCGATTCCGTTCACCTTTTTCACGCAGAGACTACAATGGAGGCCAATATCGCCGGTCATGAGTGATTTAGTTTATCGAAAACCGACGGTAGGTGTACCCTTTTAACTTTATTGAGAAAGAAGTGCATGGATAAGTTAGTCATGGTTGGTATCATATCCTTGTAATTATCCTACCTAAAGCCATGTTTTTCTTGAATGTCTGCCAAGTAGGTGATGGTGTACACAGTCAATGGTTTTGAACTTGGCCTATGAGGTGTAGTTGTGCGAGGCTGATCGATGGCCCTGATGCGAAGAAAAAGAGGTGGACCCTTGTGATCCTGTCATCTTCATCAGTCCATATGCACCTAGGGCTCAAGATCCTGAGGTAGCCGCATGATCTCCCATGGCCATTTCAATAAACAAGTGGGATAAATTGCAAGTGGAGGGGATAAACACACCAAAGGCCCAAAGAGTACTAGAATAAAAAAAATAAAGCAAGAGCCCAGCTTAAAGATCAAGCCTCATTCAATCATGTGCACTTAGAAAAGGACCCAGTTGTGACATTAGGGACGGATGTATTAATGTATTAATAATCTCTTCTCCTCTGGCAAAGTAAAAGATGCCAAAATGCGAGCAAAAAAGTCACACTTGAAGCAAGATGAGACATTGAAAGCTAGTCCAAGCTCATGATTCCTTCTAATTAGATGCAGTGACAAGTGTTGGATGAAATTTGAAAGGCAAAACCAGTGAATTAAGTGCCTAACCCAAGCTATGATGAAGTGGGATCTGGTGCCTAAACAAAGGTTCTCATACGACCTTTAACTTTCTTTTCCCTTTTTTTTTTTTTTTTTAATCAAAACTTCGAAGCTAACCCCATTTGAAAAGTCCTTCGATAAAAGAAAGAAGCAAAACTCGGTCTACCATTCCATCCATCTAGAGTGTGACAAGAACATCCAAACCATCAAAGTGATGCCACGGCGCAGTGCATAAAATTATTACCGAGCCTCCTCTTCCCTTAAGGGTGGAGAGGATAAATCCCTCATCCTCGGTTGATTCGCACACTGCCGACATCTCGGCTCACCGGCGACGGCAAACTCCGACCAGAAAAAAGCAGAGGTAAGCTCAAGTTCAAGCTCTCCAACTCTTCTTCCTCTTTTAAGTGGAAAGATGCCTACTCAATTGTCTCCATCTCCCAAAGAATCCATTAACCCGAAAGGCACGCTCCCTCAGCACAAAGAGATCAGTAAGAACCTATAGAAAAGCAAAGGAAAAGAAAAAAAAAAAAAAGCGTTGTACTTCAAAATTTTATTTTCCCATTTGTTGCTGCATCCTCTCTCTCTCTCTCTCTCTCTCTCGCTTCCCAATATCACAATTCCCAAAACATAACGGACTCCCATCAAATCCATTCTTGGAGTTTTGACAGTTATATAACAGACTCCATGCGTCAGCTCCTCGGCACGGTCCTCGAGGCACCGCCGCCGGCAAATGGGAGCAAACCACGCAGCGGCGCGTACGGCGGAGGCGCCGCCGGCAGCGCCAGCTTCGACACCAACATGGTCATCATCCTTGCTGCCCTACTCTGCGCATTAATATGCGCACTCGGCCTCAATTCCATCGTCCGGTGCGCGCTCCGGTGCGGCCGCCGGCTCGCCTTCGAGACCCCTGACGAGGCTGCTGCCAGGCTGGCTGCCACCGGGCTCAAGAAGCGGGCGCTGCGACGCATCCCGGTGGCGGTCTACGGCCCGGGGACCAACATACCTGCTACCGACTGCCCGATATGCCTCGGTGAGTTCGCCGACGGCGAGAAGGTCCGGGTGCTGCCCAAGTGCCACCATGGCTTCCATGTCCGGTGCATCGACACATGGCTAGCCTCGCACTCGTCGTGCCCGACCTGCCGGCACTCGCTGCTCGATCGGGGTGGAGGGGACTGCACCGACGCCGGAGATAGGTCCGCAGGGCATGATGACGGAGTGGCGGTGGTGGTGGATGAGGTGAGCTGAACCTGGCCAATTGGAGGTCTTTGTTGCTTCTAAAAGCTTCCTAAATTTGTTCATGTATATTGGAGAGTTTTATGATGTTTTGTTGTGTTTTTATTTTGTTCTGCTTGTAAATTTAATTGTAGACTGAGAAGACAAATCATGAAAGTGAAGATAGAAGGGGAAAAGAATGGAAATTAGATTTTTTTTTTTTTTCCTTCCTTTTTTTGTTCATTCTGTGGTTTGCTTTTCTGTGCAGCATCATGGATTCATAGGGACAAAAAAAGGAAAGAAAGAAAAAATTTTACAAGCTGTCTACGAATGCAGGTGGAGGCTGAAAAGTTGTAGTTGGGTATTACTTCACAGATATTTACGATATTTAAAGATTCTTACATTGCTCTTGCCTTTTTTCTGAGTTTTCTCAGTTATGGATGCTTTGTTAATTTTCTCATCTTTCATTGATTGATTTGTCAATAAATTCAGAGTTTTTTATGATGAGTGAAAATATATATATATATATATATATATATATATATATATTGTCGAAAGATTAGATGTTTATATTTGAGGGAAAGCTATAAAAGATTTCATTTTGTTAACTTGTCCTTCACTGAAATTCTTTTCATTCTAATTTGATATTTTTGCTTATTGAATCTAAACTTATATTATATTTTTTCTTACTGGACATTCAGAGGAGCACTCTTTGTCCTGTTCCTTTCTGTTCTTTCCCCCTTTTTTTTTTTTTTTGCTTTCCAAAGCAACACTATATGCCCTCTAAAAAGTTATTTCATTTATTTTTATTTTGAACGCTTTTCCTTTATTCGATCTGTATTTGTAAGATTATTTTAATAGCTTTTATAAATTTGCATTTCCTTTTTCCCAGAATGTATAAATATTTTTTGTTAACATTAGCTTCTTGAAATAGTTAAGTAGACTATATTCAACACACTAAAAATTCATGGAAATTGAATGTTGTGCTCTTTTTTTTTTTTTCCTCTAAGAGAATTGAACACATACCAAATTCTGGGTTCCTGATTTTATAGAATTAATATTTTGTTAAAATACAGAAAATCCTGAATTATTTCAATATGATCTTAAAATTTAAATATTTTTTTATCATGTATAGAACATCCGAATCTTAATTCTGAAGACTCTGGCCACTTGTCTTTAATGAGAAGTGCACCAGCCAAAAGTATAATATATTAAAACAGAAGTAATATATGTGAAACAAAATAGATCTCTGGTCAATGGGTGATTATAGTCGTCCATGCCTTCTCTCACGTTTGGAGCACGGCTGCCTACCACCAGTTTTTTATGGCCCAAAACCATCAATATGGCATGGTCTAAGGTAAACCTTACTTAGTTGCGCTTACAGAGGTTGATGTAAGCTCTTATTGGTAGGCTTGGAACCTGCTTGCTTTAATTTGAGGTGATTTATGAGTTGGAACAGAGAGAATATGTGCAACCACATGATTAGACAACATCAGGTCCCCTCCTTTCAAATGGTTCTCCATCTTTTTCTTCCATTCAAATGAAATTTCATGAGTCTGTTTGAACCATGAAAAAGCCAAAGATTCACATAAAATGCTGCTCCCCATTGGGTCCCCTTACTTTTATTGCTCGTCTCTCTCTAATATCGTCTTTTCCCTCAATTGTGAGAACAAGCAATGAGCATGATAAGATGATAGAAGCATATACAGAGCTTCTGTGCTTTGCGGAATAGAATCCCTTGCCTCCTTTGTTTTGGTACCCTTCCTTGTTGGGTTTGACAGCCCCACAAAAGCTTAATCCTGCAGCAGCCATTCTCTTTGCACAAGTTGTTTGATCACCAAGGAATTCCCCGTGTGAGATCTTAAAGATTTTCCTGCCTTCAGGTGATAGCGTGGAATCAGGATTGAGCCCCTTCCATGATGGTAATCACCAACCACCTTTAGATAAGTTATCAGTGCATACTCTTGTCACTAGAGGTGCACCGTACCGTACAAGGGGCACACATATGTTTGTCCTTGTCCATTCGATTGGTCCCATGTGCACCTCTGAACAAAAAGTCCATGTTGCAAGCTTCATTTCAAGCATTTAGTTTGATAGAGCATGGAGTGTCTCTTGCATCAATGTTGTGTGTCCTGTCTGATTGGCTTAGCTTTATCAATGTCTTTTACTGATTGGTTAAAATTTAAGATTACCTATGGAAGCAAAACAAGTCTTTTGATTCTTGCTGTGGGTGCAGAATCTGATTATCACTGAATCGAGCTAGAGTAGAGGAGGACAAGATCGTCGCCGAAGACCTGCAAAATAAAGTCCTATCCGGAGTCGGTAGTGGTGGCTCCGGCAGAACCCTTCGACGATCAAGTCAGCTTTTTTGGCCAATAAAAATGGAGTGCTCAGCAATGAGAAGTAATCTTAGAGTTTTAGAGGGAAGAGGAGAGCTTGTAGAAAGCATATCTAGAGAGTCCTTTTTACAGACGGAGCTTGTAGCGGGTTGATGGTGATGGCCATACCATCCGTTCACAGGCCACTCGGGGCCGCATGAAGTTCGGTACGGAGAGGAAGGCATCGTCAGGCGGATGGTAACAGCCATACTGATGGATCGTGGGCCGAATGGGACTGGTTACGAAGAGAGTGGTGTCGCCAGTAGTGGTGGCCATGTCGTCTGGTCGTGGGCTGCATGGGGCTTATTACGGAGGGAAAGGTGACATCAGACCGATAGTGGCGGCCATACCGCCGAGGTTCAATAGCCATAGATGAAGAGCCTCGACGTATATCTATTTCAGGGGAGCTCGGACTCCTAAGGGGGATATATCTGGAGGGGATAATCCGGAAGGAGTTCGACCGAAGGAGATATCCGGAAGGAGTTCGGCCCTTAGAGAAGTCCGTCTGTAGGAGCGATCCGGAAGGAGTTCGGCTTCTGAAAGAGTTTGGCCGAAGGAGAAGTTCGGCAAAAGTCTGACTTCTGTAGGCGTCCGACTGAAGGAGCACGGAGGGAGTTCGGCTCTCATGAGCGTCCGACTGAAGGAGTGCGGAGGAAGTTCGGCTCTCGTAGGAGTCCGACTGAAGGAGTGCGGAGGAAGTTCGATTCTCGTGGAAGTCCGACTGAAGGAGTGCGGAGGAAGTCCGGCTCTCGTGGAAGTCCGACTGAAGGAGCACGGAGGGAGTCCGACTCTCGTGAAAGTCCATCTGAAGTTCGACTGTTGAAAAGTTCGACTGAAGCTCGGTCGCTGAGGAGTTCGACCAGCTGAAGGAGTTCGACAGGAGCTCAGCCACTAAGGAGTTTGGCTAGGACTTGACCACTGGGGCTCTTCCATGGCTATCGGTTGCATTAGGTTGAGCATCGAACTGGACTTCAACAGGAGCGAGATTTATCCCCAACAGAAGTCCCCCCACTTTCGAGTTCGAAAGTCGAAGAAAAGGAGTGCAAAAAGGACGATTGCTGAAGTCCTCTTCTGGGCTCCGTGCTGGTTCAGGTTGAAGCTCGGGGGAGATCTCATCTCCAGCCAAAGTTGATGTTGAAGTTGAAGCCTGAAAGAGATTTCATCTCCAGTCGAGGTTGAAGTAGATCTCATCTCCTGCGGTTGAGGTCGGAGGTTGAGCTCCTTGGGGGTGATATTGTCTCCAACAGCCGAGGTTGACTCGGAGGAGATCTTATCTCTTGCAGCTGAGGTTGACTCGGAAAAGATCTTATCTCCTGTAGCTGAGGTTGAAGCTCAAGGGAGATCTTATCTCCTGCGGTCGAGGTTGACTCGATCGCTCGGAAGAGATCTTATCTCTAGCCGATATTGACATGGGCGCTTGGAAGAGATCTTATCTCTAGTCGATATTGACACGGGCGCTCGAAAGAGATCTTATCTCTAACCGAGGTTGTCTCGATCACTCGGAAGAGATCTTATCTCTAACCGAGGTTGACACGGTCGCTCGAAAGAGATCTATATTTCTAGCTGAGGTTGACACGATCGCTCGAAAGAGATCTTATCTCTGATCGAGGTTGTCTCGATTGCTCGGAAGAAATTTTATCTCTGACCGAGGTTGACACGGGCGCTCGGAAGAGATCTTATCTCTAGCCGAGATTGACACGATCGCTCGGAAGACATCTTATCTCTGGTCGAGATTGTTTCGATCGCTCGGGAGAGATCTTATCTCTAGTCGAGGTTGACGTTCTATTGAGGATAAATCCCGCTTCTGCCGAAGTCCAGTTCAATGCTCAGCCTAATGCAACCGGTAGCCACGGAAGAGCCCCAGCGGTCGAGTCCTAGCCGAACTTCTCAGCGATCGGATCTTTGTCGAACTCTTTCAGCCGGCCGAACTCCTCAACGGTCAAGCTCCTGTCGAACTCCTTCAGCCGGTCGAACTTCTCAGCGATCGAGCTCCAGTCGAACTTCTCAGTGGCCGAACTTCAGACGGACTCCCATGAGAGCCGAACTCCCTCCGTACTCCTTCAGTCGGACTCCCACAAGAGTCGAACTCCCTCCGCACTCCTTCAGTCGGACTTCCATAAGAGCCGAACTCCCTCCACGCTCCTCCAGTCGGATGCCTACAAAAGTCAGACTTTTGCCGAACTTCTCCTTCGACCGAACTCTTTCAGGAGCCGAACTCCTTCTGGATCGCTCTTGCAGATGGACTTCTCTAAGGGCCGAACTCCTTTCGGATGATCCCCTTCAGACGTATCCCCCTTAGGAGTCCGAGCTCCTCTGAAATAGATATACGCCGAGATTCTTCACCTACAGCTGTTGAATCTCAGCGGTATGGCCGCCACTATCAGTCTGACGCTACCTTTTCCTCCATAATAAGTTTCATGCGGTCCACGATCGGACGACATGGCCACCACTACTGGCGACACCACTCTCTCCGTAACCAACCCCATGTGGCCCACGATCCGTCAGTATGGCTGTCACTATCCGTCTGATGATGCCTTCCTCTCCGTATCGAACTCCATGCGGCCCCGAGTAGCTCGCGAACGGACGGTATGGCCATCACCATCAATCCGATATAAGCTCCACCTATAAAAAGGGACCCTCTAGATATGCTTTCTAGAAGCTCTCCTCTCTCCTCTAAAACTCTAAGCTCACTTTTTATTACTGAGCACTCCATTTATGTTGGGCAAAGGAGCTGACTTGATCATCGAAGGATCCTACTGGAGCCATCACCACCGACTCCGGATAGAACTTTATTTTGCAGATCTCCAGCGGCGACCTCGTCCTCCTCCACTCCAGCTCGATCCAACGATAATCAGATTCTGCATCAATACTTACCATTCGCACCAAGATCACCTCTAAGAGGTTGAACTCCGACTCCTTCAATGCCAAGTGTTATAGTCACTGGGCTTGTTTCTCCATGAAAAATGACCAACTAGTTACTCGAAGCAGATATACTGATCCTATGCAGTCATATTAACAAAGCATTACTACGTCTAAGCAGTTTTCATGCTTCCCCGTTTCGTTTAAAGGTTCCGACCAAAAATGAGAATGAGATGGAAAGAAAGCAGACATTTAATTATTTTAGGAGATACATCATACGATACAAACTCCAACAAAGCAGGAACAACAAAATTGTACACTAACTGAAGTAGCATTTATTTGAGACCAAACCCAAACCACAGAGAGGACATATAAGATCTACTCTGAAAGCATTGCTCCAAGATCGTCGGCCAAGCTTTTCACTGTGGTTGGAGACACAGCTCTGCTCCCACCCAAGTACCATTTTTCGATCATCTCAGCCACATTTGCATTCTCTACCTCGATCTTTTTTTCCTCCTTCCCTTCCGTTACAAAAGATATCTGTAGAACAAGTCCATAAATATAAATTTAGGTTGCAAGTGAAGTAGTCCAACATAAAATAAGTACTCTCAGGTTAGCATCTCTACTTAGGCTACCAAGAGAATTAGTTGATGGCTGTTGTTCACCATAAGATATGATCGTAATGTGACCTCAAGGAAATAATTCCTTCACTACATGCTAAACCAGTATTCAGCTCTAACTTGCTCGTTATTGGCATAAAAGGGTAAATGAAGACGAGTGCGCAAAAGTCGTTACCTCAACGGTGCGAGGACTCGCTGGAAAATTAAAGGTGATCACTGAATCCTTCTTAAAATATTTGGACTGGAAAAATTCAGAAATCTTCTCAAGTGCTTCCTCTTCTTCTTCTTCGTATTTATCAACGGCTGCCAACCTATCTCTGACGGCACTCTCCAGTTGCACACCATACTGAGAACCCTTGATCTCTTTTATCACCACGATTCTGAAAAATTTATCCACAGGAGCTGGACATAAAAATAATGAACAAGCAAATTAGTAAACTGGAACAAGATGTTATGATACTGAAAAATACTTCGTAATCATGGTATTATCGGCAAAAAGAACTTGCCAATGATGAATTCTCGAGGAATGTAACCTAATGGCTTGTTTAAACCAAACATGAGAGTTTAAAATTAGGGTCTACGGATAAATGCGCGTTTACTCATAGGGAAATATGCAGCAGACTAGTTAGCAAGGTTTTGCAGAATATAGTCTAGCATGTCTACATTTAGCAGAATTTACTATTAACTCTAATAGTTTAATATATACGTGGTAGATACATCCAAAAGCACGAATAAAATGCCTTTTTCTTTTGCACGTTAAGAGAAAAAGGGGAATTAATTCCATTATTTGTTCTACAATTTTACCATTCCATAGATAAGTTCAGTGTGGTGCTTGCGAGGCCGCACTGTATCTTACATCAGCCTATAAGACCTATTAGAATGATCATAAACATGTTTATATCTGTCACTAAATAACCTTCTATGCACAAAGATAACCTAGCTCATCAAGGGCACAAGACACATTAATTCTTCATCCAAATACGAGCAAAAAATTGCCATTTCATGAGTAATCCTAGTGCGCTGCATTGAATAGTGTGAACAAGTAGCTATATCATTCTCACCAGCAACAAGAGCCTCAAAGAAGAGATCGTCTTCAGCTAGCTCGGCTCCTTTTTTGCCCTTCCAGTTCCCCAAGTGTTCGATGATATTTTTCTCCATGTAAATTCCGATTGCATTGTACTTTATCTGAAGGAAATGGATCTCAATATCCGTAATACCTGAACATGTGGAGCAAAAATAAATTCAATCACTAGTTTCTTTTCAAGAGTAAAACATTACAGAGTAGCTATAAGTTTAGGGGAGAATGCTACAATTACGAAAGATTTAAAACTGCTCCTTCCACCATAATTCTCAATCGAAAGATTTAAGAATAATAGTGTAGGAATAACAATCCTAGGATGCACTCATGAAAGATGGATGAGACACTACTCATGCACCTTCCTTCCATGCAGCTACATCTAATTAAACTGCCACCAGCGCAGTTAGCTTGGGCAAGTCTAGTGGGTGTGCAGGGTTTTGGTTAGGACAGGTTCAGGTAGAGTAATAAAAGCTCTCGGCCGAGAAGAATTGGTTATGAAAACCTCTTTTATATCAAAACCTCTAAATAAATTTGATTTTTTTATTTTTTTTTCTTGTTTTCTCGCTCGCGGCCCAAAAATACCTGTTACGTGTTGCGTTTTGGATAAGACAAATGATAAAACCAAGGCCAAAATGAAAATCTTATCTAATCCGAGCCCAACCTATTGGGGATTTCGATGCAAAAATACAGCCGCTAATACTGTGGTTCGCTTGGACTTATTATTTCCAGAATGTATCATCAACTAAAATGAAGGCTTACCATGACCAAGGAGAGCTAAAGGTTTGGCAGCGGTGATCTCAGGAGGGAATGGAACTCCATCCACCATCACCATCTCAGAGCCCACTGCACATATATAAACAATAATTAGAAAACCAAATATTAGAAACTAACTGAGTTTCACTTGGTTGAGAGCGGTATGGGATGGAAGGAGAGAAAGGAGATGGCCGAGATTACTCACTGATGAGAAGGAAAGGAAGGATTGAGAGTTGTAAAGATATAGAAGAATTCGACAGATGCGATGGAGGCCAAGTTTTAGAAAGATGGTGTGGGGTTTTTAATAAGGAAGCAGTGGGTAGTTGGGACAGGCTGCTAACTACCTCCTCTTCCGGTCGTACTCCATCCAATTGTGGGTTGGTGAGTAAAACTTGTGACCAACGGTGCATCTCGTTGAAGGCTCCGACCGGTCATTACTTTACCCCTGAAACCAGGAAGTCCACAGTTTCTTTATCGATAATGCCAAATGGGTGGGCCTAGGATGGACTGGACAAATTAAATGGGTTTGTCGGCCCTAGGGCTCCTAAACTAATATTTTAATTTAGAGAAATTATTTCAACATTATAGTTTTCCAAACACCGATTCGCTCTCGTAGGAAGCCTGCATGTAGTGCTCGAGAAAAAAAAAAAATTTTTTTTTTTACTCCGGCTCCCGTGCGAGAACGAATCACGCGGTGTTTGTGGAGCTATATTCTTTAATTTATATCTATTGGCATGGAACATGAGCTAACCTTTCCAGCCCATTAAAGAATTTGGGCTTTATATTAAGGGGCAGCCTAGGATTTTTTTTAACGAATCCGTATAATGATTTACTTGAGAGAATTTACTAACTCTGTCAATGCCTATATGTAATCAAGTCCTATCAGCGTCCTTTAAAAAAAGTTCTTATGATTTTTAAATAAAAAAAATACGTTTTGAAATATTATCTAGAAGGTACTTATATAATTTAGAGTAATATTTTATGCATCATATATAATATAGCAGAATTAACGTGCGTTCAATCATCTTGGATCGTGTAGCGAAAATGATAATAGAAATGCATTTAATGTCACTTAATTTTTTTTAATTATATTTTTTTATGATAAAAATATAATTTTTCTTCCTCGAATAACAAAAGAATATTATTATAACTTTCTGATAGCATATAGCGCAATAAAAAGTCACAACAAAATATCATCTATATTTTTCAGGATGCAATATAGCACGATACGAAGTAATAGAAAGTCATAATAAGACAACAGGAAGTCATGTAAAGATATAGAAAGTCATATATATATATTGTTCATAATATCATAAAGCACAATAGAAAATCATAACAAAATAACAGAAAATCATAATAAGATAATAGTAAATCATAATAAATAATAAAAAATAATATAAAGGTACAGAAAGTAACATATATATTGTTCAAGATGTCATATATATATATTTTAACAAGAAGTTATATAAAGCATTAGGAATCCATAAATAATATTCACGATGTCATGTATATTCTTTAGGATGTCACATATATTTATAGGATGTCAAGAAGCCATATATAATATTCAAGATATCGTATATATTCATAGAAAGTCATACATAATATTCAGAATATCATATATATATTTATAGGAAGGCATGTAAGGCATCAAGAAGCTATCTATATTATTCAGAATATCATATATCTTTATAGAAAGTCATATGAGATATTAAGAAGCCATGTGTATCATTTAGGATGTGGTATATATTCACAGAAAGTAGTCATATATATTGTTCGGGATGTTATATATATTTACAGAAAATTATATAAGGCCTCAGGAAGTCTCAGGAAGTCATAACATACGCACAAGAAGTCATAAAAATCATAGAGTATCATGTAAAAAGAAATACAAAGTTATAAATATAATTATACTCACAGAAATTGAGTATAATTATATTGGCAATAGCACAATAATTTTCTTGAGCCACACAACTTGTAATTGAGCCGACCTTTGAAACTTGAGAGTTGATATCAAGCTTGATTTATTTATCACTATTTCAAGCTTGATGTGAGTTTAATTTTGGCTAGCCTAATTAATCAGCTTGAAAAATACTAAATCGGGCTTAGTTCGGCCTTGAATTAAAACTTGTTACGGGCTTGGTTGAAAACTGGATTAACATTCGATGGATTCAAGAATTCGAGCTTGAAACAATCCCAATACCAACCACGGACCTGCTGATCTAAAATTCAACAACGACCATCTAATTTTATATATGTAAGTATGGATTATATTCCCCTCAAGATGAGCTGGTATCTTTTCCTCTCAAGTCCAAATTCAATAATAAAATATTTGAATCAAAAATCCATATTATTAATCATGATCTATACCATGAAAAAGAAACATCTTTAAATTAATTCTCATTTATTTTGAGGGTTAGAATCCTAACCTATATATCGTATAGATACAAACAGGAATGGTTTTCATTGTATTAGTGTGCTAAACTATATAATAAAATATTTAAATTGAGGATCCATCGTATGATTACACAAGTTCAAGTCTATACGGTTTGAAAATCCATACATTTTAATGCTTAAGTTAAGATGCGACTTTAAGCCCAATAAAGCTGGATCTATTTTTGGTTTAGCTTCAAATTAATTCTAAGCCCAAATTATTGGTTCAAGATTTCCGCACAAAACTAGCAAAATATTCTCATAAGTGCAAACTTGGACCATGTGCGTGACCAAAAGTTTTAAAACATTAAGAAGATATGATATGGCATGGTTTCTTCTGTTAAACTTGAAGGTTGGACCATCCAACCCATATGTCTCTATGGTGTTAGTGTACAGGGGCAAATCCAGGCCCTGGATTAATTAGTTTTGGGTCAGGTTTACGGCCATTTATGAGCCTGTGGGCAACTTGTCAGGTCTGGGCTATAAAACTCTCTCCCGCTTGTGCATGACTTTATGCAATTTGGCCCAGGATTAATTAGTGGGAATGAATACAGATTTTTTTGTTAGGTTTACTGCCATTTATGAGTACGGGTTACATCTCGGCTATAAATTCTTCCTAGCAAGTGCATGTTTGGAGCAATTTGGGACAAGCACGGATCCAGTACACCACATGGTGCGGTGCACAACATACATCGTCCATTGCATGGTGGATGGTTGCGCGTTGTCATCTATCCTGCGATCAATGCCGCATGTGATGCACCGCATTATGAAGTACATTGTATGCATCGTAGACAATTTATTGCGATTCTTTTCATAAATCTTTATATTTAAAGATTATATAGTTATGATATATTTTAGTTTTCAGATTTAGGGCTAAAATATTTTTTCTAATTTTGAGCTAATTAATCTTCTAATTTTTAGCTCCATTGTACTCTATATATATTGATTATGCTCCATTGTACTTTATAAATATTGATTGTACATCCTGATTTTAAAAATTATATATATATATTTTTAGTTTTTAAGTTGGTATAAGGCCAACCTCTTTGAATCTTAAAATTTTTTTGACAAAATGAGTGAAAAAATTATTGAGTCACCTGGAGCAACATCGATTCTTGTTCTTGTTCAATCTGAAGGTATTTTTAATGCAGAAATCATTTTTACTGAATCAAATAATGATGTTTGGTTGCAACTGATGGAGATGCATATTGCCGAAAGGGAGAAACTCTTTGATATTTGTGGTAAGATGAAGAAAATGGATATGAAAAGTGGTATGCTGAAAATCAAAAAATGAAAAGATGGCTATTAATATCCATGATACCATAAATTATGAAGTGATACTTGTACTTACCTACCATCTATGAAATTTGGAGTACTCTATCAAAAGCCTCCTATGATGGAAGCAATGAGTTGCAAGTCTTTGCTTTCAACTAAAAGACTTTCACTGCCAAAAGAAATAGAAAGTCTCTCTCTGAATACTAAGAAGAGTTGACTGAAGTTCTCCGAGAATTGGACTACTAAGGTAAAATGGTCATGAAAGATCCCGATGACATGATAGCATGCCAAAAGTTCATTGAATGACCGAGGATACATATATTTTTCACTAGATTAGATTGTGATTTTGAACAAGTTCGTGGCTAGATTCTACACGAGGAACCAATTCCAGGTTTGGAAGAATGTTATGCATTAATTTGATGAGAAACAATACGTCATGCAACATTGAAAGAAGAGTATGAAAATTCTGAAGCTACTGTAATGGTGACTCAAAACCAACCAAAGACAACCAAGGGTGTCAAAAAATCTACCTATAAATGTATCCATTATGATCAGCCTAGACATACCAAAGATCATTGCTATGAATTTATGAGATATCTAGAATGGTGGGATCATAGTCGAGCACCACGGAATAAAAATTTCAAAAAACCCCAACTGCTGTTATTGTTGAAATAAATAAAGATGATAACGTCGTCGAAAAAGGCTCAGCATTGATAGCAGCTATAAATAATTATGGTAAGGCTTTTAATGTTTCTACACCTGTTTTTAATAGTGCATGAATAATTGATTCTGGTGCTATGACATTTGATTCTAGATAGGTCACACATCTTAAACCATCTTTACAAAACTTCATTTCTACCACTAATGATAATGAGACCTCAATTATTAGGGAAGGATCTTTGACTCTCATCAAGACTAGATTCTATTTTGGTTGTCAAGATTATAATCATTTATCTATTTCTCAAATAAGCACAACCTTATCTTATGTCGTAATTTTTTGTCCTAACTTTTGTTTTTTCAAGAACATCCAAACAAAGCAGATCATTGGTTGTGGTATTAGGCAAGGAAAATTGTATTACTTGAACTTAACATCAAGGAGTTCTGATAAATTATATCAAGTTTTGATAGTGGATAGCTCTAAAGGAGAGAAGAATAAATCTGAAATCTGACTATATGATCGATATTTGGAGCATGCATCCTATGGTTATCTCAAAAAATTATTTTTTAGTTTATTTAAAAATTTTAATTTTTTTTTAATTTTCACTATGCTTGCAAAAAATTCATTGAACTTCTTTTCCATTGATTTTAAATAAAAATCATCTTCCTTTCATGGTTATCCATTCTGATGTATGGGGTCCATTCAAAATTTTAACTTTGGATGGATCATGTTGGTTCGTTATTTTTATTAATGATCGTACCTGGATGACTTGGTTGTGGTTAATGAAGTCCAAAAGTGAAGTAAACTCGTTATTTCAAAAATTTTATAAAATAATTAAAATTCAATATAATACATAAATTCAGGTTCTTTAGGGTAACAATAAAGAAGAATATTAAAACTCTGAACTTCAATAGTATTTTAAAATATAAAAAATTATTAATTAAATAACTTGCTCCAATATTCTTTAACAAAATGGAGTCATAGTTTTTCATAATTATATAATCTCTTCTTATTTTTCAAGTGAACCCGCGCTAATTTGGTAGGGCTTGGGAGAGGCGTTCGGTTGCCATCCAGTGTAAACCAGCTGTAGGCCCATGGGATTTGCTCTTCTCTTGCTCGTGTGCTCGTGCATTGGTTGGTTATATGTGCATATAGCTGAAATCGATCTTTAAAGACTTTCAACATGGTCATCTTCTCTTAAATCTTTCCCGACTCATCGTAATCTCGAGGGTCTGGCCAGTAAAGTTATGAAAACCCTACATAATCCCTATATTCTCTTTTTAAGGCTTTCCTAACTCTTCATGGTCCTGAGTACCCTTTATTAACTCTTGAATGAGCATTGTTTGAGGTTGAGCTATGTACGCAAGCACCATGCAACCCGTACTGGAAAGGCTGGTGTTTATATAATATTATTTAGATGCGAGTGAAGTTTTGCATGGCTTAGGCAATGCATGGCTGGTCTCAAATACATGGCGGCAACCAGTGTAATTAGGAAATTAAAAATCGAATAGTTTTATAAATTAACTTTTACCCTCGATATCTATACTGTATATCTTTCCGGATATTCTCTGTATTATATATAGCTGGCTGATCGTATGTGAATTTTTTTTAATTATAAATTATTATTAATTAATTATATCATAACTCTCATAATTCAGCATGATTAATATTATTGGATCAAATTAATTCTGAGGTGCTGTCTATGAATTATATATTTTTTAAAATTATGATTATATACTGTATTTTCTGTTATTCAGTCTGAAATTTTTTTTTTAAAAGTAAAATATTTTTAAAATTTTAAAATTTTAATTAATATTATCCAAATAAAAGAATATGAAAATTTTTTTTAATTATGGACTATTATTAATTAATTATTTATTTTATTGAAAATAAACTGATTATGTGATCCGGATTGATAGACATGCATGTAAGTCCAATATTGTTTGTGATCCTATCGTTTTAGGCTAAGTGCATCTTATTTTGAGTTGGTGTGGCTAGGACGGCTTAGTGTAGGTTCTGGCCTGACATACGTCCATGATGAACGAATCTGTTAGAATTTTATTTTATATACCTAGATCTCCTCTCTACTTTCTATAAATATCATGGGACTAGTTTTCTGACTTATCCCATCGAATAGCCGTATGTTGAGAGGAAGCCGGTAGAGAAGGATCTGGTTCGCGGTGTTTGTTTGAGCGTTCGCTGCTACTATTTTTGGTAAATTTAATGACGAATATAAGTACGCATGTATCTTTTGTGTTCTAATCTTTTGCATAGATTCGTAGGTAATCGTCTACGGGTAGAACTTAATATCATGCTTAATTTATTCATGTAACCATAAATATTTACAATCTTTATTACGGAAACTTTAGGAATTCATAAAAGATCAACTCTTTTTACTCCACCACAATGTGTTACAAAAATACCAATGATGCATTTCTGCGAACCAGGATGGCAATGCATTGGCATAGGTTGGCATTGAGTTATATCAGATTATAACAAAGCATTTGAAAGCATGACCAGTGGCCGACAAAATCCGACATGAAGACTCCTCAATGGTTCAACCCAAATTTGCTGGTGGCCTGTCAGATCCGTCTTCTCCGAAGAGGCGAGTGATGCCTACCGGCTGTTGGCTTTGCTCTGGCGTATTGGGACTGCATGTCATCCTTGATAGCCTGCCGGTGGGGATATTGAGAGTCACTGCATGGTTTAGTTGTACTACGATTATTTACTAGTTTGTTATCTTTTAATTATTATTTCTAGTTCTTTATTCTAGTGCTATTCTAGTCGGAGTAAAGTTAAATGACTTGGATTTGAGTTGGAATCCGATGGTGCCCTCCATAGTTTGTGGAGAGTACAACTACATCTTTGTTCAAGATTTTTTCTTGCAGCGTATAGGAGACGCTCGCATGTTCTGCAAAGATTTTTGCAGTCAAGGACTACGAGTCTTGTTGTTATATCCTTTCAACTAAACGGTTATCCGTGCGATGCATGGAGTTGAGCAAAATTTTTGTAACAAATAAATAAATAAATAATATTAAAATATAATTTTAAAATTCTTTTCTTCAAGCTAAAGTATTCGTTCTTAATTAAACATTTAAAATGATAGTGAGTAAAATATCTATAAAACAAATAGTAACCAATTCTTATAACTGCATTTGTTTTGAGTATCATGTCCCAAAACTTTATTGAGTACCGTAGAGTTCTAGCAAAATAAATTTCATAGTCACTATCTATAATGTTTTAAATATATAGAAGACTTGCAAGAAAATTAGCTTCAATAATGTACGATATCTCAAAATTAGTTCATGATCATTTATTGAAAAATATATAATTGAACGGGCCATTCATTTCACAAGGTATATAATTGTCTTTTCCTTTTTATAAGCTTCTCCTAATTTTTTTTATGGGCTAAGTGCATGAGTGTGAGTGTTAAAACATATTATTTAACTTTGAAGTTTGCTTATTTGCCTATCATAAATATTACAGAAATAGATTAAAGTTAATTTATAATCCGATATACAGTAAAAGATGGCAATACAAACATATATCATTATGGCTAAGCAAGCAACAAAATAAAGATAAAAAGCATACTAATATTACATGCAAAAAGCATGTGAGTAATTAGTAGTTGTATGAAACATTATAATTTGATTGTAAACTGTACAATTTTGTGAAGTAAAAGTTTTACGGGTTGATGATAAAGAAAATAACATATTAGTTTTAAATCATAATACAAACAACAAATATCTTTACTATAATATTTGCAACTTGTTCATATTAATGTTTAATCATAATGCAAACTAATTTTTTATCTAAAAATTCATTCTATGAGTATAGATATCATCCATAAATAAGTATCGATATCATACATAAATACAACTAATCATACAAGAAAAGTAATATTCTTCCTAGAGCTAGGTATGTTTTTGTTTTTAGTAAATTATTTTAACAAAATATATTCCAAAGATGAAGAAAGTTATATAACCCATTTATTTAATTTAGCGGTCATTCATAGTTAGTAAACTCTAAAATACTATTAAAGTTGTTATTTATTGAAGCTATAATAATTTCTTATACTGAGTCTAAATTCAATTTCCTGCAACGCAGAGAAGGATTTTCTATTCTAGATATAGCCATCTAGCTAAATAATGTGATGAATCTCAACATTTAGAAAGATATTAAGAATATTTAATTAGATATAAAACTATATATAATAATAGCAAATATATCAGGTTTATTTTTTTTAAAAAAAGAGATCATATACTTTATGTATATATGTTTTTGTGAATATTAATATAGCCAAGATCATTGCAGATTTGAGAAAGGAAAGACAATATTATAACCTAGTAAAGATTAATTACATAAGCATTAAATGGCATAAACACTAATAGTTATTGGCCAAAATATTTAATTATCATCAAAATATATGTAGATAAGAAGGGCATCATGCATATTAATTGGATTAGTAGGTATTATGAAGAGTCAGTAATACTCCTTACATACCTTATATTTTTAAGCATAATTAATGAATGGCATAGGCTAGGTTTGGGATGTTATTAATGCTAGTGCACAACCAATGAATGAGCCACTAATGGATTACTGAGATGGAGAGAGTGACGTTAGGTCTGCGATTTTCTAGAGAATTAGAGAGAGAAATAAGTTTTAAAAATATTATTTTCAAAGGCTAAATTAAATAGTTAGTTAATAATTAACATCAATAAAGGTTAATTAGTATCAGTTAGTAAATATTTAATATTAATATATAAAGATTAATTAGTGTCAACCATCTTTAATGATATTAAAAAATGGTGCAAGTTTGGGCAGAAAAATACTGGGATTAGTTGGCGTTCAAATATATGCAGATAAGAAAGGCATCATGCACATTAATTGAATTAGTTGGCAGCATGAAGAGTCACTAATGCTTCATACATACCTTATATTTTCTAGGCACTTTAAAAAAATAAAGATTAATTAGTGTCATATAAAGATTAATTAGTGTCAATCATTTATAATAATATTAAAAAAATGATGTAAGTTAAGATGGAAAGAAAATGCTAGGATTAGCTGACACTTAGTAGCTTCTCATCAAGATAGTATTACTTTGAGTATATATATAATAGATGAGTGGGCTAAGTTTTTTATTCCTATAAGACTTGGGTCAGTTCGCTCCAAAACTAGTTCTAGATATTTTATAGATATAGATCTAGTCCAACTTGCAGCATGTAATCTAATCCAATTTATAAATTCTACAAAATTTTCAGTCCAATTTTATAGACCAATCCAAACAGACTCTAAGAAAATTATTTCTTCTCCACAAATTTATTTTCTTCTTAATTTTATTTCTTCCCGTATACTCCATTGTTGGTGGTTGTTTTGGTGATCTTGGACTGGCCAAGCTTATTTCAAGAATGATCATGGTGTTATACAGATATTATAAGGTACTCTATAAAGGTGCGTTTGTGGTGTCAGGTTTTGTTAATTGTTAGGTATATGGTTGCGCCGCTGCAGGGATCGGTTTAGTTGTTTTGTCTTTTGGATCCCATTGATAACCCAACCTTAAGTCATGACACGATCAAACCTAGTGGATTTCCAAAAGCAGACTCAAGTCAGTCATTCAACATGCACCGAATCTATCAATACTTAAAAATTCGTTGTAACAAACCTAATTAACCTAAACAGGTTTGTCTGGGTCAGGTCAAATTTTGCCACCACCACCGGTGCAAAGCAAGTATATTGTAATTTATGCAAAGACAAGTTGGAGCCTTTTGAAGCTAAAACTAGTATTCTACATAATACCATCAGATTCATACCTTCTCTCTCTCTCTCTCTCTCACACACACACACACACACAAGTAGGGGCTATGCCCTTCACGCATCTATTCAAAGATTACTAACGAAAGCTGTTACAAAAGGAGCCTCACACAGTCCGGCAAAAGCAAATTAAACCTCACAATCTCTGAGTACATTTCATCCCCATACGTACCCAAAACAAAGAACAAAATCATAACTAAAAGCAGACATTAATTGTAAGATTCCAGTGAGAAAGATGCCACAACCCAGTCCAATGCTCATCAAGCTCACCGGTGATTTCTTTTTGAATAAGTAAAGGACTTCCCAGAGGTCCATTACAAGGTTAATTTTCCGCCCATGATATCATCTTCCTGCTTATATTTTCTTGCGGAGAGACTCCAAGTGCTTTATCTTCTCGTTTGTCATTCATATATATAGATCTAGACCTGACCTTATATTAAAAGAAGTCCTTGGGAGACCAACACGTCTTTGATTGCAGAAACTTTTGCCTAAAATTCAAAAAAGTGGAGTCGACCCAAGGACTCTTGTACTAAATCCAAATATGACGGTTCTTGCAAGCCAAACCTACCATGTTCACATTATTGCCAAGCTGCCTGAATTAAAAGGCGCGTAAAATCTAGATTGTGGAATCTAGCTTTCATTATTCTTTCTTTTGGCAGATAGCGATCATTATTCTTTGATCCTAGAGGAATTCTAGTGCCCTGGATTCAAACCTCAGTTCAAGTTTTGACTTGGGTTGATGCAACTTTGAATTGGACCTGCACAAGCCTTGGCAGCTGAACCAAACGAAACTCTCTAGTCTACTATGTGGCACTGAGGATAGCATCGCTTTTATTGAGCATATATTCATCAAGGGGGTAGGTGAGGATGATGCATCCATAAGTTGTTGGTAATAGTTGATACATTAATCAACAATTAGGGCCCCATGCATGTTCCCAAACTCTGCATCGATCCCTTCTAGCTAGATGGACTTCTTAGATAGCTTGTATTTTCTTGGAGTCGTAGGCAATTTTTGGACCATACAGTAGGGTTTGCATCCTGCACTGACACGTGGGGACTCAATCTTAGGCTAGAAGATAAATGCTCAGAACTTGGCTAGGTAAATAATAATTAGTGATAAAAAACAACTAAGCTAGGAAAATCCTTGTACTTGGACAAAACTGATACTTTCAATGGACACCTATGATATAGAAGAAAACTCTATACTACATGCATGCATCACAAATTAATCCCTGCTTACCAATTAAAACTATTGAAAAAAAGGTTTGTCATGACCGTTACCAATTTTTCCATGTTGCTTGCATTTCTATTACTATATTTTGGAGAAATACTTCTAACGTGTTAAATATATTATATTTATACATCATAATGTTTATAAAATTACGGTGAACATGTCAAGAAAAAGGGAAAAGAGCAAATTGGACTGTAGCATAATTGTTGCATCGTTCCTCTAGTTGGAGTGCAGTTTCAGGTTCAAACCATATGAGGTGTGCCCTAACATTTCACTTGGCTAATTTTCATTAATTGATGATTACCCTTTTTTTAATCTAAAGAAATATAATATAGATAATTTAAAGGCGGAAGACATTAGCTTCCATTATCTAGTTGCTAATTCTTCTGGAGCTACCATCATTAAATTTGATTGTTATTCAAAATTTAAAATGCTTTCAAGATTAATACAAGAATAGCCAAAGGAGGAGGTAGGGTGGGGAGAAAGAAAACCATAAAAATGAGCTTAGGATTACCGTATTATATTTTTTCTATCAAATTGCAAGACCTTAGAGTATTGACTTTACAAGCCATTAGAATTGCTAAAAATATTACAGAAAATGAGAGAGAGTAAGAAATAACAGAAAGCAAGAGAGAGCAAGGAAACGAGATAATAGAATAATTGTATGTATTTTATTCATTCAATACAAAAGAATATAGACATAAGAGAAGACTATACAAGAAAAAGATTCAAATTAAATCAAGCCAAAATCAAATCTGAATCATATCATATCTTAGATAGATACATAATTATATTATATCATATCATAACTTAACATATCGTAGATCGATACAAAAAAAATATAAAAGTAGATATTGATATATATGCATAATATATTTTAACACTCCTCCGTAAACTCAAGTAGTCACAGAAGATGACAACTTGAGTTTGATGTATAACTCTCGAAACCGATTTGAAGGATGAGATTTAGTGAAGATATCCACACTTTGATCCCTAGAGAAAATATACTGAAGATGAATTATATGATGAATAACTTCATCATAAATGAAGTGACAGTCGGTCTCAATGTGTTTGCAACGCTTATGATAGACATCATTCTGAGCAATCTCAATAGCATTGCGGTTGTCACAATAAAGAATAGTAAGGCCATCATGAACTATACTCATATCAGTGAGAAGCCATCGAAGCCAAATCAACTCTCCCACTGTATCAGCAATAGCCTGATATTTTGCCTCGGCACTACAATGGGCAACCTTTTCATCAGAAAATAAGAGAGGTGCCCAAGAAGTAGAAATCAGTAACAGATTTTCGGTCAGTAGGATCACCAGCTTAATCAGCATTAGAGTAGGCAACAAGCACAGGTGAAGATTGGGCAGACTAATGAAAATCATAGTGTAGGATGCCTCGTATATAACGAAGAATTTGGAGGATAGCAGCATAACGAGAAATACGAGGGGCGATAAGAAATTGACTAATTGATTGAATCGCATATGCAATGTCAGAATGGGTGATAGTCAAATATACCAATCCTCTAACCAGCTGGCGATATCAAGTAAGATCGAAAAGAGGCATCTCATCAGTAGAGTTGAGACGACTATGCAGTTCTAGTGGAGTAGAGACGGCCTTGGTGTCGATGATGCCGGCATAAGTGAGAAGATCAGAGGTATACTTGGTCTGAGAGAGAAAATAATCAATAGAGTCAGAAGTGATCTCAAGACTAAGAAAATAGTGTAAATGGCCTAGGTCTTTCATCTCAAAATGACATCGAAAATGTTCTTTAAGATTAGAAATGCCATCAGTATCATCACCAGTGATAATCATATCATCAACATAGAGAAGAAGTAAGATAGTGCCATGTGAAGACCGCCAGATGAAGAGAGCAGGATCATAAGAGCTGGAGGAGAAACCAAGATTGTGAACAGTGCTGCTGAACTTAGCAAACCATGCCTGAGGAGCCTATTTGAGTCCATAGAGGGCTCGTCTAAGGCGACAGACCTTACCGACGGGAACAACAAAATCAGGAGGTGATTGCATGTAGACTTCTTTCTCAAGATCATCATTGAGAAAGACATTCTTAACGTCCATTTGAAAAAGTGGCCAGCGACAGTGCAGCAATGGCAATAAGAGAGCGAACTGAAGTAAGACGAGCAACAAGAGCAAATATTTCATTAAAGTTAATACTGTATTTCTTGTGAAGCCTTTGGTCATAAGACGGACCTTACAATGCTCAAGAGATCCATCTGAGTGAGTTTTGACCTTAAAGATTCATTTGCATCCGATAATTAACTTTTCTGTAGGTAGATCAACTAGATTCCAAGTGTGAGTATGAGTTAAGGCTTGAAGTTCTTCCTACATAGCTTGCTGCCAACTTGGGTCAGAACAAGCCTCATGATATGTGCGAGGCTCATGAAAAGTGAAAATAGTGGAATAATAATGAAAGTTTTTCTGGAGATAAGAGGGAGAATTTTTCTTAGCGTGATGAGTCGACCGACGGATAGTTGGAAATTCAGGTCCTAGAGGAGATTGCGGCAAGGATGGCTCTAGAGGTGAGATTGTCATAACGGGATCGTCCAGGAGAGGCAAGTCCATGGGAGGAGGCAATGGCATAGGTGTGACCTAAGAAGAAGATGATGGAGATTTGGGAGACTCAGGAGGAAAAGGATCAAGAAGACGGGAGGTGAAGTAAGGAGGAGAGAAAATGGTAGAGGGATAGAACTAGGATAGTGAAGCAAATATCGTATGTTCTTAGAAAATAACATGACGAGAGATACGAAAATGCTATGACACAGGATCCCAACAGCGATAGTCCTTATGCTCTAGGCTATAAGCCAAGAAGCAACAGAGATGAGAGCGACTCTAAAGCTTATTGTGCTCATGGGCATGAAGAAGAACAAAGTAGGCACAACCAAAGATCTGGAATATAGAATAAACAGGGGCTCGACCATGAAGATGCTCATATAGAGATTAATGAGCAGTGATAGAAGAGGGAAGGTGATTAATAGTATAGATGACAGTGAGCGTAGCCTCACCCTAGAACCATTCAGGACAAGAGGTAGAGAGTAGCAGAGTACAAGTAATGTCTAGAATGTGACGATGCTTATGCTCTGTCCGACCATTCTGTGCATGCAGAGGTCCCGGGACAAGAACACTGAAAAAGAGTGCCATGTTGGTGTAAGAGATAAAGGAAGGAGAAGTCCCTGTATTCTATAGCATTATCAGAATGGAGGTATGTAATGCAGCAACAAAATTATGCATGAACCATGATCGCAAAATTAGAGTAAATTTGATAAAGTTGAGATCGAATTTTAAACAAATATAGCCAAGTAAAGAGGGAGTAATCATCAATAAAAATAATAAAATAGTAGGATCCACCTATGGTGAGGTAAGGGATAAGGCTCCAAACATCAGAGTGAACAAGATCAAAGGAAGCACTAGCATACAAATCACTATTATTAAAGAGTAAAGCATGCTGTTTTAACAGTTGACAAGATATACACTGAGTAGCATCATTATGAATGGACCCTAATTGACCACTAGAAATCAAAGAATAAAGAGAACAAAAGAAGACATGACCAAGACGAGAATGCCAACGACTGAGAGATGTGGAGGTAGTGGATGCAGTAGAGATAGCTGGAGGCACTGATAAGGGGACATTGAGGTGAGTGAGAGCAAATAGATGACTATCCCTATGCCCTGTCCCAAGAACCTGCCCCGTCCGAGGATCCTACACATGACAACTAGAGTGAGAAAAAAATATCATAGCTAAGTTCACAAAGTTGTCCAACAGAAATAAGATTAAAAGTGTTCACAAAGTTATCCAACAGAAATAAGATTAAAAGTAAGTTTAGGAAGCAAAATTGTATGAGAAAGAAATAGAGTGGAGGTAGCGACATGACCAAGTGTGAGTGATAGATAAAGTGGTGCCATCAGCAGTATGTATCAAAGGGGCAGAGAGAGTAGGAGTCTTAGTATGAAAAAGATGTGGATCAGATGTCATGTGATTACTACAAGTAGAATCAAAATACCAATTAGAAGTACCTAAGATAGTAGACATGACAGTGAAAAAAGATGTACTAGATTGATATTTGTATTGATCAAAGAGTGCCTGTAGATCAATCAAAGAAAGAATGACATGTGAAGATGGAGGGAACTCATCAGTGGTAACAGCAGCAACAGTAGGAGCCTTGGAGCTAGATGGAGCATGTGATCTAGGAGGCTGTCCAAGAGATAGCTTGACGTCAGAAGACTGAGCAAGAGGAGCCTTTAGACATTCATTTTGATAGTGCCCAAGGTCAATCTTGTAGCAGTAGCGATACTTGTGAGTAGGACAGGTTCGGAGAGTGTGGCCAATCTTCTTGCAATAGACACACTTAGGAGTGAAGGAAAATCCTAATTTTTTGGATCAGGTTCGTTTAGATCTGATCAGATCAAGAGATATATTTCAAATTTTTTTTCTCTTTGATCTAGATCAGATCTGAGATGTTTTAGATCTGATTCTTATTATTTTAATAATTAAAATAAAATTAGATAAATTAAATTAAATTTAATTTATCTTGAAGTGGATAATCCTATTACCCGATGATGATCCTATGAGCAGCAGAAGATTCTGAATCTAGCCACGTAAGTGCCTGGCCTCTATCGGTATCCACTAGGGTTAGATCTGGAGATTCTCTTCTTCTCTATCACGTCTCTAAAAA